>JAODAL010002173.1:0-203757 GCA_025379985.1 Phyllomedusa bahiana | reverse complement strand
TAAATGGGTGTTTTTTAAAAAACTCACAGATTTTATTAAACTGGGGACTGTACATAGTGGTAAAAGTGATCTTTTTATCCTCGTTTTTATTTTGTATACCAGATTCTTTGGTTATGAGATTTTTAGTTTTTAAAAGATCCGATCTACTAACATTTGCTATTCTGCGGCTAGTCTTTTCCAATAGCCATTTGGGATAGCCACGTTTGTTCAACCTTTCATACGTCTCTTTTTCATAAATCTGAAAAGAATCTGGAATAGAACAATTCCTTTTAATTCTCGTTATTTCTCCATATGGGATGGCCTCAATGACATGTCTGGGGTGGTGTGATTTGGCATGAAGTATAGTATTACGAGCAATGGGTTTACGATAGGGAAAGGTTTCCACTTTTTGTTCTAGACCCACCAATGTTATGTCCAGAAAATTAATGGTATCTTTCTGCCATGCAAATGTAAAACTGAGGTTCATACTATTATTGTTTACGTAATTCCTAAAGTCAATAGCCTGTTGATGAGTCCCCCCCACATCAGGAGCAGGTCGTCTATATAGCGACCATACCACCTGATGTGGGGGAAGAAAGGACAAGTGGGAGTCAAAAGATATCTCTCCTCCCAGGCAGACATGTATATGTTCGCCAGGGACGGAGAGAATCTGGCCCCCATGGACGCTCCGCACTGTTGTAAAAAAAACTTTCCATCAAAACAGAAATAATTATGAGGTAATAAAAATTCAGTACACACCAAAATGAATTGTATCAATTCTATGGAGAAAGAGCTAAATCTACGAAGATGAGAACCAAGGATCTCAATCGCAAGATTATGGGGTATCGACGGATACAAAGAAATCACATCACATGATACCCAAGACCAGGTAACATTCCATTCTGTATCTGCTAACATTGCAGTTAAGCTCTTAGTGTCTTTGATGTAACCTAGCAACATGATAACAAGTGGTTGCAGAATAGTATCTATCCATCGACCCAGTGTTTCCCCTAAAGAACCAATGCCAGCCACAATGGGTCGCAACGGAGGGGGGAAGATCTCTTTGTGGACCTTCGGAAAAGAATGGAAAATAGGAATAATGGGAAATTCCACATATAATTTTTCTGCAAGACTTGAAGTTATAACCCCCATCGTGACACCATGATCTAATATGGATTTTAATATTTTTTGATAATTACTAGTGGGATCCTGGCTCAAGGGTGTATACGTTGTGGTGTCATCAAGAATCATTTTATTTAGTTTCAAATATAGACCTGCGTCCAAGAGTACCACCGCCCCTCCCTTGTCCGCAGGTCTGATCAACAGATCTTTATTATTACGTAACTCTGCTAGGGCTAGCTGTTCTTTTATAGTGAGATTACTTTTAGACTGGTGTTTTATGATTTCTTTATTTAACTTCATTAGTTCCTGTTCAACACAATCTTGAAACAGGTCTAATCCCTTAGGATGAGATTGAAAGGGGTAAAAATCTCTATTTTTAACAACTATATCTATATCTTGTGTCTGTTCACCACTAAAGCTTTCACTACCCAAAGATCTTAAATTTGTAAGACAGACATTTTCTGTAAAAGAAACAAAATCAGTACAATCTACATTTTGAGACTCATAATTTCCATTAGCTTGCATAGACTCAGTCTCGTTCACCTGTGAAAAATGATTTTTAAGTGTCAACATTCTAGCAAAATAATTAACGTCCAAAATGGTTTGATACAAATCAAAATTCTTAGTGGGTATAAAGTTCAAACCTTTGGATAATACCGAGAGTTGTGTCTCTGAGATAATATAGCTAGAAAGATTAACCACAGGGTGATCTAATATCTGATAATTCCGTCTCTTTATTTGCCATCTTTCCTTATGTTTTCTTCCACCCCTGCGCTTGCGTTTTTTGATGGACCGGGGGTAACATTAGATTTCGGTTTAGATTTTTTATTTCTATATCCCTCATCAGGTTGATCTATGGATGAGACATCTGAAGCTTCATCTGTAGTATTATACAATCTTGGGTCTCCTGAACTGTCAAGGCTCACTCATCATTGCGCCAACCTTGGAAGTAAGGAAGGACAGGTTGATGTTTGTTTAGTTCCATCTCTTTCTAAAGGATAGTACTTCCCACAGACAAATGTAATTGGGGGTAAGAGAACTGCTCATGGTGACTATTTTTGGGATGGGTGCAAGTTAATATCACTACTAAAATAGAATGAATAGTGCAATACAGGTTTTTGTTTTCCCCTAATTCTAAATCTTAAAGTATTATTCACAATGGTTATAAGTTGACTACTATGTATTGTTTTTTGTTTTATATGTATGATTAAAAGCTATTACTTATTTATCATTAAGGGTTTAAAACAACATAAGGTGTTGCTACACTACCTGGAATAACCAATTCCCAAGTTCCAAACTCAGAACAAAAGCTGTTGTGAAAAATAAAAACTATTTAGTTATAAATCTGAAAATACACATCAACATAACATACTAAACAAAACAAACGCAATGTGTCATACTACGGTGCCTGTTGGCAAACAAAAAAAGCAATAATGGTCTGAAAACACCTACTGAGCTTTCAATTTTCAATTACTGTATTTCTGTTGGAAATCAACTTCAGTATTTGTTCACAAGCTTTGCAAAGTAATTACACATGAACATCAAAGGCGCCAACAATCTGAAAGGCAGGACAGAAATCAAACATACTTTATAACCAGTTTAGTTCAAATATGTTTAATGCATTAATACATATTATCTGTTGCAATGTGTTTGCTGTGATATTCCATTTTATACCTCATATACAGTACAGAAAACAAATACAATGTTATTGACTAACTTACCAGTTTACCATTTTGCAGCAATAATTAGAGGGAAGAAGGGTCTAGCAACAACCATTTCTGTTGAGTCACAGTATAACAAAGACATCTGGGTATTATCCAGCAACATGAGAGGCCTTAATTCTATGAATTTTTGTATCTAAATATAAAAGGTGGTGAAAAAAAATAAAATACACAGTTTATAAAAAAAATAAACATACTATGATGAAACAAAATTAAATCAATAATTGAAATCAAAGAGTAACTTGTAGCTGGAATCTTCACTCCCTGAAATGTGGAGGTCTGAATAGGCACTAAAAGAGGTATCAAGAGAGTAAGTTCCCATCTTTATTGAGGTCACCTTGCTGATAAACATGTGGGCTTAAGCAGTTTTGATCAAAAATGTGAATTAAGATCCTTAAAAAAGGGTCATGTATTCTAAGTAGCAGAAATGCTTTTCCAAAAATTCCTATTTTCTATTTGATCTATTTGATAGGTTTTTTTAGTGCTAGTAGTCTGCTGCTGATATTGGAATGTGTTTGTATGTTACTGCCACACCAGTTTGCACCTATGCTCATTTTATACAAAAAAGTTTTTGAATGTGCAGCTCAAATATTGTTTTCTATCCTGTGTCTCATCCCACATAGAACTACTTACTTTTGCTGTCATCAATCAACTCATGTAGAACTGTAGAAAGCCCTCATAAAATTCTATGAAAATATATTACAAAAGTACCTAACATTGGAAGAGACTCTATTTCAAAAATTATAATTTTTTTTCTTTTTGACAACCCCTTAAAGGGAAACTTTTGCCATTTTTTTTTTACTTATTAAATCAAGACGCTGATCCATATTCTTTTCTTCTTTGCCATTTTTATTTTCTGACTGTAGATTTCTCAATTCAGTTGTCTATATATGATTGTGGGGACAGCATTCTTGCCTGCACTGCTTTAACAGCAGTCAGAGAGATACTTTACAGCAGCTTCATGCACATAGGAGCCTTAAAACTGACTCAGTCCCATTGACTTCCATAGGAGAGTTTTCTAGGCTCTGTGACCTGGGAAGAAGCCAGTGTGCAGGAAAGGAGAAAGGGAGAACTGTGACATCTCCTATTGTGATTGGTGGATCCTGTGTTATCTATACACATTGGTGTCTTCTTTCAGTTTGACCCTGCTTGTGCTGATAATGAATCTGCTGCCAATTTTTTTTTTTTATTAAATCAAGACACTGATCCATATTCTTTTCTTCTTAGCAGTTTTTATTTTCTGATTGTAGATTTCACAATTCAGTTGTCTGCATTCTTGCCTGCACTACTTTTAGCAGCATCTAGAGAGATACTTTACAGCTACTTCATACACATAGGAGCCTTAAGACTGACTCAGTTCCATTGACTTGTATAGGAGAGTTTTCTAGGCATGCTCTGTGAGCTGGGAAGAAGTCAGGGGAAGAGGGTGAACTGTGCTATCTCCTGTTGTGAATGGTGGATCCTGATATCTATACACATTGGTGTCTCCTTTCAGTATGACACAGCTTGTGCTGATAATTAGCAGACTACTGAAAATCAATCACTACGGACCCGGACGTGTCAGACGTTAATTAGGCCTAGTGGCCGACGAGAAAACTGCAGGACTTAAGAATTATTAAAAAATATTGAAAGAGATATGAAAACTTAAAAGAAACCTACCCAAACCTTCATAAAACTGTGTTTAACATATACATGTGAGTTAAACAATAAGTCATTTTTGATGACACATTCCCTTTAAGCTCTGGCGAGTGAGCAGGAAGTTAGGTTCTGACTTTATCTTGGCCTTCATTACTGTCACTTCTCAGGCTGCTTTAATTTGTCACATCAGTAGGCCCACTCCTCATCTATCCCTTCCCCCTTGCCACACTTTTCTCTAACATAGAAATTGTCTGCCTCAGAGGCAACCCCTGGTGGAAACCATATAGAATATACATTAGTGTCTCCAGACAGCAGTCCTCACAGGTTTAAATTCGGTTGTCTCATAGCAGCTCTCTAATCTGTTTACCTGCTGAATTTTTCTCTCAGCTTGCTATTTCTCACTGCTGACACTGCAGCAGTTCATCACATAGTCCACACTTTCAGGCTACAATAATTGTCACACAACCATTCATCCACCAATCACCTGTGCCTCCACTTTCTATGCTAGCCCATCCTAACTAATGAACAGCAGCATGGTGCAAGAGGTTAAAATTCTCCACAGCCATGTTACCAACCACAGAAACTGCAGCATTTTATGCTAGGTTCACCTCTTTTTTTCATAATTTTTGATTTAATCAGCGACAGGGCTCCAAACTGAACCTCTGATAGAGAAACTTATGAAAAAAATAGCACAGTATGCACAAAATTTTTTGGGCAAAAATGGAATCATAACACAGTAGTTTATTGTCCAGTACAACCTCAATGACGTGGCAGGAGGACAGTGAGCTGCAACATGGTTATGCACAGTTCACCAAACTTCCCTTTATTATCTTCATGTGCGTAACTATACTCATAGTAGCCACAATGACTAAGGGGCCCGCTTATGTACAAGAACACTGTTCCTTTTTTGTACGGAACAAGTAGTTGGTGGCTTTCTGCTCTCCACCACTACTATGTGGGTTTCCTGATATATGGCGGTATTATTTATACCTTTATATATTGCCATTTATGCTTCTGTTTTAATTTACTGTCATTAGGTGGTGGGGTCCCATCTCCTTTTGCTATGAAGCCCTATGAACTCTAGTTACACTCCTACCCATCTTTCTTACACATTGGTTTCAGACCTGGATCCACTTTTTTTCCCTATTGTGCACAAAGTTAGTAGTGATAGCTGTGCCCAGTCATTTCCACAAATACTAACTAGATATCAAATTAGGGTTTTAAGCAGATTTCCATTCCCATTGCACACTAGCCCACCTTCTGAAATTGAAAACAGTCCAAAAGTACCGAACTAACCTGGAAGTTATCTGAAAAAAAGTCAAGAATGCTATAAAATTCTGTACTGTGTTACTCAATTCATGTCATGTGCTGGTATGCAGCTCTGAGACAGTGAAGAAGGGGCAGGACAAAACCCCTGGAGTTGGTAAGTACACTTTACTTTGGTACTGAGGAACCACAAAAGAACTGTAAGATTGTAAATATAATCATTCTCAAATCACACAGTCTACAGACCACTTTTGGTTTTTAATAGACATTTTTCTGATTCATGGCACGACAGAAATTTTTCCCTTCAGCACTAGGTAAAGTGTTATATATTCTAGGTGTGTATGTATGTTAAGTATGTGATCAGATCACCTGTTTGGAATATTTAGTTACATCATACTGTTCTTCATCTAGTACATCAAGCTTATAGGTGGCGCCATAGCATCTCAGATTTGAGAGCAGACGAGGGTGTAGCTAAAATGTTGGGAAATATATTAATAGCCTTCACAGTCATCATTCTAAAGACATCCAATCAAAATTACATCATGTGAACTCACATCACCTGTAGCAGTATCACTAAAATAGCAACTTTTTTTATATGAATAGAGAGGTCCACATTAGGGTCTTCTAATGGTATGTGGGTAAAACATAGGACCCTTGAAGCAGAGAGTGATCTAGAAACCCCAATAATGAGACCTACTGCCAAAATCTACAATAGACACAATATACATGAAAAGGCCAAATCTGCAAATCTATTTTTTGATTGAATGGGGCACCTGGAGCTTCCTATTTATTTTTTAGATGAACTGGACAAGCCCTTTAAGTGAGCTTGTTAGTATTTTTAAATTATAGTCTTATCAGACAATTTGACAGACTAAGGGGTCGTTCACACGGCTTATTCTGGGACTGATTGGAGCCGTACTGCGCGCCGTATTTGCCTGCAGTTTCGGCTCCAATCTGTCCCAAATAACTACAGTAATCCACAGTTTTTCATAGAGAACTGTGGATTTCCCTCCTCCTCCCCCGCTCGGCGTATTCGCCGAGCGGGGAGAAAGTGACATGCACATTATCCCGGCGGAATACGCACCGTGGATAATGGATGTCTATGGGGCCGGGGAGCTATGCCCCCCCCCCCCGTCTTAAAGCTGGAATTGCGGGCGAAATCCATCCTGCAATTCGGGATTGTATAAGCTGTGTGAACCAGCCCTGTGAGTAGAATGTGTTACCTGTTTGATACAGGGGCACAGTCAGTAGTTTTTTTCCAATAGTTTTGTTGTTCTGGCATGCGCAATACACTGCCCTTTAGATTATCACAGAATCACTACGTCATACATCTAAATAGCATTCACGAATATTTAGAATAATCAGCATAATTAGAGGTGTGATTTTAGTACTGACCAGTAAAGATGCTTGTTAATGATTATTAATGAGGTGATTGTTATTATACCTGAATAATTATAAGAGGTGTTACTAACAAAGATGACTAAAAGGTATTAACCAATAGAAATATATCTGTTTTCCATAGATTACTCAAAGTTAATAAAACTGCTTGCCAAGCTTTCAATAAAGGAGGAAGGATACACCGACATTTTTGGGGAATGTCTCTTGTTCTTTCGATGATACATTTTTGAGTTAATTTATAATTTGAACACCTCACAAACAAAGCTGGGGAATATTTTAGATTCCCATATCAACAGTATGAGCAATATTTTTAAATGAGTTTAACAGAGACAATTGAAATGTTTTGAAATAGACTGACTAGAGATGTGATTGATGTCTTAGGGTGCTTTCACACAGTGCGTTTTTGGTGCGCTTTTTGTGCAGGAAGGCACAGCAATTAATGCTGTAGATTGCAGCACAAAAATCGCGACAAAATCGCGGTACAACAGCGTTGTTTTTTTTTGTGCAGCAATGTACAGCATTAATTGCCATGCCTTCCTGCACAAAAAAATGCATAAAAAAACGCATCAAAAACGCATCAAAAACGCACCAAAAATGCACTGTGTGAAAGCACCCTTATACTAGGTTCAGAAAGAATCTATTTTTTTTTTACCACAAACTTACAATGTCAGGAACAAGGATATTAAACTATCAGGGAAAACATACCATAGTGGCTGCTATGGGCTTGGGTAGGTGAGGACCAGCTCTGGTTAGTTCCAACATGAGTAGGACTCCATTCTCAAGAGGAGCTTCACTATTAGCAAGAAAAGAGGTGGATAATAGTCCCAAGAGTCATGGAGACACAAACAATATATCAAGCCCTTCTGTACTTGGTAACAAAACCAAACAACATAATAAGAGTCTATTAGATCCTTTCCATGGGGCCTCTGTTATATGTACACTATTGGACGTAGGTAATATACTCCTTACTAGGGAAGCACTGAATTGGATATATTTTCGTAATGGGCTATGAAGAATCAGCTATATATTTGTCACCTTTGTCCTTAGCTGTCTATATAAGGCTCATTTTTTATTTTAGTTTCCTGTCTTTGCTTAGTGATATGTTACATCCTTAAATATTTTAGGTTTCGCAGCTCTGATTTATCTATACCCTCAAGTGATCAAATAAGCCTGTTGTAATATATAGATGCTGGTAGGACTGATCAAAAAGGAGAACAACCAACATGACTCAAAATTTTTACATGCAGATAGTCAAGGAGGCCGACCTTATGGATCTATTTATTTAAAGTGGTAAAAAGTATGGTATTTCCCTAATGCAAGTAGTAAGCTTTGTTTGGTAACTAGTACATAGGTTTCAAAGCATAAGACATTCCATGTAATCTGTTGAGGTTTTGTGCAAAGTGTTTCTTCCATAAGGAATTTTACCCATATTGCTGTGATATCTATTATTTACTTGACTATTCACTTTGGGACTGTGAATTGGGCTTACATAGAGATAACACAGCAATTTCTGTCATGTAGTAACCATAAGCCAGTTGTGGCCTTTTCTGCTCTACTGTATGTATTTGTAGCTTCTCTAGAACCTGTGTTCCCCTTTTGAGTTTGAAAAGTAGTCAGACAGAGAAAGGCTACATGCGTCAATAGAATGCTTCCTACTGTTTAACCCCTCAATGAACTGGCCTATTTTGGCCTTTGTAGCCAAGATTTTTACCGACCAGAAATCATAATAGTAGCTGTATGAAGACTTGTTTTTTATGCAGGGTGAGTTGTCTTTGTTAATGACATTATTTTGGGGGTGATCAACTAAAGATTAACTTTTATAAACTGTTTCTGGGGGGGATTGAAACAAAACAACAACTTCACAATTGTTTTTTATATTACATTTTTTCTGTTCATTGTGCAGCATAAATAATAATCAAATAAAAAGAGTGATAAAAAATGTGTTATCTTTATTCTATAGGACAGTACGGTTATAGGGATGTCAGATATGTACAATCTTTTTAGGTTTTACTATTTGTGTACAATAAAAACTATTTACCAAAAAATAATTCATGTTACCATATTCTGACACCAATACCTTTTTATTGTTCATTAATGGAGATGTAGGCGTATGTGGGCTCTATGCAAGATATTTCAGGGTACATGGGATTAACTTCATTCAGTTTTTTTGAGAGGTGGGAGAATGGAAAGAAAAAGCAATTCCATCATTGTTTTGTGTATATTTTGTATATTTTTTTTGGTCCGCCAATGGGTTTCAAAAACAACCAAAATTTTTATCGACTGCTGCAATGTTGCGACAACCGTATCATACCACAAAAAGTTAGGGATATTTGGCTTTCGGGTGTAATTTATGGAAACTGCACGATACAGTGAAAATGTATCTTGAAAGTCGGCCATTTAAGTCACAGCATGCAATGTTTATTCTCTCATTTCAAACAATTTAATGAAACAAAAGCCAACAACAGTGGAGGGTAAACACTATCAAAAACTGTCAATGTATCAATAACGGGTTATGTGGCCTTGGCATAAATTTACGCTTGACAAAAAAATGTCTCTGTGTTCACAAGTGAGTTATTCCCGCTGAGGATGGCATCCCATCTTCTAAAAGGGGGCGCCCCCCAGGTATTTAGGCCCAGTAAAAAAAGCTTTACCGGCGACTCAGCTGATCCCCAGGTTTCTAGGGGGGTTTTAGGTTGGGGGAAAAGTTAGGTCACCCCTATGGGTACCCCGTCTCCAAAAGCCGACTTTAATGATGCGCCTGATGAGCAGGCATTGTCATCAATGAAGATAAAATTTTGCCCGTGTTGTTCATAAAGGGCAAATGAGCATTAAATGGGGTTTTTAAAATATTAGAGGTTGTCATGTAATTTTCCAAAGTGTAGGGAGTTTGTGTTGATAACACATCTCCCCCACTGTAACACCAACCAAAAAAAGGGTCATCGGTGAAAAAGGTGGCGGATGCTTGCTCTCCTTAAATTTCCCAAATCATTGCTGGTCATCGTTTCTAGGGGAATTGCTTTCATCTTTGAACGACTGGGTCCACGGGCCCCCCTTGTCAAATTTGTTGCTCGCTGTCCCATAAAAAGATGATGCCTGGCCTGGTGGGGTGGGGCAAGTCCCATTGCAGTTGTTAGCCGGGAAAAGGGGGGTTATTTTAAAACTATTACCATTGTTATTTGACACTTGGTTGCCCTCGCTTGCTTAAACAGTTGGAGTTGTTTGGCACTCATCCTTTATGGGCTTGTTACAATAAAAAGGTATCGTGCGTGATGTACCCTAAGACGTCCCCTTCTTTCCCTTTCTGTAAACTTTTTCCCAGTTTTCCTCGGGTATCTTGTTTTTAAAACCCCCTGTAAATGACACTCTGTGACATTTCTAAGTTTAGGGACCACTTCTTTTCGGGAGAGTTGTGAAAAAATAAAGTTTAAAAAACATTAAACGGCCTGGACGGGTTTGCTTTCTCAAGTTACAGATGGGAATAGGGTTTTAAAAAAATTTTTTTAAAAGAAATTTTATTTTTCTCCAAAAATTTTCAAACAAAATAAAAATTTTTTTCCTATTTTTTTTGTGAATAATGTGTGTATTTTTTAGTTACCAAGTTTTCAAAATAAAATTAATTTTAATGGAAAAATGTGGATTTTTTAATAAACTTTTTTAAACTTTTTTTTTTTCTTTACTTCCCTTAAAGGGTAAATTTTTTTTCCTCCTTTTTTTTCGGTTTTATATTTGCTTTGGGCATACCCCAGTAAACCAAAAACATTTTTTGGTGGCGGGATTAGTGTTTTAAAAACTGACTCTCACTCTATAAAAGCTAGGGCCCTTTGGCTCAAAACCCCTTCCCGGTTTCTTTAAAGGGGAGGCCTGGGGGCCTTTGTTAGGTCCCAAGATGCCATGGCATCCTGCGGAAACCCGCATTTTTTAAAAAACCCCACAGATGCTATTTGGGGGGGTAAATTTATCATGGCAAAATTTTAAGGGGTTAAACAACCCAAAATTGGGTTTTTCTCTGCCTTGGCCAAATACAAACCCGGTGCTTAAACTGTCAATTAATTTTAAAAGGGTGCACTTCTGTGCCGGTCGGATTACCGAATAATATACAGTTCAATAAGAGGTTTTAAAACAATGTTTAAAGGGGTTTTCCCCTTCAAAAATTCCCCTGTTTAAAAATTTAGAGGATCAAAAATGTAAGCATTTTACGTCCTTGGTTACCAAAAAGCAAAATTTGGTTATGGTTTTAAAAGGTACGGTCTGTTTCCCCTTTAGTGCTTAGTAATGAAGTTTGACCCCCAGGTCGGGTTTTCCCCAGGGAAGAGGGGGTGGACCCGGGGGCGAACCCGGGGGGAGAGAGATAAAAGGGGTGAGATTCAAATGCAGCAATCAGAGGTGGTGCGTGCACCAGTGTGGGGGGAAAGGGGTTTTACATTCTCCCGACAGCAACAAGGGGGGTGAAAGCCCAAGCCCTGTGCTGGGAAAAGGGTGGAAAATTCACTGACAGCAAAACGAGGTTTGGTGCATGCCCCGCGTAGGCCCGGGGAGGGGTTGGGCATTCACTGAAGAAATCAGGGGGTTTAAGCGACCGGCCCGTGTGCGGGGGGGAGGGGGACATTCCCTGACCGCGATCAGAGGGGCATGCAGCGGAGGATTTATGTGCATTTTCCCCCGTAAACATAAAAAGATTTAAAGGGGTTTAGTTTTTTCTTTCCCGGTCTGTAGAGGTCAGAGGTGTAATAATCTGCAGGATATATCACTGTGTGTTAGAGACAGAGAAGAAAAAATCACCCATCTTTCTGAGAGTCCTGTACAGGATATATCACTGTGTGTGAGAGACAGAGAAGAAAAAATCACCCATCTCTCCGAGAGTCCTGTATGTCAAATGCCCATTACAAAGTATGTAGAGAGAATGAGAAATGTAGATATACACTATCGAGGAGTTACACTTAGCTTTTCGCTTCCAAAGACAGCTGAGAACCTCTCCCTACCCCCAGCTCACACATGAATTCTCACGTGCACACTTTTGGGCGTGTCTGCAGAGAGTGAAGATACGCCCTGCTTGGAGGAAAAACACGCCCCTCCATTTCACAAGCTTTGCTTAGCAACCAGCATAAACGGCTGCCTAATGGTGACACAAGAAAACCCCTTTAATGTTAACATATTTTTATTTTTGTTGATGTTGTTTTTCATTTGTCGTATTACTCTCTGTATTAATCAGATTTAAAATCTTTTAATTTATCCTTTGACCATTGAGCTTTATAATTGGCTGACACTTCCTGTTCTGTAGAGATAATTTTTTAGCATGCATCTCGCTATCATCACAAGCAGGATAATAATGACAGGTAACACCTCTGTTATAAAGATGGAAGTATATAACACAGGATCCACCGCTGACCATTGGTGATGGTCACCATCACCCCTCATCCCTCTCCCTGCAAAGTGACCTCTACACAGATGACAGCATGCCTATGTGAGTCACCTTCAGTCTTTTGTTTCCTATGGTACATGTGGCTGCTGTAAAGCATATCTTAACAGCAGTAAAGTCAAGATAACTGCCCCATAATCTTGTACAGAAAATATAATAAAAACCTACAATCAAAACATCAAAATAAATGTTACTATGTTGTTTTAATTATTAAAAAATAATGGTGATACATTATCTTTAAGAACAGTGAATGTGCCAGTTTCCACACAGCAAAACTTCCTTCTCCTTTTGTATCAAAAGTTTATTTTTTCATAGGGTTTCTATTTCTTTAAAAGTTAAACCTGGAGTCATGTTTAAAATCTAATGCTGACTATCCTTCCTTTTCTATCCATCCAGTCGCGTCCAGTCCTTGGATACTCTAGGCCAGTTCTCACTATATTTTCCTATTTCACACAGCTTCTTTTAATTGCTTCATGTCCATTCCTGTGTCATTCTTGATGGAATCCAACCAACGGGCCTTTGGTCTCCCCCTTTTCCTTTCACTATTAGGCTATGTTCACACGGTGTAATTGCGGGGCGTAATTACGCCCCGCAATTATGCCGGAGTTCGGGAGCTCGCGCGAACTCCGGCATTCATTAGATTGTAAGCTCTTGCGAGCAGGGCCCTCACGCTTCGTGTCTCATTTGTAAGTAGTTTTTTAAAATGTAATGTCTGGTTTGTCTGTGCTTATACCCTCTAAAATTTTTAAAGTGCTGCGGAATTTGTTGGCGCTATATAAATAAAGATTATTATTATTATTATTATTCATTACTAGCGGCACGTATTCGCCGCTAGTAATTGAAATGTCACTTATCTCCCCGCAAGGCATATTATACGAGCAGGGAGAGGAGACGTGATCCATAGTTCTCTATGAGAACCGTGGATTACCGTGATGACTGGGACGTATCTCGCCTTGTATTTAGCGCAGTACGGCGCGAAAAATGGGGCGAGATACGTCCCAGTTTAAGCCGTGTGAACATAGCCTTAACCATCTCGAGTAGCATCTGCTTTTCTAGCGAATTCATCCTCATCACATGACCAAAACAGATCACCCTATCTGGTGATCTTGCCTTCTCGGGACAATCCTGGGCTTATATGATGAAGAACATCTTTGCTGGTGAACTTAGCTGTCCATGAGATTAGTAGAAATCTTCTCCAGCACCACAGTTCAAAAGCATCTCATTTTTTTCTATCTTCTTTAATGAGGGTCCATGTCTCACAACCAAATGTCAATATTAGAAACACAACGGCAGTGATCACCTTTATTTGGTGGTAACTAAGACATTCTTGCACTTCCATATTTGGTCCATGCTCAACATGGCTGCACACCCCAGTGCTAATCGACGCTTTATCTCTGCTGTCCAACCACCACTGTTATCAATGAGGGATCCGAAAAATATAAAGCTGTTGACCACTTGTATTTCTTCGTAGGTGAGCTTTATGTGGTCTTCTTTTCGGTGGTCTTCGTGGTCTTGGTCTTCTTGATGTTCAGATAAAGTCCCATCTTCTTACTTTCTTCTTTCAGCCTCATGATCAGCTTCTCCAGGTCCTTTTCACTCTCTGCCACCAGGCCTCATCCACATATCTCAGACTGCTAATGGTTTTCCACATATTTTAACACTTCATCATCTCAGTCCAGCTTACTCGTGTTTACTTCTGCATAGAAGGTTGAAAAGAAAAGGAGAGAGAATGCATCCCTGTCACATCCTTTTTGATCTTGAAACATTTTGTATCTCCATACCTGGTTTACACTACTACTACACTCAGTGCTTCCCAAAGCTTACCATGCTCAAAAAGACAAAAGCAGTGGTATACTCAATGAAGCACAGATAAAGCTTCTTCTGGTATTCTCTATGATCTACCACAAGTTTGCAATGTGATTACGGGTTTCTCTGCTCTTATGTTTCAAGCTGGTTTTACCCATTTGATGAATGATGGCCAAAGCTGTTGATTTCAACAGAACCAGATGACTATGTAAAGGGGTTTTATAAATCTCCCTACCCTCTCCCTCTGTGATTAAATAGAAACTATTCCAGTGTTTCCCCTGGTCCATCACTAATGACATCACATTCATGGATCACATGATGTTGCAGCCATTAATCAACCTCTGTGTTCAAATATTGTACATGCAGATTGGTTGCAGCATCATGTGATCCATGAATGTGGTGTCATTAGTGATATACCAAGGAAAACACTGGAGCACTGACAGAGCTGGACTGGTGGTGATGGGAAAGGTAAATCTGGGTTACTTCTATAACCTAGCACCGTGGGAGGTGTCTTGAAAAACCCCTTTAATATGTATGGGGAGGATTTGGACTGGTCATCTAAAGCATACGTACCACCAATCCCTAATTGTCAGGGAGACTCCCTGAAAAGGGGGGAGGTCTCCAGGGCTCCCTGACGAGTTGGTAAATCTCCTGCTATGTAAGGTTGGCCACCAATCTGGTAAACCACCGGCAGGGACGGTTTTACTGCCAAGGGACACTGACGTTATGTTATATGCCGGCCATGTCAAGTACTGGTAACTTTTAGAATACATACTTGGGAATTCCTATTAGGGTCTGTTCACATGGCTTATTTGGACGCTGTTTGGATGATGATTTTACAGCGCCCAAAACAGCATCAAAACCTTGCATGAAACGCGCTTTTTCAGAAGAGGTTTTTGATGAGGTTTTGATGCGGTTTTGGAGGAGGTTTCCTCCCATACAAATTAATAGCCAGGGCAAAAACCGTGCAGAAAAACGGTCTAAAAACACGCCACGCACTATATATGGGGGTCCATCTCTGTGATGGGAGCACTAACATTGTATGATACATCCTCACTTCTACATTACATACTGCCTGAAAGAATACTGAAGACTGGGTCAACATCAGACATGCCAACTCTCCCGATTTTATCGGGGGGTCCCGCTAATGGGGTCCCCCCCCCGCCACCCCGGCAGAGTTGGCGAACCTCCCTCCGCCAGCTGGTGCGCTACTCTGCCGAGGCTCACTGACTTGTGTGGCCGCAGCCGCACAGTCAGTCAGCAGCTGCACGCTCCGTACAGGTAGGAGGCAGAAGGGATTGTTCCCCACCTCCCTTCTCCCCCTGTATGTACAGCGCCGGTGTGCGCTGTACATACAGATTAGCGTCGCAGGGGGTGTGACACGCGGCTGCACTCACACCCCCAGCGACGCTGAGTCGGTCGGCCGGGAGATGTCCGGACCTGGCCTTGCTGCAGGGAGCATGGTGAGGTAAGTGGCTTTTATTATTTTATTTTTATTAGCTATACGGGGGCTCTACCTGAAAACAAAGGGGGCATCTACCTGACAACAAAGGGGGCACTACCTGACAACAAACGGGGCAACTACCTGACAATAAATGGGGCAATTACCTGACAATAAAGGGGGCAATTACCTGACAATAAAGGGTGCAACTACCTGACAACATAGGGGGCATCTACCAGACAACAAAGGGTGCAACTACCTGACAACAAAGGGGGCACTACCTGACAATAAAGGGGGCATCTACCTGGCTACAATGGGGACATCTACCTGACAACAAAGGGGGCATCTACCTGACAACAAAGGGGGCATCAACCTGACAACAAAGGGGGCATCAACCTGGCTGCAAGAGGGCATCTACTTGGCTACAAGGGGCATCTACCTGCCTGTAATGGGCACTACCTGGTTATGGGTGGTTACTACCTGGCTATAAGGGCACTACCTGGCTAGAGGGGGTATCTACCTGGCTTTTTTCCAAAGCCGTTATGCAGTTAGGTGGAGTGGGTGTGGCTTTTTGAAAGGGTGGCACACCAACAAGATGGGCGTGTCCATGCCAATTTTTTGCCACGATGGGCTAAGCGCGCCGCCCTCCTCTATCTCCTGCTTCTCCACTTTCAAAAGTTGGCAACTATGGTCAACAGTAAACAGAGGATCCGAAAAATGGGATGTGTCAATACAACACTCATGTCATTCACAGGGGCGCGTCAAGTAGGGGAGATTTCGGCACCTAAAATACCCCATTTGTGTCCCCTTGCTATGTTATTAGTCTTCCCCTCTGCTATGCTATTAGGCTGTCTTGCAGATAAATTGGGCCTCACTTATCAAAACTGGCTTTTTTTTCCCCAAATAGAAACCCAAAATCAGATGCAGCTTTCTTTTTTAAAAAAAACGTTTGGCAAAAGAAATGCTCTCGGATTGGTTTAAAATTTTGGGCTATTTTGGGGTTGTATGGGCTCTTACTCTAGACATTTGTGAAAAATCAGGCTCAATGAATATATGGGAAAAACCCGTGGGGGTTGACGGGTTTTCCCTTTAAACCCCTTCACCCCCCTTCCCCCATAAAATTTTCATGGCGCCGGTTGTAAAGGGTGTCACTGCTGAGAACCCCAAATACTCGGTAGCTGTTATATAAAGCTACCATTTTTCGATAGAAATACCTATTACCCCCGGGGCCATAGGCAGGTTGATAAAATAAGAAGCCGGGAATATCGCATTAGGGTTTTGGTCATTTAGCTTTCTTAAATTTTTTTTTTGCAATACGTAAAACATTTTCTTTTTAAAGCACCCAAAAGCGTAACAAATTTGTTGTACATATTTAATGAGTTTTCTTGCACTCCCCCAAAAACATATTACTATAGTTTCTATGGGCTTTTCAATGCAATTTTAAAAGGATCAAAAAGTACAAGGTCAATTTTTGAACGCATTTTCGTTTAAGCAATGCCAAAAAAAGTATGTAAAACACATATCACCCAAATTTAACCCATGTTGAGGCCCATTTTTATCGCCCCAAAGTTTGAAATCGGGGAAGGTTTTTTTTGGGGATCGAAAATTTCCCGGGGTCATGGGCCTTTTTAATTTTAAAACTTGGGGCATCATCTAATTTAAAATCGCGCCCCTTTTTCGGCGCTTCCTGTAATTTTGGGGGCCAGCAAATCAGATACAGAATAGACAGGGTGAGTTGTGTGCAACGTCATGACTGGGATTGTATGGTTGCGATTGGCAAAAAAATCCCTGCCCTTCGTTTTACATGAACAGCGTTTCCTGTTTCACCTCAGTGCCTCCAGCGTCTCATGGAAGGCCCTGCGCTCCCTGTGGAAAAACAGCTCAGCGGAAAATTAGTCTATTTCTCAAAAGGAAACCTCTACTTTGCTGGATCCTTCCAAATTAGTTAGATTAGAGTTTTGAACATTTTATGTATTACTAGAGAATTTTAAAGCAGCATCTACCACTAAAAAACACGGGGGGGGAAGCAGGGGGGGCCCCCCGGGGCGAACACAGACAAGCTCTATCAAAAAGAACACTGGATAAATTTCCCCAAAAGACTTATGTAACTTTGTATGGAATATTTTTATTATTAACTTTTGCTATTGAAATATTTCCTGGATAGGGCAGCCGAACTTATATTGGGATACACATCATTTCTAGTAACTGAGCTTTTGTTAGCTGCAAAAAACCCCCTTTTTTTTCAGTAACATTTCAGAAGGGTTTTATTTTCAATTTTTCCCCTTACACCTGTACTGTTGATATATCCACCTTTCAGTTTTAAATTACAAAACCCAATCTTTAGTCAGCACAGGGTTTTTTGTTCCCAAAAATCCAAAATATCGTACAAAACATCACGTTCGTGTTTTTTGACTTTTGCGCACCCACATTGTTCATTGGGACCAGCACCCCGTAAATCTTAAAACAGCAATTTATATTCACCACAGGGGGTTGAAGGGGCAAAAAAAAACTGGTTTTTCATACAAAACATAAAATTACGGGTTTTTTTTACTTTTGCACACCCAGCATTGTTTTATTGACGCAGCCTACGTAAAACTTTTAAAAAAGCAATTTTTAAATTTACCCCAGTGAATTGAAAAGTGCAAAAAATACCCTTTTTTATCAAAAAAATAACAGTTTTTTAACGTTTTTTTTCTTTTTCAACCCAGCATTTTTCATTGACGCAGCACCCCGTAAATCTTAAAACAGCAATTTATATCACACAGGGGAATTGAAAGGTGCAAAAATACAGTGTATTAACGAAAAACAAACAGATAAGACTCCTTTTCCCGGCACTTTTTAATCTGGGGGTCAGACAGGGTTTTAAAAGTCTATGCGTCCAGGACAGGTATAGTCAATGTCCTGAAAATAAAAAGGGGTTGAAAGACTCCTTTTTGCGGTTTCTTTTTAAATCTGGGGTCATGCAGGTTTGGGGCTCATGCTGCGTTCCAGACGGGGAAAATTCAATGTCCAGTTCAAGTAACAGAGGGTTAAAAATCTCTGCTTCGGCCTTTTTAATTTGGGGGTGATGCGGGTTTAAGGGTCATTGGGGTACAAGACGGGGATGTGAATGGTCAGGATTTTTTTTTTCTGGCTTTTTTAACCTAAGTGTGTTGCCTAAGATGTAGCACGTATATTTTATTTTGTGGATGTTAATTCCAGCTTCTCCACCCTTTTGGGTGAAAATGAAGGGTTGTTGCCCCCCCAAGACTTTAAAAGGGAATCGCCATAATCGATCCACTATCGAAAAACCTTATCGATACGGCCGACATCGACTATCGCCGATCTCGATAGCCAATCAATCCTCAACACTATAAATACGATTTTTACATTAAATCAATTAAACCACTTTAAAATTGTTAAAAACTTTTGGGGTCCGTTTTTTTTTTGTGTAAAAAACCCCAAAAAACCCCCCTTTTTAACCCAAACGCCTGCGAACATACCCTTAAGGGGTTAAATAATACTTAAAGCAAAATCAATTGTCTTTTTTCAATACATTTAGGGCACCAAATTTCATGTACCTAATAATAGCATAGAATGCTCCTGATTTATGAACCCACTCTACTGAGGTCATTATCATGTTTTTCTACACTCCCCGGGGGACATTCGGCTCAGGTTTCGACTTTGAAAATGGTTTTACCTGTTCCAGCTGTAATTGCCCGAAATGCCGTAGCAAAGCTAAAAATAGAGCTTCGCTACGGTTTAGTGCGCCCCTCCCAACGCCCCCCGAATCAGGCAGTTCTGGGCTCCAATTGGGGGTAAATTTTTCATGTGGAAATTTTAAATCAATGCCCATTTTTCAAGCCTATTTTTTCTTACACTCATGCTACATATATCGTGGCACAGCTGGGTTAGTTATTATAGTTGGGTTATCTGTCTGTGTTTCCCTGTCCAGGCTCGAGGTGTTTTCTTTATCATTAATTTTCATTTAAAATCTTTTAAAATTTTATTTCTTATTCCCTTTGGGGCTGGTTAAGTATGGGATTTTGGGTATTACACCCTTTGGTTTTTTTTATTGTTGCACAAACTTAGGTATTTTTTCCTGTCCTTTTTGTATACTTTTCTGCCGTTGATAAGGATTAGGGTTGTATAGGGCTTGGTAGGCTAGGTTTCCGGTGGGGGTCCTTTCCCCCCTTATTCCCCCCGGGATTTAGGGACATGTACAAAACTGCTAGGCTAAAATTCACTTTGTTTTTTCCCCTAAAAACCAATCAGACTGCCCCTTTTTAAATTTTCCAGAGCACTAATTTAAATTAAAGGGGCCTCTGATTGGGTTTCTATGGGGAAAAAAAGTGAATTTTAGAATAGACAGTTTTCATACTGGGCCCCTTTTTGGGGTGGTTTAGTAGGGACTGGTTACGTTCCATTTTATTGATACTAATAAACGTCATATTTTAATCTTTTGGTTACCTGGAGGCATGTCGTTTCTTTTTTTTTTTTGGGGGTTTTTGCTTGGTAAGCTTGCATAGATATTTTAGGCGTATAACTTGAATATTATAGTGCGAATTGGTGCATTTTAAATGGTTCTCTTGGCCTAGTTTTGGTTACGGCTGTTCATAGTTTTGAAAAGGGTTTTTCCCACAGTTTTTTTTTGGTCAAAATACACCCAAAAAATGGCAAAAACCTAATTTTTGACTTCGCCCTTTGTTTTATGACTATATAAACAATTTTGAAAAGAAATCTAAACAATTCCAATTTTCACTGTTCTCTTCATTATACTTCTTAACTTTCCTGTGTAGACAATGACAGGATCAACAGAAAGTGGATGTTGAATGTCAAATCAGCTATGCACTTAACTCGAACCACCATAATAGTATATTGCAGTGATGGCCTGAGCCATCACTTGTGGTTACTGGCTGTATTATACAACCAAGACCCCACTCTAACAGCCAGGATTGGAGATACCTTTGGTCCTAGCAATTGAAATATTTCTATACTGCAGTTAATACTGACTGTAGCATCTGAGTGAGGAAGGTGGCTCTCTCTCTGTCCCATTAGAGCTGATGGTTTGCCATAGTAGCCAGAAGCCCAGTAAAGGCCCCCAGATCTACCACGTAAGTGAGCTTATGGACTAATACTCTCCAATTTAGAATAATTGCAGTTCATTATAGAAGCGAAAAAATTATCACATGGTCACATAGTGGGACTACAAAATTGTAAAAATAGGATCAGTAAAGTTTCTAGAATTAAAAAAAAAATTCTAGTAAACAAAATTATTTGAAATGTTGAAAACTAAACAAAACTAAACATATTATCCCCTTAATGCTCTGTGAAGTATATATCCGTCATGGAGTAGGATTTGGCCATGGTCAACTTGGCCAGAACATCTCGGTGGTTCGAAAGAAGGAAAAAGTTCTGCCTGTTAACTTATCGCCCTCACCCCCACAATGCCTTTGCAGGATGCTCTCGGTTTGTCATGAGGGGCTGTTGAATCCCCAAATCTGTCATCTTAGTACAATCCATGACCAAAATCCAAAACCAGCGCAATGAACATTGTAATAAATAAATATAAATAATGGCCGAATTATCTTTTTTGTTGATCCTGCCTGACAAAAGACAGAAAATAAAGGGATCAAAAAGTTGCATGTAGTCAGTAATGTTAAAATTTAGCAAAACACTAGAACTCTACACAGCTATTTAAAAAAAAAGTCATGGGTCTCAAAATATGGCAGCATAAAAATAAATGTTTTAAAAAAATGTTTATTGTTCAAAAGTAATGAAACATAAAACTATTTAAATTTGGCACTGCTGTATTTTGACCAAACTGAAGAATAAGCAAACATGTCATTTGTAAAGCATGGTGAATTCCATAAAAACTAAACCAAAAAATAAAACCGAGTTGCTGTTTTTTCCTCCACCCCCTAAAAACATTAATGCATTGCAATATGTTTTATGTACAACACAAGCCTTCATATGGGTTAAAAAATAAATAAAACTAAAAAGTTGTGGCTAAAGGCCAACAAAATCTGGTTTCTTGAGGGGTTAAAAGCACATTGTTAATCCCTGGGGAGAAGGTAGGGAGGGGGATAAAGGTCACAAAGGAAGAAAAAAAAAATATATGCCAGAATTGCTGTATCTTGGGCTGCCGCCAAAGAAAAATGAGTACAATGTGGTTAAACAGTTGTATCAATGACAACTACAACTCAAAAATAAGCCCTCAAGATACATCATTGTAAAAATAATAGGTCAGGGAATGCAGCAACATAAAAATTATTTTACAAATTTATTGTAAAAAACAGTTAAAAATAGAAAACTTTAAAAATCACTTGTAAGTGTATCAAACCACAAAAAAATGATAATTTCAATTGTTTACATATGGATAAGTTGTGGCTTTCAAAACACAAAGAAATAACTCATTATGTCATTAAGTACCAAACCAGGCTGCGTGTTTGAGGGGTTAGGTGTCAGATGGCAGGTCTGTTATATACCTATAAGCCTACATATGGCAAGATTAAACATTATATACCAACACACTGCTATACATGCATTTCTTGGTTGTACTTCATTGCTTCCTGGAGACCCTATTAGTTTTTTCACATTTTTCTGACTGTTAAAAAGGGTTTTCTCACCATTTAGTTTCACAGTGCCACAGCCAGCTTCATACTCACACTTGCTAGTCAGGCAGTGGGAGGATCTATAGCAGTGATTGGCATATCAACTCTGCTATTCCTGTTAAGATGCTTTTCCAAAAAATTCTTATGACCTTTTTAGTGTCTATAGAGTGCTGCTGATATTGTATTGTGTAAGCATAGCTTTTGACTGCCACATCAGTGTGCACCTATACATTTATTTTTCAAAATGGATGTGATGACCAGATTTTGTTTTATGACTGTTTTTTGATTCCTGTTAAAGTGACATGACTGCTGGAGCTTTATTATCTGTAGTGCACAAGGGTTAGAACATGTCATTAACATAGATAAACCAGTTCCTGTGCTACAGATAAGACTCAGCAGGGAGTGAGTCCCCATGGTCAGACAAGGAAGCTGGAGCAATGAGAGAAGAGAGAGGAGAAAAAGCAGAGAGAGGTGGTCAGTAACCAAGAGAATCTTGTATACATAATAAGTAGATAAAATCTTCTCTATCTCCTTAACAAAACAAATTCAAAACAACAATATATTTGGTAATAGTCTTCATTTACTTTCCCTACATGTTAAAAGCTAATCATTGCGGTGAGAAAACCCCTTTAAGGGCTAGAGAGCACAACACAGACAGTGCAGGAATAAAGTATGTCCCTTCAATATGACCACACACATGATGCAACCAATCTCTGCCTTTGTACAGCATGTGACCACAAAAGTCAGTGATGGCTGCAACATCATGTGATCCATGAGCATGATGTCATCAGTGAGGGATCGGGAGGTTAAACTGGAAGTCGGGCAGCACTGGAACGGTGGAGGTGGGAGAGGTAAGTATGGGTTAATCTTCTATTTTAGCACAGTTGGAGGTGGTGGGGAGCTTGATTTTCAAAAGCCTTGGTAAACCCCTTTAAAATATATTTTCTTCTGAGCTGTGAGGGGCATTTTCTCACTATACAGTATCCTTTAGTACAACCTTACCCTGGTCAAAGGCACCATGTCAAGCTTGGACTGGTCCACAAGGGGAGCAGAAGCAACCCTCGATGGGCCCCTGGGTATGGTGGGTTTGGGCTAATTTTGAAAGAGAAATGTAGAGGAAAAAAAGTCAGAAAGCAGAGTGCAAGTTATATGCAGTATGAGCAGTCATGTACAGTAGCTGTAGGATGGGCCCCAAGAATTATCTTTGCTGGTGGGCCCTAAGAGTCAACTCCATTAATGGGCCCTGAGAATCAACTCCACTGGTGACCCATGAGTATCAACTCCACTGGTGGGCTCTGGACACCGGATCCAACAATATTCAGTGTAAATATTATAAAAAAACCACCATCTAGACTAGAGTAAAACAGTAATACCTGGATATAGAAGGGATGAGGAGGGGGATGCTGCAGCAGTATCTCTCCCTCTTAGCATCTGGGTGTATATTTTGCAGTGCAATGGAACAATGATCAGGGTGGATTATGTTATATTCTCTCTGTCTCAGCATTTGTGAGAAACTTATGCTGTGAGAGTGTGTGCTTTAGGGTGGAAACCACTGGATCCAGCACATCACTGACATAACACTAGGCATAGCACGGAAAAAGAAAATTTGCAAATCAGCTGAAGAAGAAGACCAAAACTATGTAGGCTATACAGGTTATACACAAACATTTTGACTGAACTACATGTATTTAACATTTATGGCTACATAAAGAATAAATATGTTTTTACTATGAAATGATAGGAAATATATCTTTTTTATAGAATTGTGCTATAGGCAATTTCCTAGTAATTTATTTTGACATTCACCTTGAATCTGCACAATCTACATCCCTATATAACCTATACAGATTTGTAAGGGATGAATATGTTTTAGAAATCAATTAGACTTCCCTATGTAATACGCTTTAGTCTACCAGGAAGAAGATTTTTCTCACCATCACTGGCCCAGTTTTAACATGGATACATAAGTGTGCACGGTGAAAAGCTTATATAACTCCAGACAAGTCTTCCAATAATGTCGCCGCACATTGAAGAATCCTTTAGCATTATTGCATTGGCTGTAAAGAGTTGGGAGAGCAAGAAACAGATGAATCATTCATCTGTCATGCATTTCAGTCTGATCCAGTCCGCCCTGTCACTAATAAGGTCATAAACTACTTAGCTTGAAGAGCACTGACCTAGTTTGTGGAAATTGTTTGCATTTTATTTCACGTTATAGTGTATTATTCTGATGGGGTTACAAAAACACCACAGGCCACTGGCTGCTGGGTTGTAAAGTTTAGCAGACATACTTCTGTTCTTCTTATGATATTTGGCTCCTGGACATTTAATAACTCCTGCTTTGTTGTAATCTGTAGTAAGTAAATGTCAGCTATTCACATACAAGTTCAACAGTTCAATACTTCTGGATGTGCAGTCCTTCAGACCACGGGTATTGCTCACACACTGTAATCCTGGCCTTATGTCTGGATCACACGGCCAAAAAAACATTAGCAAGGATTCCGTCATAGGAAAAACTGTATCCTACTTGCCTGCACTCGGAAAAATGAGTTCAAAATTCTTTTGTTCACCTGAACTTTTAATTAAAATGGAATTTTACAATAAAAAAATTACAGGAACTGTACCATGTTGCTACATCTCTGCAATATGCACATAAATCCAACATACATTGTCCATTAGTTAGTATAGCACTCATCATACCTTTTGCTTGAATTTAAACCAGACCTGACAAGCTAACCATGCTACGATTATAGGCTCTGTTCACACTTGTGTTCCACTATTCCATTGAAGTTTCTATCAAACTGTCCAGTAGTTTGAGGGCAAGAATAGTGTAGACTGCATCACAATTCTCACTGTTAGGCAATGTTCACACGGCTTATTTCAGACCATATTTACGTCGGATTTCCGATCGTAAATACGTTCCGAAATCAGTTGTAAATCAGTTGCAAATAAGTGTCACTTAGTGTGGCACGTATTTTGCAAAGGATTTACAATCCCCATTCATTATATGGGATGAATCCGTCGCCAAATCTGGCCCAATAATTGACATGCTCATTGTTTTTACGGCCGTATTGTGGCCGCAAATCCGCGGTGGCAATACGGCACGGAAATACACGTCGTCTGAACAACGACACGTATTTCCCATTAAAACCAAAATTAAATGGCCTGCCACTTATTTCAAACTGATTTCGGAGCGGATTTACGATCGTAAATACGGCGTCAAATCCGTTCCGAAATGAGTCGTGTGAACGAGGCCTTAAAATATGAGAACCTTGATAAACTCCATTTAAAATGAATAGGTCACCTTTATTTAGATTTGTGACAGCATCATGGCTCCCTTATAAACATTAACCATAATGCTAGTGTGAACACACCCTTAGATCCTCATCCGAAAGTCGACCGGTTGCACGACCGCGGTTTTTCTCACATTTTGCGCAAAATCTATGGTCGGTTCTTGTTTTTTGCCATCGTCCATACAATGGATTGTGTGGGAAACCGACGGCAATGCTCAAAATGCCGGCATATTATGCAACATGTTGTATAATCCGCCGGCACCAGAAGACGAGCAGAGAAAAAATTACCTCTGTAGACTACAGCTCGTTTTTTTAATTAAAGTCTATGGGCTGGCTGAACGATCATATTTTCAGCGATTTTAGAATCGAGTATTTCGCTACATATTGCGCGTTATATGTGGCGAAATGCGTGCAGCAATTACGCGCCCGCCCCTGCAAATACTAATTCGTTGTTGTACGCCGGGGGAGAAAAAAGTGAAAATGTCAATTGTTAGTGGCGAATACGCGCCCAAAAACCAATAAAACTTTTTTTTATGGGGCCAGCCCCCGGTGGCCCCCCCGTGTTTGGAAAAAACCGTGTTTAGGGGCGTCGCCCCAAAACACCCGGCGTTTTGCGGCACGTCCCATAGGGCGCCGCAAAAACCCCCTGTAAACCTTAGGGAAACCCTCACTTTACCCTTTCAGTTAGCCCCCAATGTTCTGTCAGAAAAAAGGGAAAAATTTTTTTAAACCCAATTTTTGAGGTTTAAAACAATTAACCAAATTTTTAAACTTAATTTTTTTTTTAAAAATGTTTTAAAGGGGTTAAAGGCTTTTAGGGTATTTTCCCAACACGGGGGTTTTTTTCGGCACCCAATTTTCCGCGTATTTGTGCTCTAATACGGGCGGGGGGTTGGGGCCCCAAAATTTTAACGGGCAAAAATTCCATAGCTCTAAATTAGAAACTAGGGGATTTACCCCCTCCTTTCCCCCGCTCTTTACACTACGTTCATATTGTACGTGCGGGGAGAAAAGTGACATGTAAATTTACTTGGGGAATACACGCGCGGAAAATGTTTGCCTAGGGGGCCGGCGGGCTACAACCCCCCCCCCCCCGGGGCCAAAGGGAGTACGTGGGGATCAGCGGGGGCCCCAGAAGACCGTTTGTAATTTTTTCACACTGCAATACATCTGTGAACATGGGCCCTTTAGAATGTTTCCCCACTGTGAAATTTTAGGGAAAAAGCTTCTATTCAGTTTGTCATGAAATGTATATTTTTTATTGCTTTACTGATTTTTAAACTTTTAAGGGGTTTTCCTTTAAAAACAGTATTTCCCAAGTTTATTAGTTTTGGGGTTTGTGACATTACTAAAAGTTGTTACCAGAGCCAACAAAAACAGGGGGAAAAATTTCCCCTGGGTTTTTAAACGGGTTTTTGGCTTTGGGTTTAATCCGAGGAGTGGACTCTAAGGAATTATCCATTTTTACTTTTAACCCAACTATAGACTTTTCCAGAGGTAATTTCCAGGTCTGTATCTCTATAGTCACTGTTAGCAGCTGGCCTGAAGACAAGCTGGAGATTCATAGCGCAGTGCCAGGACAAGAAAAAGAGACATGCAAAAGCTTGGTCATTTGCGAATGAGTAACCGGGACGTTTAAAAAAAACCCAAAATTTAAAGTTTTTCGGGGTAAAACCCCAGAAAATTTGTAACAGAGAAACCCTTTTTTTGATTCTAGGAAAAAATACCCCCTTTTGTTTTGGGCAACTTTTTTAGGGGTTTCGGGAAACCCTCGAATAGCTTTCAAATGCAAAATTTATTTGCAACCCACAGGGACGTTTTTTGCCTTTGTAAGTCATATTTACAACACAACCCTTTATTTTAAAATCACTTTTTGGGGGGCAAAAAAACTGCAAAAAAAAACGCATGTCTAATATTACTTCTGTGGCTCTACATCTTGGTAGTACATTCTTATTATTAGTATTTTAGTTATTTATTTGATTGTAAAGCAGCATGATTTCCAGGGGCGGCCCAACATATAAAAAGGGGGTTTTTAAAATTTAAAACCCCTGTCGCGGGTTTTTTGCTACCCTTTTCTGAGGCAGGATTTTGGACAAAAGGAGTAAAGGGGGGGGGGCTTGTGGATTTTATAGGTTTATGTGATTTGATGCTAAATTTGTGAGTAAAAATCAGAGATAATCTGTGAAAGTGAATCAGAAAGTACTGCTTGCTCCACCCACTTAGTGATTGATAGTTTAGCCTTGTCAAACACTTTTAAAGGGGTTTTTGGTCAATCAACTGATGAAACAGGGTAAACGGGATTTTTCCACTGTCTTTTAAAGGAGTCCTGTAAGAGTTTCTCTGTTTTATCCTCGAAATCCTGTTTTTAAATCCTAAAACCCTAATTTTCACAAAGCTCGTTCTCCCCCTTACCCATTTAACCCTATATTATCCAGAGCTCAGCTTCCTCTCCTCTATCAAAAATTAATCCCTTTTTTATTTTCCCCAAAAAGAGCCCCAGTTTCTCCCCTTTCTAAAATATAAACCCCTTTTTATATTTTTCCCAAAAAAGGGGCTCAGCTTTTTCCCCATCTTTTTCCTTATAAAGGGGTTTTTATATATCCCTTTAAAAAGAGCCAGCTTTCTCTTCCTTTTTTTTCCTTCCTTTTTTATAAAACGTTTATATATCACAGAGTAGTTTCTCCCCCTTTTCCCCATATAACCCTATATTTTCACAGAGCTCGGGTTTTCTCTCCTCCCCATATAACATTATATAAAGAGCTCGCTTTTTCCTCCCTCTTTTTTCAAAATTAATTTTTTTTAAAAAATTTTTCAGCGGGAGTTTCCTCTTTTTTTCTTTTCCCTCTTTTTTTTAATAAAAATTTTTTTATATATCACTGAGGTCAGCTTTTTCCCCTTTCTATTTTTTATTACCCCCCAAAATATTTTCACAGAGCTCAGTTTCTCCCCTCTCATATAATTTTTTATACCCAACAGGGCTCAGGTTTCTTCCCCCTTACCCTAAAACCCCTATAAAATCACAGAGCTCAGTTTTCTACCCTCTATCATACGCCCCTTTTTAAAAACAGTATCACGGGAACTCAGTTCTTCCTTTTTTCATACCTGCTCTCAGATAGAGGGAAATAAACCACGTGACAGGTTTCCTTTAAATAGACGTCAATACACCTATTTAATATCGTGTGGTACGTTAATGAAAAGTATTTTTTAATATTCTTTTGAACATAATTTAGTTTTATTGTGATGATCTAAAAGTAAAGATTAAATTGACTTTAAACATTCAAAGTTTTTTCTTTATCAGGTCATGACTACATTCCTCAAGTTTTCACATAATCTAAACAAGGTTTTATGTAATGTTTAATATGCAGATTGCACATTATAGCCTATTATTAGTAACACAGAATAATATACATAAATATGCATGAAAGTAGAAAACTGAAACATAGCTTCTGCATCTTTGCCAAATCTCATATATACACAATGGGTCCTGTATGAAACAATTCTGTGTGTGATGTGCATTGCAGGATCTTATATTAAGTAATGAGTTACAATTAGTTTGTGTCTAGCTCTATATTAGTGTCTAGCAGCTTATGTAAGCACCCTAACCATGATAACAGTAAGCATAGGGTGGGCAGAGACAAGACTTGCCTACTCGTAATTACATTATATTTTTGGCTGTCATCCTAAAGAACATTGGAATAAATCATTTAGGACATGAGAGTACAGAATTATAAAACTGCATTGTAAAATGGCAGTGGATTGCAAGATCTGCCAAGAAGAGCATGTGCTTCCCAAGTCTACCTATAAACAGCCTTTCAAAAGACATACAACCTTTATATTTGTCTTCATATTAAAAGCAGCAGCAGAGGCTATGTGAGCACTTGGGCAGTGCCCAAACACCTGGCAGTAAAGGGGCCTCAGTGAACGAACCCACCTTCAATGGCCCTTATTACTTTAATCCCTAATAGTAACATCACTAAGCCAAGTCCAATGGAAATTTTCAGTTCCATACCCGGGGAAGGGTTGAAGCGCCTGAAAAAACCCTTAAGCCCCCGACTATTTGGGTTACTTCTAGCCAGTAAAATTTAAAGGGGGACCTTGCCAACTTCACTCATAGTGAAAATGGGGGTCACAGTTTCAGATTCCATAGTTATGTTATGGCTTGATGTCAAATTATTTGAAAGTAGTCCCAAATTCAGGGGCGTCGCTAGGCAGTTTTATCCGGGGCTCGGGCCCCGGATAAAACCCCCTGTGCCCCGAACCTCCCGGGCTACAGGCCGCTGCCGTGGGCCTGGAGCACCGACTGGCCCTTCAGCTGCATGTGTGTCCACTGGACGCACATACAGCTGAGGGCTTCTGGCGGAGCTGAGAGCGAGCGCTCCCTGCCCCGCAGACAGTGTCGAACTTGCCCCGGGTCTTCATAGCACTGAGGACCCCCCGCGGCCCCGTGCTGCTCAGCTGGCAGCGGTGTGATGTAATTACCTCATCGCGCCACTGCCTGTCCTCGGCTGTGAGCCCGAGGAGCTGCCGGAGGAGCTGGAGGAGCGCAGGACTGAAGAGGACAAGCGCGCATCACCACTACGCCTGGTAGTATAAGTGTGAGTATTAATGTTGTTATTTTAATAGCGTTTACTGCCTCAGTGCCCCTATATACCTGCCTGTGCCCCAATATACCTGCCTGTGTGCCCCTATATACCTGCCTCAATGCCCCTATATACCTGCCTGAGCCCCTGTATACTGCCTGTGTACCCCTATATACCTGCTTTAGCCCCTGTATACTGCCTGAGCCCCTATATACTGCCTGAGCACCTATATACCTGCCTGAGCCCCTATATTGCTGCTGTGTGCCCCTGTATACCTGCCTGAGTCCCTGTATACTGACTGAGCCCCTATATACCTGCCTGAGGCCCTATATACCTGCCTGAGCCCCTGTATACTGCTTGAGCCCCTATATACCTGTCTGAGGCCCCTAATACCGCCTCAGTGCCTATATACCTGCCCTGTGTGCCCCTATAATATCTGCCTGAACCCCTATATAACTGTCTGAGCCCCTATATACCAGCCACAGTGCCCTATATACCTTCCTCAGTGCCCCTTTATACCTGCACTAGCCCCATATACCTGCCTGAGCCCCTATATACTTCCTGTGCCCCTATATACCAGCCTGAGCCCCTATAATACTCTCCTGTGCCCCTATATACCTGCCTGTGCCCTATATAACCTGCCTGAGTGCACCATATCTCTAATACCTACCTAGATGTGACCCTATATCTATATACCTGCTTGAGAGTGACCCTATATCTATATACCTGCTTGAGAGTGACCCTATATCTATGTACCCCTGCCTGAAGTTCCTATATCTATATATTATTGCCAGAGAGTAACACTATAGTCTATACACCGCCCTGAGAGTAACCCTATATCTATATAACCTGACTGAGTGACCCTATATCTATAAACCAGCCAGAGAGTGACCCTATATATATATATATATATATATATATATATATATATATATATATATACCTGCCTTATAGTGACTCTATATCTATATACTGCCTAAGTGCCCTAAATCTATATACTGCCTGACATTGACCCTATATCTATATACCTGCCTAAGTGACCTATATTTAAATATACCTGCCTCATTGAGGAGATCTATACACCCTACCTAACTGAGGGGTACTTATATACCTATAAAAGTAAGGAGTTGCTGGAAATGTGAGGATTCTAAGATATGTGTCCAAATCTGCAAGGACGAGTATGGCCCGGAAAAATCACATGAAGGTGAACCGATTGGAGAGAAATGGGAAAAGTTGAAACGACACTGAATCAGAAAAGAACGTCTCCTGAGAGTCACTAAATGGTACTGCAGTGTATCACTTAAATTTCTGCTGAGCATCTACATACAACTAGTGTCTACACTATATGGTCACTGTATGGCGGTGGTATATTTAATCAGGCCTGTGTACAGCTGATAGTCACATGTGGGTCGTGTTTGGTCAGGGTCTGGCAGGATTATTTGATATTTATATAGTGATATTTTTGGGTCTTGGGTTTGTAGGAGGTTTTTTAGAAGCAATCATTCGTCCGGTATAATTTGCGCACCTGTAAAGTGGACATATTTGGTGACTGTTGGCTATGTCACACGGCTTAATTGGGGACTAATTACCCCCGCAAATTACGCGTGTGGACGGGGGCGGGCGGGAGCGGGGAGTGAGAGCGGGGGGCCGGCACTTCGCCGCCCATAGACTATCATTACTAGCGGCCGCGTAATCTCCGCTATTAAATTCACATGTCAATTATCTCCCCGCCCGGGATCGGATTCGCACGGCGGGGGAGAGGAGACTAAATCCATAGTTCTATATGGAGACTGTGAATTTCCGTATGAATGGGCCGTATTCGGCCCCGTAATTGGCGCACTTTCGGCGCGATAATTACGGACCACTAATACGGCCCAATTAAGCCGTGTGAACATGGCCTGTAGGGATATTGTCATACGGAGGTGAGCAGTTTTGAAAAAGTAAATTTGTCATTGCTGATTTTCATTGTGCAGTGACTGCTGAGGAGATGGATCTATGTGGAATGTACAGAAAATTAGTGACAGGAACAGAAGGTTTTTCTCTGGAAAACATATCCGCAGTTCACAATGAGGCGCGAAAAATGCTGTGTGAACACAGCCCTACTGAGCAAAACACAAAGGATGTTTTAGGACCCTAGCAACGCCCCTGCCCAAATTTATTGCATAAAAGCTTTGTATCTATTTGCTTTTTCACTAGTTTTTTTCTCTCGTTTTGTTCTCTAGTCTTTTTATATCCAAAATGTATGTGATTTTAAAAATTCATAAAATTCTATTTGCAAGTAATGACTAAGAGACAATCAAAACATTTTAGAGATGTTAAAAGGGTTGTCTCACTACATTGATTCATCTTACCTCAATCCTGTTTTCTTGGTTTCATTTTGAATTCAGGGCGTGTTTTTACTGGCTTCCACTAGCTCAGTAGAAGCCGAGGTCTTGTAGCGATAGAACCATTGCTCGGCAGCCGATCAGGAATATCAAACAAGTCTGTTAGCTACAGCGACCTGAGAGCTGAAGAAGCCCATGCAAGATGGGTTAACTAGGAATAGGTAGTGACAACCAAATTGCAAAGTGACTTGTTTTTTCAAGATCTTTAACATAAAAAGCAACCCTTGTAGTGAGACAACCCCTTTAAGACAATGTTAATAGGGTAATACATCATTTAGGTTGGCAATAACGATGAAACTGTGTTTTTTGTTACATTAGTAACAGAAGGGTAGTAGAGGTGATATCCTAGGAGTACAGGGATGTGGGATCAGTCTGCTGTTGGGTGGAAATGTGCAATAGCTGCATCTAAGCTGTTATCCAGGAGAAGGGCACACCTCTGTTACTGACTGCCCCCCTGCAATGCTATTGCTGGATGTCAACCCTGTTGCCATGGTATTATACACAGTATAGTACAGTATAATACAGTATTTTTACACTAAATTGCAATACAGTTAGTATTGGTATTATTATTTATATTTGTAGGTTATAGGCTATCCTGAAGAGACAAGTTTTCAGATTGCTTTTGAGGTGAAAGTGGAGCAATCTGAATGTGTTGGGGAAGTGAGTTCCAGAGTATGGGGGAGGCACAGGAGAAGTCTTGGAGATGGTTGTGTGAGGAGCTGCCAAGAGGAGAGCAGAGAAGAAGGTCCTCTGAGCAGTGGAGATTGTGTGAGGGAAGATATCTAGAGATTAAAGCAGAGATGTATGGAGGGGAGGGGTTATTTAGAGCCTTATAGGTCATCGTTAGTAACTTGGATTGAATTCGCTGGGCAATGGTTAGCCAGTCAGGGACTGGCAGAGTGGAGAGGCAGCGACGAAGCAAGGAGAGAGGAGGATCAGATAGGCAGTGAAGTTGAGGATGGATTGAAGGGGAGCAAGAGTGTCAGGTGGGAGGCCACAGACAAGGATGTTGCAGTAGTCTAGGTGGGAGATGAGGGCAAGGGCAAGTGCAAGGACTAGCAGTTTTGTAGTATCAAAGTTGAGGAATGAGCAGATCCAACAAATGTTTTTCAGGTGGAGGTGGCAGGCTGAGGTAAGGGCTTGGATCTGTGGTTTGAAGGTCCACACCCTCAGACTCTTTCGGCCATTTTCCATCAGAGAACAAGTAGCATTGTCTACAGACTCCCCCGGCTACCCCCGCCATTTTTCTGGATCATTTTTGCTGCCTGCTTCCTCATTTCCTCTCGAGCTGAAATACCCACACTCATCATGGGCGATTTCAACATCCCCAGTTGACTACCCTATGTTTTTTTTTTCTCCCTTTCCGCCTCTCAGTTTCTTTCCTAACTCTTCCTCTTGGCCTCGTCGCAGTTTCCCTGACAGTCTCCAAACTCACAAGGATGGGAACTCCTTGATCTGTTCTTCTGTCGCCCTCTGCTCAATTTTCTATCTTACCAACTCACTCTCCTTATTAACTCTCGGATCATAACCTTATCCTCTTTTACTATCAACAACTTTCAGCCTTCACTCGAACAACACCAACCCGTCGGCCCATTCCGAAATCTCCCGCTCTATCAACACTCCAGGAGCTCACAGACACCATACAGTCTCACTGCCCCCAATCTCCACCCTCTGCCTTCCTGACTCTGGCAGTCAAATGTTACAATGAAACTCTCACAACCACCCTGGACATGTTGGCACCACTCACACACCCGCACCACAAAGAAATAGACGTCCCACAGCCTTGGCACAAAACAACGCCTCAGACCGCCATCTACAAGCGCTGGTTCCAGTTGGCTGAGCGTCTGTGGAGAAAGTCACAGCTACTGCAGACTTCACCACTACAAATTCCATGCTCAGGACCAACCCACACTGCCCTTGCCACTGTGCCAAACAAAATATTTCACCTCCGCTCATCTCAACACAAAACACAACAACCCCAAACATCCTGTTTGCACATTCCACTTGTGACGTATGTGGATCCGCTTGGACACCGCAAGCGGTGGTATTTAGCCACGCCAGGAACGGAATCTAAAGTAGCCCCCGTTTTTTTCACCAAGCCGCCGCAAAGCGGGATGGACTTGCTGCGGCGTGAGCTACCAGGTCGTTACCCCTGACCGTGACTTTGCTTGCGGTGGCGGCCGGGGTACATCGTGGTACAAAATCGTAATCCAAAGGCGTAGTCGGGGACAGCAAGGTCCAGGGGCAGACGGCAGAGTTTCGTGTCAGAGCAAGGCAGACGGTCAGGGCAGGCGGCAAACAGGCAAGGTCTAGGAAACGTAGGCGGAACGGACTGGTACACGATCAGCAAATACGTACTCAAGGACAACTCCAAACTCACTCAAAGCACACCAACAATCTGCAACAGGTGCCGGGGCGGAACATTATATAGGAAACCAGCGCCCGGTGCAATAAGCCCAATTACCGGACACTGGCCCTATAAATATCTAAACCAGCGATCGCGCGCTTGCCAAAGCGCTAGGGCGCGCATGCGCACAGACGGCCGGGACGGACAGAAGGCGCGTTCACCGGAGCGGGGTCCAGTAAGCGAGCACGGCGAGGGGACAGGTGGCCGCGGGTGACCGCGATGCCCGCGCCGCTGCCCTGGCAGGCAGGGGAACGGCCGCAGGGGCAGCGGCGCCCGCGGCCGCCATGACACCACTCCCTCCTCAGGCCCAAAGCTCAGGCCCTGGTCACTGACCTCTGTGCTGAAGACCTGGCCACTCACTTCAAAGACAAAATTGACAGCAATCCGGGCAAAACATCACATCACAATCCCCAATTAACACCCATCCTGTTCCCTCCCCGCGCATCCTCTAATCTGCTCTCAGCATCCTTGACCGACATCAGAAGAAGAATTGGCCAGGCTTCTCCTGCCTGCTCCGCCCCAACCCACTTGCATCCTAGTGACCCCATTTCCCTCCCACCTGTCCAGACCATTTCTCCAGCAGTCCTCTCCTCACCTCACTACAATCTGGTAACCTCTCTCCTCTCCACTGGGATCTTCCATCTTCCTTTAAACATGCTGTTATAACTCCCTTACTAAAAAGCCCTCTCTGTACTCCCTCCTGCGCCGCCACTAACCGACCAGTCCTCTTAAACCTGCCCTTCATCTCCAAACTCCTGGAACCTGGTCTACTCTCCGCTGAATCCCCTATCTCTCTGCTATCTCTCTTCTAGACCTCTGCAATCCGGTTTCCGCACCCTACACAACCACGGAACTGCTCTTTCTAAAGTTACAAAAATGATCTCCTGACAGCATAATCGCAGGTAACTACTCATTGCTCGCTATCTTCTGATCTCTCTTCAGCGTTTTGAACACTGTGGATCACCACCATCTCATTCAGCATGCTCCGCGCCATCGGTATCCCAGGACACCGCTCTCTCTGTTCTCTACCTACCTCACTGACCGCTCCTTCATGTCTCATTTTCCGGTCTAAACTCTTCTCCTCTCCCCTCTGCTGTCGGGGTTCCTCAAGGATCTGTTCTTTGGTCCTCCTCGCATCTCCTTTCACTCACACAGCCCCCATATGGACAAACCATCAGCAGATTGGCTTCCAGTACCATCTCTACGCAGAATGACACCTAACTTACACTTTCCTCCCCAGATAAAACTCCTGCCCTGCTACAAACACCAGTGACAGTCTGTCCCGCTTCCTAATGGACATCATGTCCTCTCCTCTATCTCCACTAAACCTCAACAAAACTGAACTTCTAGTCATTCACACCATCTACTAACCCGACCTCACCCTGCTATTTCCTCGTCTCAGTGTGTGTACCACCATAACTCCTAGGCTCAGGCCCACTGTCTGGGGGTTAACTAGACTCTGATCGACTTCACCTCCCTATATCAAATCCCTTGCCCGCTCTTGTACACGCTCACCTCAGAACATCTTCACAAATCCGGCCATTTCTCACTGTGGAAACACAGCTCAAAACTCTCATGTTCACTTATTCATCTCAGTCTTGACTACTGTAACTCCCTAACCTCTGTTGTCTTCCTCTCTGTAAACTCTCCCCACTTCTCCAATCTGTCCTAATGCAGCAGCCAGGCTTGTCTTTCTTTCCACCGCTAGATACTGATGCCTCTATCCCTGTGGTCAGTCTCTGCACTGGCTGCCTATTCAAGTTACAAGAATACAACATAAACTCATCACTCTTCACACATAAGGCTCTCCACAGTGTTGCACCCCCATACATCTCCTCCCTTATCTCTTCTAACCACCCTACCCGCTCTCTCCGCTCTGCTACTTGATCTAAGACTACACACCTCACACATTCGGTGCGGGGGGGGGGGGGTGAAGGGCTCCCATGGGGGGGGCCCCTTCTTCCCAGATTTTGCACTAATTGCCATAATTGCACCATTTCCTGGAACATGTTACCCCCATGTATCAGGCACACCACACCCTTCAACCAGTTTTAATAGTGGCTCTGGGAAAACCTACATCTTCTTTAGACAAGCCTAACAAAATCCCTAATTGTTTAAACCCCTCCAAATTCTGTCACACATTGCGTCACTTTCAGTGAACACCCTGACTTTGTTTTTGGTGCTTTTGGCACCCGACAGGCACTTTTAACAGTATATAGAAGTAATGGATGATTTATGGGGTTGTTCATTATGGTTTTCCAATCCACATTTTTATGTGTACTATCTTGAAACCTCTAATTAATTTTTATGGTAACATGGACAGGGTCCATATGAAAACCTAAAATAGCACTGTTGTCCACCGCCTTGTTAATTTGTTTCACCTAATTCACCACAAACCACACCCATACACCCTAATGGATGTAAGCCTTTCTCTTGCGAGCAGGGCCCTCACACCTTGTGTCCACATTTGTCCAGAATGTCTTATTTTTTATAAAATGTAATGTCTGTTTGTCTGTGCTTATTCCCTAATATTGAAAAGTAGCTGCGGAATATGTTGGCGCTATATAAATAAAGATTATTATTATTATTATTATAGGGAGAAGTCAAAGGTTTTCCCAAGGCAGCAGACTTGTAGGTCCAGTGAAAGTTTAGAGCCATTGAAAGTGATAGATAGGGGTGGATAGAGTAGGATGGTGGAAAGATGATAAATTCTGCTTTCTCCTCATTTAGTTTTAGGAGACAGGAAGAGAAGAAGGACGATTTGGACGAAAGACAGTCTGGGATCATGGAGAGAAGAGAGATAAAATCTGGGCCGAAGATGTAAAGCTGGGTATATAGGTGGTATTGAAAGCCATGTGATGCTATTTGCTGACCCAGGCCTGTGGTCAAGTAATTAATAAAATAGATAAATAAATTTCAATGTACCCCCTTTTCCTACTGGCATAACTGCATTAGTAAAAGTCAAGTCTATTAAAATACACATTTGCTCATACTAAAACATGATCAAAACTTTATATGTATTCTAAAATGGTACAAATACAAACTACAGCAATAAACAAGTTCTAATACAACTCTCCAAATTAAAAAATAAACAGTGCGTACAAAAAGCATATTTATATACATATATATTTGACTTGGGTAAAAGGTTTTGGATATCCTTCCACAAGCTTCTCTACAACGAATGGGAAGTACATAACTTAACCCAAATACCAATCAGACCATCCCAGAATATGAGTAGGATCCACTTGCAACACACCAGCCTTTTCAGCATTGCCCATATTCACAACAATTTCAATTAGGAATTATTAACAGGGCTTTAGATGGCCACAACACACTAAAACATTGTACTATGGTTTATTCTTAAGTCACTTTTTTTGAAACCAGTTTGTGGGGCGGTTTAAATCTTGTTTTCTGGGTCATTGTCCATTTGGAAGACCCAATTCTCTGATTATTCCATTATCTTATTCAGCCCCAACTTTAACTTCCTACCTGGCAATGATGTTCTTGAGAATTGCATCTGTATTTGCCACATAACTTCTTTTCCCCTCATGAATGGCATCTATATTGTGAAGTGCATACCATTTCCCTCCTGCACAAGCTAAACAACCCACACAACTGTATGCTGCTACCCCCACTGTGTATTCACAATTGGAAATGGTGTTTTCTTAGGCTCCAAGCTTCCTCTCTCCCCCTTTTTTCCCTCCTCCAAAAGTAAACAATAGTCATTATGGCCCAACAGTTTTCAATTTTAGTTTCGTCAGACCACGGGAACATGTCTCCAAAAAAGTAGGTCTATGTTCCTTTCCTTTCTGCATTTGCAAACATTAATCTGTGGCTTTCATATGTTTCTTTTTGGAGTAATGGCTTCTTCCTGCAGAGTGACCATTCAGCCCATAGTTGATACTGTAACTTGTCCACACTGTGTATAATGACCACAATCTTACCAACTTCCACACAACTTCACAAGGACTTTTGCTTTTTGTTCATTGGGTTGATATTACATGTCTAACAAAGCACGATCATCTCTATTCACAGAACCCTCCTCCTTGACCTGAGCAGTATGAATTGGGCTGCACATTCCTATCTATTTTGTACATGCGGTTAAGTTTTGTTGTGTACAATGAAACTTACCCACCTTCAGGTATCTGAAAATTGCAACCAAAGATGATCCAACTTGTGCAAGTCCAAAATTTCTCTTCCTGATATATTGACTGATTTCTATAACTTTCCCATGATGTTACACACAAAATCGTGTTTTTCTGGTGTCTTTAAAAATAAAAATCCACAATGTGTCCAAATTAACTCAGGTTGCCAATAAACCTATCAAGTTTCCCCAAAAAGACATCACATATGGGCTGTCCCAAATTTTTAAAGGCTAAAACCAATGTTTTAAACTTTTGATTTTGCAAAAAGAAAAAAAAAAGCCTTACAATTCCCCTTTTCTAATTTTTTTTGGCATTTTGGCAAAGTAAAAAATTTTTGGAACCCAAATTTGACCAAAATGGGTAAGGTTTATTCTGATTTCATGTCAAAAATGAGAAAAACACATATGTTCTTTTTATAATAGTGTTTTAAACTTCTGGTTTCAATTTAAAATTTAATATATTTTTTTTTTCAAAGTAGAAAATATTAAAAAATTCTAAAAACGGTATTAACTCATACTGCCTGCAAAAATAAATTAATTTGTCAATTAAATGAAATCCATAAAAAAAAAAGAAATAACCAGGGCACAATTTTTTCAATTTCCCCACTTTAAAGAGAACCTGTCACATATTTTATCCCCCCCTCACGGGGGTAGAACACGGATGTCAACCGCGTTTTCCTGCGCTGTGTCCCTTTTTCCATAAGATCGTAGTTTTCTGTATTTAATTCAAATCTGCAGTTTCAGCCGAAAGAGTAATTCAAAGCATCAAAAAGTCAGTTTTTTTTTAAACCCCCCCACCCGAGACTAGCCCCCCCCCCCCCAACGATAAACCATTTCTTTAAAGGAGAAAATGTGAAAACTGCAGTGGGTGGGGGAGCCTTGTGGCGGGCTAAAACCACCATGGATACATTTTAGGGGGAAATCCTAAACAACAGCATCTTTTTAGAAAAGGGGCACGCCGGGAAAAAGCAAAAGGTCGACACGCTTGGGCTGTCCTCAGCAAGGGGCATAACCTATGTGACAGGTTCCCTTTAACAATTATTTTGTTTGTTTCCCAAGATATTATATGGTACATTGGAGACATGTATAGAACTAGGTGAATCAATGTGCATTTTTGCGCCTATTTTCAGTGTATAATGCACCTGAATGTATAAAGGGGGTTTTTTTGCCTCATAAAGGTGTCTAAAGTTCATTTTTCGCCTGCCTGTGTTTTGGCTATTATAAAATTAGGCGCAAAAAATGCGCCAACATGCATAAAGGCTTAGATAACTGGAAATAAAAAAAGTTATTTGAAATTTCATGCATGAATAGAAACTAGGGACTGACTTGTTGGTGGGCCCCAGTCCCAGCATTACCTGTGCTTTGCGGCCTTGCCGTATTAAATAAAAGGGGAGAGCAGCAAAAATAAAAATCTAACAAGTCATCAGTGGGTTATTTAAGTAAAAATTTTTTTTACATTTTATTAATTTTAAATCATCTATAGGGGATATTTTTATGTTTTTGGGATTTAAGCCAAAAAAAAAACAAAAACCCCCCGGTTTTTTTCCCCTTTTTAAAAAAAAAAATTTTTTTTTTTTAAAAAAAAAAAAAAAACCCCCAAAAAAAAAAAAATTTTTTTCCCAAAAAAAGGGAAAAGGAAAAAGGGGGGGGCCCCCCCTTGAAAAAAAACCAAAAAAAACCCCCTTTTTCCCCCCCCAAAAAAAAAAAATTTCGGGGTTTAAAAAAAAAGGGGGAAAAAAAAAAAGGACAAAAAAGGGGGGGGTTTTTAAAAACCCCCCCCGGGGGGGAAACCCCCCCACCCCAAAAAACCCAAAAAAAAACACCCCCAAAAAGGGCCCCCCGGGGGAAACCTTTTTTTGGGGGGCCCCCCCCCCCCCCCAAAATTTGGGGGGGAAAATTTAAACAAAACCCCAAGGGGCAAAAAAAACCCCCAGGGGGGTTTGGGCCCCCCCCAAAAAAACCTTTGGGGAAAAAAAAAAAAGGGGGGCCCCCCCCCTTTTGGGAAACGGGCCCCTGGTTAAAAAGGGCCCTTTTTGTTTTTAAAAAAAAAAAACCCCAAAATTTTTCCACCCCCAAAAAGGGGGGAAAAAAATTTTTTTTTGGGGGGGGTTTTTAAAAAGGGCCCCCCCAAAAACCCCCGGGTTCAAAAAAATTTAAAAAAAAATTTTTAAAAAACCCCCCCCAAAAAAAAAAAAAAAAAAGGGGGGGGGGGGCCCCCCCCCAAAACCCCCGGGGGGGGGGTTTTTTTTTAAAAGGGGGCCCCAAAAAAAAAAAAAAAAAAACCCCCAAAAAAGGGAAAATTTTTTTTTTTAAAAAATTTTTTTTTTTGGTTTTTTAAAAAAGGGGGGGCCCCTTTGGGGTTTTTTTTCCCGGGGGGGGGGAAAAAAAAAACCCCCCCAAGGGGGGGGGGGCCCTCCCCCAAGGGGAAAAAAAGGGGGGGCCCCTTTCCCTTTGGGGGCCCCCCCCCGGGGGGGCCGGGGGGCCGGGGGGCCCGGGGGGAAAAAAAAAAAAAAACCCCCCCCAAATGAAAAAAGGGCCCCCCAAAAAAGGGGGGCCCCCCCCCAAAAGGGGGTTTTGGGGGGGGGGCCCCCCAAAGGGAAAGGGGGGTTTTTAAAAAAACCAAAAATTTTTTTTTTTTTTTTTGGGGGGGGGGGTTTAAAAAAAACCAAAAAAATTTTAAAAAAAAAGGGGAAAAAAAAAAAATTTTTAAAACCCAAAAAAAGGAAAAAGGCAAAAAAAAGGGGTTTTAAAAAAGGGGGAAAAAAAAAAAAAAACCCAAAAAAAAAATTTTCCCCGGAAAAGGTTTTAAAAAAAAAAGGGGGCCCCCTTTTTTTCCCCCCTTTTTTTTTTTTTAAAAGGGGGGGGGGCCCCCCAAACCCCGGGGGGGCCCCCCCCTTTTAAAAAAAAACCCCCCCCCGGGGGTTTTTAAAAAAATTTTTTAAAAAAAAAAAATAAAAAAAAAACCCCCAAAGGGGGGGGGGGGGCCCCTTTTTTTTGGGGGAACCCCCCCGGGGGGCCACGAAAAAAAAAAAAAAAATTTTTTAAAAAAAAAAATTTAAAAAAAACAAAAAAATCCCTTTTAAAAAAAAAAAAAATTTTTTTTTTTAAAAAAAAATTAAATTTTTTTTTTTGGGTTTTTTTTTTTTTTTTAAAACCCCTTTTTTTTTTTGGGAAAAAACCCCCCCAAAAAAAACCCAAAAACAAAATTTTTTTTTTTGGAAAATTTCCCCCCCCCAAAACCCCCTTTTTAAAAAAAATTTTTTTTTCCCAAAGGGAAAAGGGATTTTTTTTTTTTAAAAATTAAAAAAAAAAATTTTTTTGGGGGGTTTTTTTTACAAAAAAAAAGGGGGGGAAAAAAAAAAAAAAGGGAAAAAAAAAAAAATTTTCCCCAAAAACCCCCCCCCGGCCCTTTTTTTTAAAAAAATTTTTTTTTTTTTTTTTTTAAAAAAAGATTGGCAAAATTTTTTTTTTAAAAAAAATTTAAATTTTTTTTTTAAATTTTCTTTTTTTTAAAATTTTTTTTTTAAAAAAAAATTTTTTCCCTTTCCCCCCCCCAAAAAAAATTTTTTAAAGGGGTTTTTTTTTTTCCCCCCGGGGGAAAAAAATTTAAAAAAGGTTTTTTAAAAGGGTCTTTGGGGCCCCCCCCAAAACCCCCCCCCCTTTTTGGGGAAAAAATGTTTTTTAAAAAACCCAAAAATTTTTGGGAAATTAACATGGGGGGCCCTTTGGGGGGTTTTTAAAAAAAAAAAGGGGGGAAAAAAACCCGATCTTTAAATTCCCAATTTTTAAAAAAAAATTCAACAAATTTTTTACTTTAAATAAGTCAATGCAGATGTTGTACAGATGTTAATTTTGGTTTTTTTTTAATAGGAAATTAAAGATCATTTTTTCTTCTTTCACCTTTTTTTTCTATTTTGTATTACAGCAAGACCGCACAGAAAGGGTCTTGCTGGGACTGGGTCCTCCAAGCAGGATGTTAAGGGCTGATTGAGTTTTTAAAAACGATTTACGCCAAAATAATCCCCAACCACCTAAAATAATGAACAATTAGTTAGAATGTCCCAAAAGGGGAAATCGGGACGTATTTACAGATGTAATTACTTTTTCATACATTGAAATAAATTTTTAGTCAACTTTGATATTTACTTTTTTTATACAAAATAGAATAAAAGGGAAAGAAGAACAAAAACATCTAATTTTTTTTAAAAAAAATAGACCAAAAAAACATCTGTAAAAACATCTACATTGACTTTTTTAAGATTATTAAAAAAATTTTTTATTACTTTTTAAAAAAATTTAAAAATTTTCTATAGTTTGATAATTACAAAATTACTTTGTATTTTATACGGTGTAAGTTGAGAAATATTTGGGCATTTTTTTCCCCAAATAGCAAATCAACTCCATTTCGTCCTCGGGCTCAGGAGACCACATTGAGATAGGTTTTCCTGTTCGAGCGAAATCGCCAAGTTTAGCAAAGCCATTCATATAGTTCTAAATTACGAGTGGTGCACCACTCCCCCAGAACGCCCCCCTCATATTAGGTGGATTAAAATGTGTTGAATCTTACGAACAATGACCAAAAACATCGTTTGGCAATAGACATCGTAGCTGGCTTCCATTGGCGTATTCTACACCAAAAAAGGGTGAAAAACCCGATCATACAGGTCTCCCTAGGTTCCTAGAAGAGATATGAATGCTCTTTTGAGAAATTACATTTGAAGTACAGGCCTCACAAAATCTCTTTTGAGGTCCTAAATGGGTTGCAGCTCCACAACTAGGCGGCTTCTCTTTTGGTTCTTATCTCAGCTATGGTCTTCTTGAATCCAGGTTTCACTCTACCATGACTTCCCGCCTGGCAGCCAGGGCAACCAGCCTCCAGTGCCTTGCCTGTTCATTTGAGGTTTCTACCCTTTCCTGTCTTTCGTTCTTGGTGCTTCTGGTCCAGCATCCCCAAATTTTGGGAATCGGTTTTACAAAATACGCTTCAACCTCACTTTTTTGGATTTTTGGTGGAAAACGTATTATTACAAACTTTGGATTTTTCTTGATTAAGCTTCTATCTCACATATGTCAGATATTTGTTTTAGAAATTTCTGCACAAAAAATCAGTTACATTCTTCTGTGTGTTTGTTTTGATAGTTGTGTTGGCTTTCTTAGGCTAGGTCTACACAGTGATGTGAAAATACCGTCGAAAATCCAATGGCAAATTCACATTGCTGGACTGTGGCGCACCGGCATCTTTTTTTGTGCAGTTTTTGTGCAAAAAAACATGGTCTGAACATGGGCTGCACGGGAATCTGAAGGCGGTCCGGCTGAATATACAACATATTCTATATTTTCCTGGATGGTTTTGGGTTTAGGATACCCTCAGTAAAAAAATCCAAGCTCTTTATACTACAGTACGGATTTTTCTATTGAGGGCTACACAGGGCTGGGTCCAAAATCCAGGCTGTTCGACATAGCCTTAGGGGAAACCCGCAGGGGGTTTAGCTGCACTTTTGAGGCAGGAGGTCCCGATGAAAACATAGAAGGTGCAGGAAACACGTTGGATTTTAGCAATTTTTAATGGTTTTTTAGTTATATATTTTATAACTGTTTGCAAAGGAATAAACTAAACACTAAATTTATTGCAAGTGTATCAAAACCCTTTTTAAAAAGAGAGATCCCTCAGGCCAATACCCTCTTGTTGTTAGATTTTTTCCATCTAAACTTTATTGTTTTCCCCTGACGGGCCCCGAGAGTGCCCGGAGTGTCTGAGAAAAAGGTGGCAGTGTGGATATATAACAACATATTATGTTTTTCATTGAGTTGACCAATTCATACAACTCCATCAGGGGAGCAGTAACAATATTTGAGTCTCCCAGTTTATATTGCTTATACGCACAGGGGGAATTCCCACTTGTCCCCCCTTCCCCCTTTTGAAATACACTAACAGACAAAAATAGGTTATATGATAGGGAGAGAAGTGAGCTCTGTGATATATGGGGTTAAATATAGGGGAAAAAAGGGTTAAAGCTTTTGGTGATATAAAAGGGGGTTATATAAATAGGGGGAGAGAAGCTACCGGGTAATATATGGGGTTATATGATAAAAGGGGGGGAGAAGCTGAGCTCTTGATAAATGGGGTTATTTTAATAAAAGGGAAAGGAGCTGAGCCCCGGGAAAAAATTTAGGTTTAAATATGAAAAAAGGGGAGAAACCCGGCTCTGTGAAAAAATGGGGTTATAGGGTGAGGAGAGGAGCCGGAGCCCCGTGATAAAAAGGGATTATATGAAGGGGAGAGGAGCTGATTTTCCTGTGAAAATATAGGGTTTTATATGTTAGAGGAGAGAACCCGAGCTCTTTTATAAAATATGCTATATAAAGGAGGAGAGAATCGGGAGCTCGGTGAAAATAAAAGGGCTATATGATAGAGGAAGAAGCTGGGGCTCGGGGTGTTTAAAAATTAAAAGTTTTTTTTAGGAAATTTTAAAAAGGAAAAGTAAAAGGGGGGTTTAGCCTGTGATATATATTTGGTTTAATATAAATGGAGGAAGAAGTTTGACTCTTTATATATAGGGTTAAAATGATAAGGGGAGAAGCGAGCTATGGATATATAGTCCCTATATAAAGGAAAGGAGAGAAACTGAGCTCTGTGAATATATAGGGCTATTTTAAAAGAGGAGAGAAGTTTAGCTCTGTGATATATAGGGTTTAAATGATAGGGGGAAAAAGAAGTTTGAGCCTGTGTTTAATACATGGGGGCCAAAAAGATTGGAAACCCGAAAATTCGTCAGAAAATTACTCATTTCCCCCCTTTAAAATGATTGCAATCAAAAATTTCTTTGGTATTAATATATTCATTTATTTTGCTTGCAATGAAAAAACAAAAAACAGAATGGAAAAAAAATCAAATTTTGATCATTCACCCAAAACTTAAAAAAGGGGTTTTGACAAAAGTTTTGGGCACCCTCAGCCAATATTTGGAAAGCAAAAAACCTTTGCCAAAATAACTGCGAACAACCGCTTCCGGTAACCATCAAGAGTTTCTTACAATCTCTGTTTAAATTTTTTAGCCCCAATTCTTTTTTGGGGAAAAACTGCCCCGGCCCCCCCTGAATTTAAAGGGGTCCCTTTTCCCAAACTCCTTTTTTGAGATCTCTCCACAGTGTAAAGGGGATTCGGTTCGGGGACCTTTTGTTTGGCCCCTTTTTAAAAAAATTCTCCAGTGCTTTCTCTAAAACCTTTTCTTTTTGCTTTATAAAGTGTGTTTTGGGTCATTGTCCGGCCCAGAAAACCCCTTACCTCTGAGGGAGACCCAGCTTTCTTTACACTGGGGCCTACATTATGCTACAAAATTTTTTGGTTTGTCCCTTTAGACTTCATAATGGCCCCTGGCACCGGGCCCAAACAGTCCAGTGCCCGAGGCAGCAAAGCAACCCCAAAACATCAGGGGAAACCCCCGCCATGTTTTTGACTGTAGGGGCCGTGTTTTTTTCTTTTAATGCCTCTTTTTTTTCCGGGAAACTCTATTTTGATGCCTTTTTCCCCAAAAACTCTAAATTTTCCCCCATCGACCAGAGAACATTCTTCCCAAAAAGTTTTTGGGTTTTTCAGGGAAAATTTGGGGCAAACCCCCAGGGCCCGGGTTTTTTATGTCTCGAGTAAAAAAGAAGGGGGCCTTTCCCGGGAACCTACCAAAAAGTTTCCCTTTTTATTCAGACGCTGATGGATATACGGTTTTACCTGTTTTTTAACCCCGGGCGCAGGGGGGAGCTTGAAAATTTTTTGGGGGTGTTAGTCGAGGTTCTTTATCCCCCATTTTGCACAATCTTTCTTAAAAACCCGTTTAATTTTTCTTTCCGTCCCACCCAGGAGGGTTTGCCACAGTGCCATGGGGGTTTTCATCTAGGGAGGTTTAGCCACAAGCCATGGGCCCTTTTCATCTAGGGGGAATTTGCCACAGTGCCATGGGGTTTACATCAAAGGGGGTTAAACCCTATGCCAAGGGCCCTTTTCATCTAAAGGGGGGGGTTTGCCACTTCCATGGGCCTTTTCATCTAGGGGGGTTGGGCCCAGTGCCATTTGGGGTTTACATTAGGGGATTAGCCCCAGTGCCCTTTGGGTTAAAATCAGGAGGTTAGCCCAAAAAAAGGGGGGGGTTTTTTTTTTTTTTTTTTAAAAAAAAAAAAAAAAAAAAGGGGGGGGGGGGGGGGGGGGGGGTTTTTTAATGTTTTGTGGGGGGGGGGGTTTTTAACAGTGCCCCTGGGCTTTACCTCTAGGGGGGTTACCCCAAAAGTGACCTTTTTCATCAGGGGGGTTACCACAGTGCCATGGGTTTTACATTAGGGAGGTTAAACCCCAAAAGCCATGGGCTTTACATCTAAAGGGTTAAAAGTTTGGGGGGGGAGCCACAGTGCCATGGGGTTTTTTTTCTAGGGAGGTTTTTGCCACAGTTCCAAAAAGGGGAGGGATGGGGGCCCCCAGTGCCAATGGGCTTTTCATCTAGGGGGGTTACCACAGTGCCATGGCTTTACACTTCCCGGGTGACACTGCGCACGGGAGATACAAAGGAAAAAACAGGCTTTTGGGGATGGACTTGTAGCCTTAATTGGGTCAAGCTTTTTCCCCCAAATTTGGGTTCTAGTCCTCAACAGTTCTTTGGGCTTCTTTTTTTCTCCATGCTCAATGTGTCCACCAAGGGCCAAGGGGAAAAGGTTTTGGGCCCAAATTAAAACCATTTCAAACCTTTTTCTGCAAATGTAATTTAATTTTTTGCCAACACCGTTGGGGATTTACGGTAATTAAAAGGGGCTGGGTTTAAATTTCACAAATTAAGAAGCATCACAAGATTTTTTTAAAAAGTTTCCAAAACTTTTGTCCACCCCCTTTTTTTTTTTTGGTGTGGAATTATATCCAATTTGGCTTTTTGACAATTCTTTTTTTTGGTTTTCCCTTGGAAACAAAATTAAAAAAAGATAATAATACCAAAGAATTTGTGATTGCAATCATTTTTAGGAAGAAAAAAAGATAATTTTCTGACAGAATTGGGTTTTTTAGGTTTGAGGAGAGAAGCTGAGCTCTGTGATAAATAGGGGGTTATAAAGATAACGGAAGAAGCTGAGTTCTGTGATATATAGGGTTTTATGATAGAGGGAAAGAAGCCGAACTCTGTGATATAATTGGGTTTTAAAAATAGAGGGGAGAAGCTGAGCTCTGGATATATTGGGTTTATTAAAAGAGGAGAGAAGCTTTAACCCCTTGGGTAATTTGGGGTTTTATGTAGAGGGAAGAAGCTGACTCGTAAAATAAAGGGGTTTATGAAAAGAGGGAGAAAGCGGGGCTCTGGATATAAGGGTTAATATGATAGAGGGAGAAACGAGCTCTGGGGTAATAGGTTAAATGATAAAAAGAGGGGAACTTAGCTCTGGATATATTTGGGTTATATTAAGAGGGAAAAGAAGCTGGGGCTCTGTGAATATAAAGGGTTTTCAAAGATAGAGGGGAGAAGCTGAGCTTTTGGGTATATGGGGGTTTTATGATAGAGGAGAGAAGCTGATCCCCTTGGGGAATATAGGGCTATATGATAGGGAAAAAGCTGAAACTCTGTGAAAATAAAGGGTTTATAAAAAAGGGAAGAATTGAAACTCTGGGATATATAAGTTAATGAAAATTTTATGTTGGGAAATTTTTTTGGGGTAAAAAAGCAAAGAAAATCTGTAAAAATAAAACTGAAAGTACTGATTACCCCGCCCAAATACACTGATTGCCAGTTCTCTCTGTACACACTCTGATATAGGAAAAGCTGTCAATTACTGTATGTGGAGGGGATAAACACTGCACTGGTTTTTTGGGCGGAAAATTTTAAAAAACGGGTTCGTTTTAAAATCCGCAAAAATCCAAATACAAACCCCAATTTCCCCTAGACCTCAAAAAAAATCCGTTGGATTTTAAATAGCTTGGATTTTTTCTTTTTCCCGATTTTAAAAACCCAGGTTTTTTAGAAAAAAATTTTTTATAATCGCCCTAAAACAGCAATTCTAGTACAGGGTTTAAAAGTTAAAGGGCCGACCGAAAACTGAAACCCTACCTCAAAAATTTCCCCAACAAGAACCACGGGACCACGATTTAAAAAACCCCGGGTTCTTGTTTAAAAACATTTTCCATTGCTGTGTAGGGCTAGCCTAAGGGGTCCAGTCATTTTTTTTCTCTGTTTTTTACTCAGAAATCCCCGCTCCAAATCACATAAACCATATCCCCAGAGCTCACCCTTTTCCCCCTTTTATCATGAATGTGTAGTTGCAGAAGCTTTGCTGTTGATATCATTCCTATCCACTTCTACTGGAGTTATGGAAACATTGTAAAACATCCCGCTCATCTCTTTTTTTTTAAAATTTAAACCCCCTTTTGGCCCCCTGCATCCAAACAATAAAGATTGGGAAAATTTCCCCTTTTATAGATATTTTGAGTCCCCAAAATGGGAAACCGGGCCCCATAAAAAAAAATTATGCATTTTCCCTTTGATCCCATAAATGGCTGAGTGGGGAAAAATCCCTTTTAAAGGACCAGTCCAGTTTTTTTTCTTTAGGTCATTAGAAATTTCTTTTAGGTACACAGTAGTGCCATTCATTTTGCTTACCTGCAGCTGAATAAAGGATTTCTCACTGCTGCCGCTTGGTCATGTGATATGCACTCTGAGGGGCTGAAAGCCATTCTCGGAAGTGAAGCAGACCTCCTATCAGCATCAAAAGCACAGTGGGCCTCATGTATGAAAACTGTCTAGGTCTAAAACTTTCTTGCCCGTAGCAACCAATCAGAGCGTCCCTTTTATTTCATATAGTGCTCTGGAAAAATAAAAGGGGAGCTCCGAACAAGGAAAGTCTTTCACTTAGATAGTTTTCATACATGAGGCCCAGTGTCTTCCAGCCGATCAGAGTGCATTTCATGTAACCTAAGGCTATGTTCACACGGCAATTATTGGGACGTATCTCGCCCCGTAATTCTTGCTGTACTGCACTAAATACGGGGTGAGATACGTCCCAATAATTATGGTAATCCACAGCTCTCATAGAGAACTATGGATTACGTCTCCTCTCCCCGCTCGCACAATACGCCGAGCGGGGAGAGAAGTGACATGTCATTTATTTGTGGCGTATGCGCGCCGTGAATAATGAATGTCTATGGGGCCGGCAAGCTGAGACCCCCCACCACACCCCGCCCCCGAACACACGGCGTAATTGCGGGCGAAAATACGTGCCCGCAATTACACCGTGTGAACCTAGCCTGAGGGTGCTTTCACATGGTGCGGTTTGATGCGTTTTTTATGTATTTTTTGTGCAACAATGTATAACATTAATTGTTGTGCCTTCCTGCACAAAAAACGCATCCAAAAAACGCATCAAAAACGCACCAAAAACCGCACCGTGTGAAAGCACCCTAAGACTCCATGCACACGGCTATTGTAAAAGACTGTTGGATTCTGTTATAAAATCCGACCGGTATTTTTCAGTCGGTTTTTGGTTTTTACCGGTTTTTTTATGTCGATTTTGTGGTTGGTTTTTGGATTTCAGCCAGTTTATTACATTGAACTGTAATATAATCTGCCGTTTTCAAGTGAAATACGTTGGATTATAGAAAATAAATTTTTTGAACAGATTTTGGATTCGAAATCCAACCTTAGAAAATCTGTAGACTGCAGCTTGGATTTTCTATTGAGGTCTATGGGATGATTTACAGTCAGATTTTTGCCGATTCTTAATACCAAATCTCGTTAGAAATCTGACAGTAAATCCCTGTCATGTAGACTTAACCTAACAAAGACTGTTGCATCAGCCAGAAATCCTATATGCAGCTGCAGATAGGGAAAAATACGGCACTACAGTGTACCTAGAAGCAATTTGTAATGAACTAAAGAATAAAGAAATACAACTGCAGCGGTCCTTTAAGTAAGAAACTAAGGGCCACATGTATGAAAATTGGCTAGGTCTAAGACTTTCTTTGTTGCCCATACCAACCAATCAGAGCGCCCCTTTCATTTCATATAGTGCTCTGAAAAAATTAGAGGGGTGCTCTGTTTGGTTACTATGGGAAACAAATGTTTATGGGAAACAAAGTGAGTTTTAGACCTTTTCATACATGTGGCCCTAAATCTCACCAAGGGTTGGTTCACACGGTGTATTTGCGGGCGTAATTTGTGGCATAATTGCACTGCAATACGGCTGAAATACGGAACACAAATATGGTAATTCATAGCTTTCATTGAGTGCTATGATTTTGAGACGTTTTCCCTGGCACCTACTGTGCGTCGGGAGAAAAAAGAGACATAGGGAAAGTGAGTATCAATGGGAGCGCTGGCCAGCACGTACTTTCAAACAGACGGCGTATAGCTGGGCGCACAGGTACACACCGCTGTACGCCATGTGAACATACCCTAAGCCTTTCGAGCATGTCCCAGTACTAGGCAATAGAAATTAACCTGCCATCCAAATATTACAACACATTGTAACAGTAAAGTGTATTTTTAGGCAAGTGATTTACCAGCCCACAGGTCATCTAGTCATACTCTAGCCTCATGAAATAGGAAAGATGTTGTATAACACATGCACAGTAACTATACCACTGATCAGTGCAGCGAGACCCCCACTGCTTGCTGGAGCTAATGTGATGCAGTAATTTAGTGAGCACCACGCTCCTTTAGTCCTAAAATTGGACTCTGCCTATACACAGCTTAACCCAAGAGAAAAATGAAAGGATTTATATTTATTGGTAGTTTGGGGTGATTTAGGGGCGTCTGTGAATTAGTTTAATGAGTTTTATCACAAAAACAAAAAATGATTTCCAGGTTCATGCATTAGGTCTATCGATCTATCTATCTTCTTAGAGATACTATCTGTCTTCTTATATATGTAGTATTATCTATCTATCTGTCTATCTATCTGTCTTCTTAGATGTACTATCATTTATCTATGTAACTTCTAAGATATATTATCATCTGGACATCTATCTATCCATCTTCTTAGACATATCCATCTAATTTATCAATCAATCAATCTATTTATCTTCTAAGATATACTATCTATCTATCATATCTCTTATCTAACTATCTATCTATCTATCTATCTATCTATTTGTCTGTCTGTCTTCTTATATATAATCTATCTTCTTAGATATACTATCTGTCTATCTGTCTTCTTATACTGTTTATCTATCTATATGTCTTATACTATCTATCTATCTATCTATCTATCTATCTATCTATCTATCTATCTGTCTTCTTATACTATCTATCTTCTTATATTGTTTATCTATCTAGCTGTCTTATACTATCTATCTATGTATGTATCTATCTATGTATCTATCTATCTATCTGTCTTCTTATACTATCTATCTATCTATTCTTATACTATCTATCTTCTTATACTATCTATCTATCTTCTTATATTGTTTATCTATCTAGCTGTCTTATGCTATCTATCTATGTATCTATCTATGTATCTATCTATCTTCTTATACTATCTATCTATCTATCTATCTCTGTCTTCTTATACTATCTATTTATCTATCTATCTATCTATCTATCTATCTGTCTGTCTTCTTATACTATTACTATCTATTACATATCTATATCTATCTATCTATCTCATATCTATCTGTCTTCTTATACTATCTATCTATCATACCCCTTATCTATCTATCTATCTATCTATCTATCTATCTCTGTCTTCTTATACTATCTATCTATCTATCTATCTATCTATCTTTCTAGTTATCTGTCTTCTTATACTATCTATCTATCTATCTATCTATCTGTCTTCTTATATTATCTATCTATCTAGTTATCTGTCTTCTTATACTATCTATCTATCTATCTATCTATCTATCTATCTCTGTCTTCTTATACTATCTATCTATCTATCTTACTATCTATCTGTCTTCTTATATTATCTATCTATCTATCTATCTATCTATCTATCTGTCTCTCTCTGTCTTTATACTATCTGTCTTTTTATATTATCTATCTATCTATCTATCTATCTATCTAGTTATCTGTCTTCTTATACTATCTATCTATCTCTGTCTTCTTATACTATCTATCTATCTGTCTTCTTATATTATCTATCTATCTAGTTATCTGTCTTCTTATACTATCTATCTATCTATCTATCTATCTATCTATCTATCTATCTATCTATCTATCTATCTCTGTCTTCTTATACTATCTATCTATCTATCTATCTTACTATCTATCTGTCTTCTTATATTATCTATCTATCTATCTATCTATCTGTCTCTCTGTCTTCTTATACTATCTGTCTTCTTATATTATCTATCTATCTATCTATCTATCTAGTTATCTGTCTTCTTATACTATCTATCTATCTCTGTCTTCTTATACTATCTATCTCTCTCTGTCTTCTTATACTATCTATCTATCTATCTATCTATCTATCTATCTATCTATCTATCTATCTATCTATCTATCTATCTATCTATCTCTCTCTCTCATCTGTCTATAGTCGGTCTGTGTGTATCAGGGTAATGTAGGTCAGCTGTGGCTGCGATCATCAGACTGCTCATGGCCGGTGTGGGATCTGGTGCCAGGACAAGTGAGCGGAGAGGCAGGCATGGCGAGCTGGGCAGAGTCTGGAGTGAGGAGGGGATGGCAGGGAGGAGGACTCAGCAGTGTGGCAGCAGCATGAGCCGGCTGCAGCTCTCCCTCTCCGGTTGCTAATGATGTGACCTAGTTTCTGCAGTAGTTGCTGCTCCAGCCTCTCACTCTTCCCTCTTGCCCACTCCACACACACAGCGGCCGGGGAGGAGGCTCCTCAGCAGTTACACAAGCGGCGCTGCCCTGTAGAGCTGGTGCCCGCTGCTGGCACAGGTGGTCGGGGCTCACTGCTCTGGGATTACTCTTCTCCCTGTTCCTGGATACTTGTGGGGATCCTGAATCATGATGACATGTTGAGATGTGTGGCTTGCTGGCTGTTGGATGTAAGCATTGTGGTGATCCAGGGAGGCACCACCAGCAGTGTCCCGGGCTCCTGGCATGGCAGTGCCACTGACTGACCTCTCCCACTGATCCAGGGTAAGTGCTATGATGAACTAAATGTATCTAGAGGAGGAAGCTCTTTCCCAAAGGGATGAGGAGTTTCCTGTTTCTTGCCTCTATTCTGACTGTGGAGGTAAACAGTGACCTATGCGTCCACCTGCGGCCGTGCGTCATTGTATGGGAATAGATGGATTGTCGCAGTGTCGGTGCGGCTGCGACACTCCTGCCACCAAAACTTATGTGTGGCCGAAACTTTTCTGACATGTGTCACTGACTCTGCCCTACTCTGTCACGGTGCAGCTACCTCACTATGAAGGGACAGGATTGGAGTATTGTCGTCTATGGGCACAGAGAGAAAGTTGTCAAAAGTCGCGGCACGTGACCGTGTCGTGCGACACTGCCGTCATGAGTCGTCTGCTGCTCTATATCAGTTCATGCTGCTTATGTGTAACATTTTCCTATGTCATTGGCATTGTGAGGCTTATTCTGCACACTGGATCTATGTAAGAGATGGGATTTAGTTCAGATTTTCCAGTCTCTTTTCTGGGACCTTCACTGGGTGCTGATAGTCTTCAGATCACCTCCACTTCTATTCTTTATATCTCGGAAAATGCAACAGTGTTGACAACGTAGGGCCACATGTAGGAACCTGTTTAGGTCTAAAACTTATAGAAACTTATGTGCAAAAAAGTGAGTTTTAGACCTAAACAGGTTCCTACATGTGGCCCTACATGTTTTATTGGCTTAACCTACTAAACGAGTCAGTCATTTCAGGACCCATACAGCCAAAGCATTTGAGCCCCCTGCCTCTTACCAAATCCTATGTTGAACTATATCAGCGGAACCCCTTTAAAACAATAAATCAGGGCTCCTGATAGCTGTACCGCCCATACTGCTGTGTATGCAGTCTAAGAACCTGGACCTATGTTGGTTAGGGCAGCAGTGAGTTCCTAAGTTAGGAAGTCCCATCCGATGAGGCCTTCCCTTGACACATAGACACATTTTACTTGAAGGCACAATACCCCCTTAAGATTGGATTGGGGAGTGCTGTGGCTCTTATGGGAGTGTGTGGTTATATATGACAGATCACTGACATACATTATATCACCGGGAAGCTTGATTCCCTCTGTGTTTATTAGGAATTTTCCACTCCTAACACATCAGCACTTGCCTCTTGATGCGTCTTTGATGCTTATTATTTTTTTACCTTGATAAACACACCTCTTCTTGGACTTCATACCTGGGTCCTGGCATTGAGATAAAGATTTCATTAATTAGTAGAGCTGGTTACAGTTTATTACTAAACAGACTAGGTAAAAAAAACACAAGAACATTGGAAGAGATAGTTTCAGCCGCAGTCGGTATTGGGAAATAATTCTGTTCTACTTGGCCGTGTACCTGCATTTAATTGCAGTGCCAACAAGCCAGGTCCCATAACTGGAAAAGAGAGTACAGAGGGCACAGTGCAAATGCTTCATTTATGATGTTCCTAGTGGGTGTTGTTTTATTCCCGTATCGCAAGGGAGATCTAGAATACAAGATATAGTATTAATATTGTCTGGTGTTTGCTAGGTGTGTTGAAGAGATGTCAAGACCTTCAAGGAAAAGCCTACATTTTGTATTGTGCTTACGTTGCTGAGTTTTTTAGAAAATAATATGGAATCATTAGATGTGAAAGAAGGGAATTTATAGTTCATGGGGGAAATATTATGCAAAAAACTGAAGGAACTGAAAAGTTAAAGGGGTTTTGTCATGAAGTAAAATTGATGAGGGAATCTTGCAAATCAAATAACAAACATTTTCACCATTCATCATTATTAAAAATTCTGCACTGTTTTTGTTTTAGCTGCTCCTTTAGTGATCCATTGTTTACAGCTCGTCTCCAGGGGATACGACCAGGGCTGAGAGCTCCTCAGTCCTGGTCAGACATGCTCAGACATCACTTCTAATCTCCGGCAGCTACTGAGTGTTCAAACCCCAGGTGCTGTCACTCTACTTCTGTACTCCTTAGTAATTAGTCAAACAGTGCAAATAAATAAAAAGTAACCTCAATCAGGTTTGTGCATTGATAAATAGAAAAAAAAATCCACAGGTTTGATTCCTGCAGGGGTTTGAACCTAGGACCCTTGTGCCTGGACGCAAAAACGTTACCTCTCAGCTACTCACAATGCTTGATGTAAACAGTCCTTTCTTTGACTACAGAGAGGAAAGGCCTGGTGATGTCATCCTGCTAGGTCACATGATCTGCAATTCAAACAAATCACACACACCCCCTTCTGAGTACACAGAGCTGAAGAGCAGGATACAGGAGGTATGAAATGAGATCGTGGTAAAAACCCTTTAATCAAATTTAAACCAGATTCAATAATGCTTTATCGTATATATATTTGGATTACCCATTAAATAGGACTAAACTATATTGAACCCAAAATTTTTGCGCAAAAAAAAGCCATTGGAGTTTGGATTCCCGCCGGCCCTGTACAATGAGGGCTGTGGGAATCCGACAGGAATCTGGCACAAGATAGGACATGTTCTATCTTCTTCTGGATAGCTGGCAGCTTCAGTAGAAAACCCGTGCTGTGTAGACTCAGAGCCGTCTTAACAGAATTATGGGCCCCTGGGCATAGCACTGCAGTGGGCAGTGTCCAAATACATGACATCACACTTGGCCATGCCTCGAGCCCCCCCAAGCACACGCCACTTATATCTGGACACCAGCAGTCTACGAGACTATTTGGCAGGGCAGGGAGCCTTTGGCTCCCTTCTCCACCATGGTTTTTAACGGTTTGCATGTCCTAAAAACAAACAAACCGTTAAATAAGCGAAGCCAACCAAGGGATCCAGGGTATGTTTCCTGTATTCCTGAGACATATATACACCACTTGAGGCCTCTATACATGTGGGGCCCCCGGGCAACTGCCTAGTGTGCCTAGTGGAAAAGATGAAAAATACTTTGAGATTCTTAGTTCACACGTTTTGATCAAAAAATGTTTAAGCCACCCACGGCTTACAACGTGATCTCAAGGGGAAAAGATGGCCCTTTGTAGACTATCCGATGAGAAACCTGTGCTGTGTAGACATAGCCTTATTGCAGACAGTCCATCCAACATTGTAGTGTTGTGTTTTTTTTTTTAGATTAGTATAATTTTCTCTCTCACTCTACCCATTTAGACATGTCAGAAGATAACATCAATAAGGGTCAGCGGCCCCACCTATTAATAGAATGATGCTTCATAATGTGTTCATACTCCCTCATCTCTGGTCAGAGCTCTTTATTACCTAGAATCTCGGTCCATTAATGGAGGCCTGAACATCTCTCACCAAAGTGGTGCTGGTGCATTAGCGAGCACATCAGACTCGTCATCTGTGGTAGCCCCAGCTCATTGGACCCTTCCAAAGTTATCTTCTTTCTTTATGTGTCATCATGTTGCCCACTCTTACATTTATCCTGACTCTATACATTTTAGAAGCATCTATTTCATGTTCATAATAGGAAAAGTGTAACACCTGAAGTCCATTGAATGTTAATCATACTTTTACTAAAAAGTTTCCAATTTTTTAATTTTTTTTCATCCTATTGAGAAAACTACAGTCGTGTATTTTTTTATTTTTTTAAATTTTGCATTAGAAATTATTTTTCTCCGGCGCTTTCTTATTCACTTATGCTAATTAAATAATTGAAAATAGTTTCATGCAAAAAAACAAATCAGTAGGTAACACTTTTATGTAGATTTTATTCTCATTTCAAGAGCGTTTGTTCCCATTCTTTCTCCCTTTTGTGAATGTAGGAAGAAAGTGTCAAATTAGATTTCTGCTACTTCTTTTTTCCTTTTACTAATTGAATCACTTAAGCTGTCAGACAAGATAATGTGGATCCAAAAAATACTATATAAGGCTACTCCCTCCTTCGCAAAAATAAGTAACATTATTTCCGTCTATGTATTTTTATAAGTTTCCAAGGATTGACTAACCATGGGCGTCTGGTTCTCCGAATTGGAAGTGTAAACTGCATGGCTGTGTTTTATTTTCCGCCTCTATCTCTCCAGCCATAAACATTGAAATAAGTCTTTTTACAAGATCAAGCAGTCAACAAGAGTTTTTGTAACACAAAGGGCTGATAATAATAGCGCGACTATAACATTTTAATAGATGGATATTTTTCTTATTTTGTCATATGCTTTTTCAGGCTGTGAGCAGCAGACTTTGAGGCCCTTGTGTGAGCTGGCATTAAAGACTCTTAAAGTAATGGGAATGCCTCTTAGGTATGCAGTCTCTCTGCCCATAGCTTGGCATGACGCAGCAGGGCGTAACAGGCCATTCCTAAGGTGTGCTCTTCTTACCACAACTAAATAATAACCTAGTCTTTTTTTTCAGGTGGATAATACCTGACATCTAGACGCTTTTGTGATACTGTTTATATACTCTGAGAATCATGAGAAAGAGCTGGGAAAAAAGACTCACCAGTTGACCCACTCTCAACTGCAGGTACTCCATTGTACCTTAGCACAATTATGTTGTTATTTCTGCTACCAAAAATTCAGATACGAAAGGGGTTGTCTCGCTACAAGGATTGCTGCTTTTTATGTTAACGATCTTGCAAAAACAAGTCACTTTGCAATATGTGTCCATTAGCAGTGTCCTACCTATTCTGAGATATCCCCACTTGTATGGGCTGCATCAGCTCCTCAGGTTGCTATTGCTACAGACCTGTTTGATCTCTCCTGATAGGCTGCCAATGCTGGTCGCTATAGCTACAGACCTGGCTTCTACTGCAGCCTAGTAGATGCCAGTAAATACACCCCTGAATTCTCAGTGAAACCAAGAAAACAGGACTGAGGTAAGATGAATCTGTGTAGTAAGACAACCCCTTCAAGTCTCCTTTCTTGTCTCTTGTATTCCCTATTACATATCAATGGACTATATTTACTGTACTCTACCATTCCTTTTCTATTTCTCCTGGAAATATAGAAATAAGTTGACACCTGGGCGTTCCCATTCCCTTTGTAATATAGAGTATCCCTATATATTCTGACACTGTTCAATCAGTGCTGACAGTGAGACTTTGTAAGTACATTCAAATCGGTGTATCGACGCTGTGCCCCTGAATGTTTATCGGAGCTGACTACCAGTGCCGTGGTTTACTTTGTGAGAACACACCCGCCACTTATTTATAGCTTTTTAAAGGGGTTGTCCCATCTCACAAGTTTAGGTTTGATGGTGGCTCATAGCTCGCTACAAGCTGGCCTCAGAGTATGGGGAGATTGCTGCACTTGCACATTTCTCCCCGTTCATTTTTATAAGAGTTCCGAATACAGCCATTTCCACATTTTTTGAGGCCGGCTCATAGCGAGCTAACAGTTGTCCTTAAACCTAAATCTGTGAGATGGAACAACCCATTTAAGGAGGAGTAACAGAGGAATGGCACCATAAAGTCTTTTAAAGAAAAGATGCTTGACTCATAGGGAGTGGAAGTATAAGTGTTTACAAAAGCAGACATGTCAGGAGAGCTTACAGGTGCTCTGAGCCCAAAAATATTTACGCTTCGTTAAATGATCGGATGCTGCGGTTTACAAGTGACCTACTGTACAAATACAGCTACACAACATTAAGACACATCTGCAGCGGAGGTTGCCGTCGGAGCCTTCATTGCCGATTCTGTGAAAAAAAACTTACATAAAAAATTGTACAGCATTATGTGCTATTTTTTTTCTGTTAAAATTATGGACACTACGACTGAAACCCAACTGACGCCATTGTAGTCAGTAAGGTCTTTTGGCCGCCCCCATTGGTGTTTGTCATGAAACTTATCCAGTGCCCTCTCTGCAACAAAGGCTCCAAATAGAACTTTTGATGCAGAGGTGAAACTGTCTTATAGGTAAGGGTGCGTCCCCACAGCACAGGACAAATACCGGTCGGTTTATCCGACCGGTATTTGACCATTTTTTGTGCCGTGCACACAGCCGGCGGGGGACAGCTTTTCTCTGTGATTAGCGGAGAGAAGCCCTCCCCCTTCACATTGACTTGTTCATATTCCATCCGAAAATAGGACGGAGGAATGAACAAGCACAATGTTTTTCGGGCCGTGGCGGTTTAAAAAAACACCGGCCGGAAAACCCGTGCAGTGGGGACTGCTGCACTGGTTTTCTATAGCGGCCCGTGTAAAAGTTTGTGGCTGGTTTTTCACCGCAAACCGGTGCCGTGGGGACATGGCCTAAGGGTACTGCTACTGAGTGGTAGGTTAGAAGACTGCTTTATACATGTTTCAATGCAGAGTAAGTCAAACAGCTTAAAAGAAAGAGGATGAGAGCTACATAGTGGAATAAATCAGCGGAGTCAAGCTCACAGTGTACATTATCAGTTTTTGGACAGAATTACTCCTTTTTTCCAAGATAAGTAACGCTTGTTTGAAGAATGGGCTGCTCCAGTTTCAGAACTACTTGACTGCTGTATACCTGTGATTGTAAAAAGACAAAAAGACATACACAATAAGTACCATAGTAAAATATTTGGTGTCATGGAGTGGAACAACCGTTGTGTTACAGAAATATATGGTGCGCCTCTATTGCACTTAGTTGTACAGTGAACATAGCTCAATGGAGGCAATTTTAAAAATCTGATATAAGGAAGTCAATTATATTATTGGTAAATACCTAAAATCATTTCCTAGTAATATGGGTTAGGTTTTCTTACCACTTACAGTATACAGTTCCAGGGAATGCTCTTGATATTGTTACTCATGTAACAAACATTTTTTTTCCAATATGTCCCTAACCTTTTGTAGGCCACAAGCCACTTGTTTACCTAAAGAAGGGGTGCACAACATGTGAACCCCAGCCATAAGAACACAAACATGTTTTGTCTCTCTCCTCATATTTCAACTGATGGCACTGTTATGGTTTGGCACAGTATGGCTGGCACTGTTATGGTGGGCATTGTATGGCTGGTACTGTTATGGTGGGCACTGTATGGTTGGCACTTTTATGGTGAGCACTATAGGGCAGGCACTGTTATGGTGGGACTGTATGGCTGGCACTGTTATGGTGGGGATTGTATGGCAGGCACTGTTATGGTGGGCACAATATCTCATATCCTTTTCCTGAAGTACCAAGCACCAGTCTAATCTATGGCACTCAATAAAGTGGAACCAAGACCTCTCACCAACTTTGGGTATATACAATTCAAGTGCCACAATGGTCTCGGACAAGTAATACTCCTCTATGATTTACTGGGAAAGGTACAATATGACAATGTGGCACCCTTGACCCAGAGTGTAGGACGAGCCAAGGCCACCATAGCTTAACTCTCTTAGCAGCTCTCCACTCTGTAGTGGGTTTGCAGCTGCTCACCTACTCTATGACATCTATATGTCCTAATAAGGTGTATGGACCTGGGTTGTTGTAATGAGACAACCCCTTTAATATTTTCAGTCATGTGATCACAGTGGTACAAATGTATTTAGAATTTTTATGTCTTCAAAAACGCATGAAATACATTTCTTGCCCTGTGTAAAATTCACAGAATTGGCCATGGATCTATGAAAGTATGGTTCAATGCTCAATTAAACCTGACACGTTGCATATGTTGAAAAATAAATGCTTCTGCTCTTTTCAATTCCATATTTACTCCAAAATCTATTATGTGGTCACTTAAAACATCATTATACCATTGGGAAGAAACCATTAAATAGTGGAATGCATTTTCTTTTTGTATTACTTTGAGTTTTTGGCATATAATGTGTTAAAATGTAATACTACTTATTTTTATTACTATTTTTTTACTATTAGGCTATGTTCGCACGGCTTATTTCGGGGCGTACTGGCGGACGTAATTACGTCCGCAAATATGTCCCGAAATACATGTCACAAAGTGTGGCCCGTATTTCGCGTCGTAAATACATTCCCCATTCTTTACTATGGGGATTAACGTCGTGAAATACGCCTCAATAAGTGACTGGTGACTAAATTTTACGATCGTATTTACATGGCGAAAATACGTCGTGGAAATACGCTTCGTGTGAATAACGAGGCGTATTTTACATTGGAATCAATGCTAATCTAATTGTTCATTATTTGAAACGTATTTCGGGACATATTTACGGACGTAATTACATCCGCAAATACGTCCCGAAATAAGCCGTGTGATCACAGCCTTAAACTTATATGTTTTTAGTGATAATTTTGATCACGTAAATAATTTTCATTCAGAACTTCCTATATTCTATTTAGGTCTTCTGACATCTTTGTGGCCTGGTGTCTGTTTTCTCTTGAACATTTTCAATCAAAATGGTCCATTTCCATAATAGCAAAACCACCAAAAGAGTTCCAGTTCAAATTTCACTTTTAATAAATATATTAAAACACAGATCACAGATTAAAACACAGATCAGAACGACAATATAGGACCTGGAAACTAGAAATATATATAGGGCGACATCTATAATCTAGGCGCATAGAGGCCAGTTCTAAATAGCTTTAAAGCAGTGTAGAATGCGCCAGAATGTATGGACCTGTTCTACTGCGGGATACAGATTTAGCTTTTTCTACGACAACTCAGGCTCAGGTAAACCACTTGGAACTTGGTCTGCATGTTCCAGCAGTAATGCGCCTAGTTTTGCTGTCCTCCAGTCATAAATGTGTAGAATCATACAGTTATGGTGCGACGTGAGCCCAGAATGCCCCCACAACTTGGGCGCATTACAAAGTGCCACAGTCGCCTCATAAAGCGCTTAATTTTGGAGTGCGTATGCTCATACATCGAGAGAACACGGCTGCACCAGTTTTGGGCTGAAAGGACTTTCATACATACATGTCGCCCATAATGTACACATTATATTAATTCCATATTATCCAATATTAGAGACGCTGTAATATTCTTTTCAGTGATGGGCTGCTTCATCAATGTATAGTTTCACAAAAAAAGTAGATTACAGTGCAATAATATTCCAATTCCCACATGAGAAACAATATCCTACATATAAGACCTAGTAGAGAGGTAGGGAGCTACATTGCAATAGTAATGCAGTTTTCATACAGATAAAACATAGAAGTGGGAAATAAATAACTTTACAACATTCCCTCAGACTAATGTCTACACAGTCTCTCCCTCCATGAAGAGCCCGAAAAGGATGACCCTACCACTGCATCCCTTAACTACCCTAACAATGCCGTATCAATAAACTATAAGGCAAACAGGGAAACCCCAGTTGCATAGATGTTAGATGCATTGCCCATAATAACAGCGTAAATAACTAAGATAACCACAACGTGTTTCTACCGTATTTACAGGTTACAACATACTGGTTTTTCAGTATACATGTGACTTCCCATTAAAGGGGTTGTCTCACTACATTGATTCATCTCACCTCCGTCTTGTTTTCTTAGTTTCACTTTGAATTCAGGGGCGTGTTTGCTGGCTTCCACTAGGCTGTAGCAGAAGTCAGGTCTGTAGCTATAGCAACCAGTGCTGGCAGCCTATCAGGATAGATCAAACAGGTCTGTAGCTATAGCGACCTGAGGAGCTGATGCAGCCCATACAAGAGGGGCTATCTTAGAATAGGTAGGACACTGGTAATGGACACATATTGCAAAGTGACTTGTTTTTGCAAGATCTTTAACATAAAAGCAATCCTTGTAGTGAGACAACCCCTTTAAATTAGACTTCTAACATTTTGGTAATTTCTGCTTCAAGAAAACAGTTTGGTTGGATTTGTTCTAGGATTACATTATTGTTTCCTTTCCTTACAGTCTATGGTATTTTCCAATGTATTTGCCACCACCAGCAAATTCAAACCAACAACATTCTCTTTTATTTGTTACCTTGTCTAAAAACAAATGTACAGTTTTTATTTATAATATGGAATAAAACAATGGAAGTTCTTTAGAACTGGGAAACAGAAGAGCAAGAACAATATTCAAAAATAATCCAATCTGCTAACATCCAACGTGTTTTTCATGAGTATATTTTTTTACTAAAATACATGCTTATTGTATGTGGATTTAGAGCAATGTTTTGGATTTGGTTTAACAGGCGGATTGCAGTCAGAAAGAGTCCAATTTGTTCCTATTGGTTTTGGATGCGGATTCGTTCTAAAAGCCACATGCAATGCACATAAAAATGTTTTGGGCAAGTATTGCATGAAGATTTTAGTCACCCCATTGACATCAATAGTGAATTTTTATGCGTTTTTTGCGCAGAATACGAACAAAGAATGAGCGTGTTCAGAGTTTGTTGACTGCACTGAAAATATACTTTGGATTATTTAAAATGCGTATTTTCCATTGAGGTTAAAGGAGTTGTCGCACTACAAGGATTGCTTTTTATGTTAAAGATCTTGCAAAAACAAGTCACTTTGCAATATGTGTCCATTAACAGTGTCCTACCTATTCCTAGATATCCCCTCCTGTATGTTCTGCATCAGCTCCTCAGGTCGCTATAGCTACAGACCTGTTTGATCTCTCCTGATAGGCTGCCATTGCTAGGCGCTATAGCTACAGACCTGGTGTTCTCAGCAGCTCATCACTGTAGACCAGTAGTAGCCAGTAAAACCAGTAAACACGCCCCTGAATTAAAAATGAAGCTGAGAAAAAAGGACTAAGATAATATGAATCAATGTAGTGAGACAACCCCTTTAAAAGGAATCACTTTCTTTCAGTTTTCAATGAGGATTTCTAGGCGTTATCTGTGTGGACGGGGCTGAAAGGGGTCAGCACATTCGACAACATGAAGTACCCCTACAAATCTAACATATATTTGTACACTTCAGGCCTCCAGAAGTTGAAGCTGACACTTCTAAGTCATAAGACAACAGATGTAAGGTGCAATTGTAATCCAGTTATAAATCCTTGTTAATGAAAATCATGCTGCAATCATGTGTACTAGAGCAGATAAGTGAGTGCGTTGAGGGCAAACAAATTCATCATTTTGAATGTTAACTAAAATAAGATTGGATTTTATTTCTAAGAACTCAAGGCTTCGTAAGAAAACATTTGGAACCAATTGTATAGACTTAGACAACCTTCTTTATATCATGCTATAGTATGTTCTGTCTGGCCAGGATGAACTGGACATGGGAAACCGGATTGAGACACTTTGCATTTATGTGTATGAGCAACAAGAGTCCTTTGTGTTTTGCTACGGATTCACTGAAGGTTCTAGCTGTGATTTTAATAATTGCTATGACTACACTGAGAATAATTAGACATAGTTTCTCTTTTAAATCTGTGAATTCATTAGGTGAACCTACCAAGAACGCCCTGACCTGGTTTATGTCAGTCCGTTGCACAACCGCTTACAGATATATGTATGACCTAATGTAGCCAGGCTTCATGAATATGTGTTATTTTATCATTTCAGATTAACTCTTTGCTACATAACGAGCAGAGTTAAAGGAAGAAATAGAATAATGAATAGAGCCTTCAATTATTATGACGTTTTAGGGCATGTCCTCACGGCACAGAGAAAATACTGGTTGGATTATTCAGCAGGTATTTGCTCTATTTTGGAGCCGTTTACATGGCCGCCGAGGGATGGCTTTTCTCCGCTGTTTGCAGAGAAAAGCCCTCCCCCCTTGCATTGACAGGTTCATGTTCCGCACGAAAACCGAGCGGAAGAATGAACATATTCAATGTTTTTCAAACCGCCGGTGGACTAAAAGAAAGGTCCTGGCGGAAAATCCATGCAGTGGGGACTGCTGCACGGATTTTCCATTAGGCCTCGTTCACACGGCTTATTTTGCCGCGGATTTGCGCCGTACTGCGCGCCGGATTTGCGCTGCAGTACGGCGCCAATCCGTCGGAGTCATTACGGTAACCCACTGTTCTCATAGAGAACAGTGGATTCCGTCGCTCCTCCCGCTCGGCGAATCCGCCGCGGGGGGAGAAAGTGACATGCACATTATCCAGGCGCAATACGCGCCGTGGATAATGCAAGTCTATGGGGCCGGCGAGCGGCGCCCCCGCCCCGCCCCTTATTCACGGCGGATTTGTGAGCCGGATTGCGCTCACAAATCCGTCGGGAATAAGCCGTATGAACACGGCCTTAAGGTCCGTGATAAAGTTTAACAGCCAATTTACAGACAGTTTTCAAGACCGGAAACCGTCTGTAAAACCGTCTAAAAAATCTGTCATGGGGACATGCCCTTATATCGTTGACTGCAATGACTACTTTGTTACAATTGTAGACAATCAAGGGGGTTCTTTTTATTATTTTATGATTGAAGCTATCAGGTCATGGCCATGGGTCTCTATACCTGGATGGCTCAAGTTGCTACAGCTCATTTCGAGTTGTTTATTGATGTGGAGCTATAGACCTCTCCATTATGGTGTCCATATTGCCCTGCTAGAGCTTATGAACATGTTTTTATTTTTAATATGAACACATTTATAATAGTGTTCTCATGAAGCCACTTCCTTGTGACTGGTTGGCTCATACTTAGCTACGAGCCGACCATGTTACAGAATAAGAAGGGGGGACACTTGCAGCCGTCCTCCCCATTCATTTCTATGGGCGTTATGAATAGAGCCTTGTGAGTGTGCTCGGCTGCACTGGGAACTTCCATAGAAATGAATGGGGAGGATGGACACAAGTTTACTCCCATCTCATTCTCTAACACTGTCAGGCTTCCTGGGTACACCTCTTTAATAAATAACCCATATAAAATTAGTCTGTCAGATTTATACTTTTCTTTCTAAAAGCAGCGTATGATAGAGAAACAGAAGCTGAGCTCCTTAATGTAAACCTCTATATAATATGAATCAATATTGTTGAGTAAAAAGCAGAGTTATTCCAGTCCTGATCACCCTGCACACACACAGGTTGATTGACAGGATCAGTGTGTGTATAGAGAAGGTTGTCAATCACTGTGCATGGGCAGGGTAAGGAGGAACCTTGCTGTCTATCCTCCTGTGTAGCATCATTTTAATATTAATTCAGACGTATATAAGGTACACCAAAAAAACAAAAAAAACATGGGCTTTGGGTTGTTGGGTTGGGAAAATTGCTGCTAATGAATTCACAGCTACTATAGAGGCAGCCACACCTGTGTATAACTTTCTGTAAATCTATGAATGTTGCAGGAAGAGCACTGCCTGACAGCTATGGGATGAATAGATAGATACATAGATAGCAGTACTGGAACCTCTGGATAAAATTGAGGCTATAGAACGTAATGGCCAAGAGCCATTTCCTGTCATTTCCAAACCTTTTATACATCCAGTAACATTTTTTCCTTATGTATTTTTTACAGGCCTAAGAATTAAATGTTCACGTCACTTTTATTTCTGAAATTATCTTTGGTTTCTAAACAGTATAAACTCTAAAAATATCTCTATAAATCCAGTTAATTAGAACTAGGAAACTTTCTTGTAGACCTCGAGAGAGTCGCTAGCGCTGGACATCTGCAAGTTGTTAGAGAATGTTTTTGTTTTGTGTGTATTCTCTTTTAGCCATTATGTGTCTAGTGACAGTACACAGACCTCTTAATACACATTGTGTGAAAATATCTTTCCAGATTGCCACTGCTGTGGAAGGGAATGGTTTTGCTTGCTGTAGGTCCATATAGACAGTCTATGGATAAGATACATGACATATTGCTTATATGTATCACATACTTTATATCACATAGTTGACATTAACCAGTAGGTAGAAAGAATGAGGAGTCCAAATATTAAGACAGTATTTCTTTTCAAATGATATTGTCAGTTTTCTCATAAAGTAATGTCCATAGACTGTGACAGGACATGGTTATATAGTGTCATTGTAGGAGTCTGACAAGTCTTGCAAATACTCTGTCTGAAAGAGGGGTAAAACAGTGGCGTGGTATTTACCTCAGGTATACAGGGTAGTGCCCGCTATAGATTTGTGATGGCATAGCAAAAGGTTTAGTAGTAACCACCTTGCTGGAGGAGATTGAAATGCACACTCAAAGTCCTTTATGCATAGCAGTTTTATTTGGAGGCACAAATTTAGTTACCACAATTGTGGCTGGCGTCTCTGATGTGATCTGGTGCAGTGCATCATGGTTGTAATGTTACAGTACCTGACTCTAGCCCCTTGCACTAATGACCTGATGTTACACAGTCTCTGCATTTGCAAAATTACTCTTACACTTTGGGCTTTCTTCTGCTCCTGAACCTGCTGTTCTCTTGTGGAGACTCATCCTCTAGCATGCATCTTCTCACTATCTCAAAAGGCGCGTTTTAGGTACGGTATTATGGGATTTTGTAGTTTCCCAACAGCTGGAGGGCCGGCAGTTTGACACCCCTGCTCTAGCCCCTTGAACTAATGACCTGATGTTACACAGTCTCTGCATTTGCAAAATTACTCTTACACTTTGGGCTTGTCTTCTGCTCCTGAAACTCTCTGTCATGTCTCTTGTTGGTAGACTCATTCCTCTAGCACTGCCCTCTCTCCTCACTCACAAAGGCCGCCTGTTTTAGAGTACGGTATTAGTGGGAATAGCGCACTACCTCCTTTATCCACAGCCCAGTCAGCAATCTCGCACATCAGGACTAATGATTTTCCATGGCACCGGCTTCATTCTCAGTCTATTTGGGGACTAGTATTACATTCAACTTCCCATTTCTCACACTACTATGTTAGCAGATGCTTGTCACACATTCAATTTGGGATTACCCAAGCTCTCACTTACCCAGCACGGCAAATAACCACCATGCAGCAGAAAGCTAGCCCAATTTACGAGAGCCTGTGACTCACCCACAACCACACCATGATTAACCAGTGCCACCTTCATCTACAGGGCTCCACATGACTGTACCATTTGACTACCTAATGGCAACATGGTGCACAAGTGTGGAATTGACAAACCACAAATAGTGGTAATATTCACATTTGAAACCGGCAGTCATAATTCCAAGCAAAAGTTTTCCTTTTTTTTTTGAAGGAAAAGATATTTCTACTTATACATAGTAGAGGTTGAGATTATCTGGATAAGTACTTGAATGAATTTTGACAGGAGTGAACTTTTGCTGTACAGACCTTGCTCTGACTGCAGCAATTTCTGATTTAGGAATATAACAGATTTACACTGTGCTTAAATAAAATTTGATATTTGGAGTGAACTTTGGCTAATAAAGCACAGGCATCACTGTTTTGGGTCATTAGTTCTTCATAGTAAGAGTTTAAAGGGAATCTATTGCCATTTTTGTTACTAATTAAAAGAATATGTTCTTTTATATTTTCTGATTGGACATTTTTTAATTCTGTTTTCTGTACATGATTATGGGGGCAGCCATCTTGCTAAAAGTTTTTAACTGCATTTAGAGAGATAATTAACAACATTTTCATTAACATAGGAACCTGTGAACAAGAGCAGACAAATTGGCTTCTATTGGAGAGTTTTCTAGATATGCTGTGTGAAGTCAGTATGTAGGGAGGGGGAGAGGGTCAGCTGTGATTATCTCCCATTGTGAATGGTGGATCCTGTGTTATCTATGCACATTGGTGTCACCTTTTAGCCTAATCCTGCCTGTGCTGATAACAAGGAAACTACTGAACAGAAAGTGTAAGACCATTATTAGGCCTATTGACTAAAGGATTTTTTTTTTTAAATGTTGATAGTGATATGGGAAATTAAAAAAAACACAACCAAAAATTCTTAAAAAAATGTGTTTGACATTAAAAGCTGAGTTAAACAATAGGTCATTTTCTGATTACACATTCCCTTTAAGAAGATATTGTCTTGTTAAAGGGGTTTTCTCGCTACAAAGATCATATCAATAATGATGGGGACTGTAAAAATAAGCACTTTTGCAATTGGTTTGTATTACCTAAATCATTTAGTATAGCAGCTATGAGCTAATCTGTGAGTGTCTAGAGCTAAATCTGAGGCCTGGGGTCGGGCCATGCCGACTGGATGCCTGCACTCTCTGTGCATACTCCCCTCTGAGCTGTGTGAAACTGAAACTGGATGCCTGAGCTTTCTGTGCTAGGTGCTGACTGTGTCTGTTTCTATGTTCTCATTGTCTTTCACTCCCCTCTGAGCTGTGTAATAAAGGCTGCCTGAGCTCCTCTCACAGTGATAGCTCTATGTGAAGGATCTGGCAATTACTGAGTCTCTAGCTGCTAGATTCACGTCCCCCCCCATATAACACAGTCTTATACATTCTTCTCCCCCTCTTCCTCCTGCTTTATAACAGAAGGGGGAGCAGAGTGCATTTCTCACACGTGTTTCATCATTTCAGGCTGTATGTATAACTGTTTACACCAATGAAAGTGTTCTGGTTACAAGGAGCTTGTGGAGGGAGGTGACAGCTCTTCAGGCATGGGAACTGACAGATGCAGGAGGTCTGCAGAGCTGACACCCTCTCTCTTCCACTGCTCATGCAGAATGATGATGTCACCAGTCTTCAGTGAGGGAAGACTCGCCTACTGGGAGGAGACACCTGCCCCTGGATTTGAAGCTGGGAGCTGGAAAAGCCTGTACTGAGAAAACCCTCTAAGACAGGAGTGCAGGGAGAGGAAAGAAGTGGGTTCTGTGCCAAAGCCCCCTAAGTTAAAAGTGAAGATTGTCCACTCTGGTGAATTCAGCCTAACATAGAAACATAAAAGATCGCTGGCAGTAAAAGATCATGGGGTTCATCTAGTTTTGTCTTATGTATTACTTCATTTGTATGTTTATGTTAGAATAGATACATGTTTATCCTAGGCAGGTTAACATTCACTTACTGTTAATTTTCCAACCAGATCTTCTGGAACTTTGTTCTCAGCATCAACTACTTCTGACATTGCTACTGATTTTCCTTCCAGTTAATTTCAGATTGTACCTCTTCCAGTTGTAATTAGTTGTATAATAAAAATATTTCTGTCATGAACTATTTTTAAACCTTTAACATATTTAAGAGTTATAACCATATCCCCCTTTGTCTTCTTTCTTTCGGACTGTAATGATTAGGGGAGACATGTATGAAGAGGGCTGCGCCAGAAATCTGGCGTCTTTTCAGCCCAAGCTCTAACGCAGCCCCGTTCACGATAGTTTTAAATGGCTCGTACACCAATATCAGGCACATTACAGAGAACCTATGGCACTTTGTAATGCGCCTGATTTCGGGGAGCGTGCGGGAGGTGGGGCACACTAGAACCGTACGAAGCTACACATTTATAGCTTCGCTATGGCAATTCTAGGCACATTACTGCTGTACAGTGGGTTCATAAAGCAGGCGCATTCTATATAATACTAATGCTAATATTATGCGCATAAAAATCATACATGTTGCCCCTGGTTCTTTAAGTTTTGTGCTTGAGACCTTTCACCATTTTTGTAACCCATCTTTGGACCCATTCTATTTTGTTAGGGTTTTTTTGTAGGTGAGTTCTCCAGAACTGAACACAATATTCCATTTTTTTACGGTAGGGTTGTCACATTGTAGAGTTGATGGTATAGTTGACTACTGTTGTTGACACTATAATCATTGGTAAACCAGACTTGTATAAAGAAAAGATCGTGGCACTCATCAATCTTTTTTGCTTTATTTTGGTAAAACAGATGGGGATAAGCACATGTGATGGCCTATGGCCATTTCAGGTGCATATACCTAGTCTCAAGGCATACGACATAAAGCAAAAAAGATCAGTGATTACTGCGGTCTTTACTTTAGTCTGGTTTACATTTGGAATCTACCGTCATTGCTGAGCTCTACTATTGGAGATGAAAGGATGACATTCCTATTTTTGTTGGCTTTAAACTCCATCTGAGAAAAATAGTTGATTGATGCTGATCTACTCGTTGTATAAGTGACTTGTTATTTTTCTTTGGAGGGTTATTGCCAGGATGAGATTAGTGGGCTGCATTGCTTGGATAGTCAGAGGGTTTTTTCTAGAACAGCGTTTTATAACATGTCACAAGAAGGGAAGGTTTTCATACCACTAGTCTGTAGAGAGGAGGCCTTACATGTCCAGTTGCTCACTATTACAATAAGTGAAACTTATGGATACATTGCAGAAGAAAATGTGAAGAACTTTTAGTCCCTGTAGTTCTCCAAGACTGGACACTGATACGGAAGCCTGTCTTTGTTCCAACCCCAGGCCAAGACTAGGTCAGAAGAAAAACCTTAAAGAGACGGATGAATCTCTGAAAACTGCCAGCTTATGTACCAAACATCTTTATAGACTCCGTTTTGCATGACAGATGCCAAAAAAGGTGTCCTCGTGGCACCCACTGGGTGGGTATATGGTAGTAAACTTTTTTTTCAAAGAAAAAAAGTATTTGTAAAGAAAGGTACATAGAGAGGCAGCTACACTATTCCATACAGAGGCATCCAGTAAAAGAAACAGATACTGTCGGTATACATTTTATTTTTTAGCATGGGTGCCATTGGGCCAAAGATGCCACTTTATTCCTATACAGTGGAATACATTGCGGCATCCGCCTGAACTGTACATTAGGGAATTCTCCTAGCCTATACCTCTGATGTACATTGCAGACACGGTATAAATAGACCTTTATTGCAATCTTTGATAACATTTAAGCTTAAAATTAAGATTTGGGAAACATCATTTCATTCTAAATGATCTCTTTCATATCTATTGTTCCATCTATGTTGTTAAAATAAATTATTTAATCATGGTAACAATACAGATACCCAAAAAACTTTTTAAGGAAAATAATACATTTTCAAAATATGTTATAGAAGATATTTTGTATCTCTCAAATGTATTTGTATAATAATTTTTAAGGTACCATTTAAAGGTAAAATTTAAAATTGATGCAGAATCACTTAAAGGGGTTGTCTCACTACATTGATTCATCTTACCTTAGTCCTGTTTTCTTGGTTTCACTTTGAATTCAGGGGAATGTTTACGGGCTTCCACTAGGCTGCAGTAGAAGCCAGGTCTGTAGCTATAGCAACCAGTGCTGACAGCCTATCGGGGTAGAACAAACAGGTCTGTAGCTATAGTGACCTGAGGAGCTGATGCAGTCCATACAAGAGGGGATATCTAGGAATAGGTAGAACACTGTTAATGGACATATATTACAAAGTGACTTGTTTTTGCAAGATCTTTAACATAAAAAGCAATCCTTGTAGTGAGACAACCCCTTCAACCTCTTATGTGGAAAAATAATTTCCTCCACTCATTTTTGGAGAATGCTCAAATTCATCGCACTTTTCCTCCATCTAGATCCTTTCAACAGAATTAAAATCAGTTACTGTAAGATCATTAAAAGCCGCTGTCCAGTATTAAAATAAAATATATTGATATTAATAGTCTGCAGTATGTGGCTACCAAGCACAACTGTTAAAAACTACAACGCTCAACATGCCATACACCTTCAAGAGAACCTGTGACAAGTCTGTTTTAGTAAATACTTTTGTTCCATGTGAAATAACAATTCTGAAACATTGTCTCTTATAACTCTGTGTTCTTCTGTTATTCCTTCTGGACATTGAATTTGTCACCTAGGTGTCACCAATTGGGTAGAGGGGAGCGTCGCTGCACAGTCTGACACTGTCCAATCAGTGCTGACAGAGTCGGTGTGTGAGGGACACCCCCCTTATAAAACACCCAGCTGACAGATTTAGTAATATTTTTTTATAAGGACTAACAGAGGAACAGCACAACAGAGCGTTTTAAGAATTTAATTTTACAGGGAAACGGCAATTTTACAGTTAGAAAGGCAATTTTCCCTTAAAGGGGTTGTCTGACTACATTGTATGATTTTACCTTAGTCCTGGTTTCTTGGTTTCATTTTGAATTCAGGGGCATGTTTACTGGCTTCTACTAGGCTGCAGTAGAAGCCAGGTCTGTAGCTATAGCAACCACTGTTGGCAGCCTATCATGAGAAATTGAGCAGGTCTGTAGTTATAGCGACCTGAGGAGCTGATGTAGCCCATACAAGAGGGGATATCTAGGAATCGGTAGGACACGGTTAATGGACATATATTGCAAAGTGACTTTTTTTTTTGCAAGATTTTTAACATAAAAAGCAATCCTTGTAGTGAGACAACCCCTTTAATATGAGGCAGTGGACAGCTACTAAAAAGGACAATTTTGCCTTTCTCTGTAGTAAAATGTGAAGACCTGTACCTTACTATGTCAGTTATATTTGTTACTGAAACAAACCTGATGGCAACCTGTATGGCTGCTACAGAGTTTGTCACCCAGCTGAATTATCAGTTTGCCTAGTTACACAGTGATGCATCCACAGTTTCTACATTGCTGCATTTCTAAGCAGATTGCTGCGGAGCAGTTTGGAGTAACATCTCCCCACATGAGCTGCAAGGATGGCCCTGTAAGGTATTCTTAATACCACATGTAAAGTGGATGTCCATTTCAAATAAAAATAAAATAATACTATTGCTAAAGACAATAAAAAACCCATGTACATTCCTTTGCTCCTCAATTCCAGCCCTGGTTTTCATATTTACTTGCTGTTCTCTTCCCAACTGATTGGCTGCAGCAGAGCTGTTCAGTCACATGACAAGTATTTCAAGTTGAAATCTATGCAGATTCCACCTGAAATACTTGTCTAAAACCGAAAGTAAACCATCCCCATTGACCTCAATAGAAAATACATGTTGTAGTTCATACAATGCATATTTTCTCAAATTTTTTTAGAGTAAAAAGAAACTTACCCTGTTTCACCCAAAAATAAGACAGTGTATTATATTAATTTTTGCTCCTAAAGACGAGCTAAGACTTATTTTTAGGGGATGTTTTTTTTTTTTCTATGAACAATAGTTCACATTTATTGTTGAACAAAACATCCACATGTATTAATATAATGTAGTGATTTCATAACAAACATCAGCATAAGCAGCCAAACTCTGAATTGCATAAAAAAAAATTCACTATGTCTTATTTTCAGGGGTGTCTTATTTTGGGGGAAACAGGGTAGAACATGTTTATTCTTCCGTCGGAAGTCAAAACACGTGTCCAAAACATTTGTATGTTGGATCTGCGTCCAAAACTTTATAGAGATACATGGGACGTGCAATCTGATGGAAAAAAAAACCTGATCCAATATCCACATGAAATGCTCGTAGAAACTGTATTGTCCAAAATTGAATAAAATTAATAAGTTGTTGTGTTTATGACTGAAGATCCTCATTGACAATGTGTGAATTTTAAATAAAGCATAAACAGGGTGTGTTTATTAAAAGGAAATGGACAGGTTATAGGCTCAACAAGGAAAGGTATTTGCTTGAATGTAATGTCTGTTTGCACAAGTCTCCAGGAAACAGGTCTAGGGCACACGGATGTTGTACCAGGAATTCTTAGCCTTATCATTTATAGTTACAGCAGATCTGAAAAATCATTTCCCACATCTAAGATGTTTATATTAAAGAGATTCTCCACTTTTTACTGTTTTCGTTCATTATGTATAAAATAGAAAATCATAAAATTTTCCAAAATACATGTATTACAAATTTTGCTCCTATCTCTTTTATGGCAGTGTCTGTGGAGAAGCCCCTTGTACATTCTTCTATTTGTCTTATATTTCTGCTTTGTTTTTTTCTTGTTAACTTTATTAACAATAACATGACACCTACAGACACTTATGCTAATTGTATAACTTTATTAACTAGATGCTGACTGCCCATGTTTTTTGTTGCAGTTTTTGTTGCAATTTTTTGCCATGATTTTCAGATTTCGGACGCCCCATTCGATTGAACAGTACTATAATCTGCCGTTTTCAAATCATATATATGACAGTTTTTTCAAAACTGGCGATTTTGAAATCCGACCTCAGAAAATCCAAGCTGTGTAGACTACAATTCCCATTTTCACAAAGTGCAAAAAGGTCAGCTCACCGTGATACAATGTGCTGCAGGGACCCTCCGGGCCAGGGAGATAGCAATGTAGCAAGCACAAACGTATGGTCCAGCAGTCCAAAGGCCAATAAAAATCCAATGTTTATTGAAAAATATTAAAATGAGACGTCAAACATGCACAGGAGAGATGAATAAAGCTTACGCGTTTCAGGGCGGCTGCCCCTTAATCATAGCATCTAGAGAACAGGGCTGCACCAGTTTTTGGGCTGAAAGAATGCCAGGACACTGGCACAGCATCGTACATACATGTCGCCCTAAAGCGTTTTCACACGCTTATTAATCGGCACAGGATTAGCGCCTGTATGCGCGCCGATTTTCGTGCAGTACGCGCCAATCCGCGAGTAATTAGTAATCACTGCTTCATAAGACAGTGATTCCGCGCTCCTCCCGCTCAGCGAATCCGCGAGCGGAGAAGTGACTCACATATACGGCGCGACGCCTAGTAATCTGTCTAGGGGCCGGGCTGTCCCGCCGCTCCGCCGCCCCGCCCGCCCTTCCGCCGGAATGGGCGCAATCGCTCGAATCGCGAAGTGTGAGGCTAAATGTTTATATCCATATAATGCAAGATTAAAGTGACATGATAACAAAACGTATTTTCGCACCACCATTGCTGTTAAGAAAATCCATTTAAAAATGTAAATAATTTTTTTTTACTATTTTACCGTATATACTCGAGTATAAGCCGAGGCACCTACTTTTGCCACAAAAACCGGGAAAGCTTATTGACTCGAGTATAAGCCTAGGGTGGAAAACGCAGCAGCTACTGGTGAATTTTAAAAATAAAAATAGATACCAATAAAATTACATAGGCAGTTTAATGTCCCCCATAGGCAGATATAGGCAGGTATAGGCAGTTTAATGTCCCCCATAGGCTGATATAGAGTGGTATAGGCAGTTTAATGTCCCCCATAGGCAGATATAGGCAGCTATATGTCCCCCATAGGCAGGTTATAGGCTGGTGTAGGCAGCTATATGTCCCCATAGGCAGGTATAGGTCATTATAGGCAGATATAGGTCCTCATAGGCAGGTTATAGGCAGGTAATTGCCCCCATAGGCAGGTATAGGTCGTTATAGGTAGGTATAGGTCTCCCGAGGCAGGTTATAGGCAGGAATAGGTCTTTATAGGCAGGTATAGGTCCCCCTAGGCAGGCTATAGGCAGGGTATAGGTCCCCCTAGGCAGGCTAGGCAGGTATAGGTCCCCCTAGGCAGGCTATAGACAGGGTATAGGCAGGTATAGGTCCTCTAGGCAGGATATAGGCAGGGTATAGGCAGGTTTAGGTCCTCTAGGTAGGCTATAGGCAGGGTATAGGCAGGTATAGGTCCTCTAGTCAGGGTATAGGCAGGTATAGACAGGGTTTAAAAACAACAAAAAAAAACACTTAGGAATTACCTATGGCGACTCCCATCCCGCTGGCTGGATTATAAGCCACGCATGGGTGGATTTTCGTTCAGCACATTTTTGGGAGGCCGAAAGATAACTCGGCCCATTATACGCATCGGTGAGTATTTATACCGAGGGATTTTACCTTTTGTGTCCTTATACTCGAGTAATGTACTCAATATGAAGAAAAAAATACATATATAAATAATTACATATATTAAATATATGTAATAATAGTATACATATATTAAAAATTACATAAAAATAAAGCCTAACATATCACAGAAAAAGGGGAAGAATATTAGTAGAATAACCGGGAGCAAAAAAATGATTTAGTGTTCAGACCTCATTGTGCAAAATAAAAAGAAAGTGTGCTGGGTCAGGAACTGGTTAAAAACATGACATTGCCTTGAGAGACAGCCAGGACTGGGACAAGGTATTCTGGTGTCCTAAGCAAGTAAGGCATAAAGTGCATACCCCTCAATGGAAATTCAGCCCACTCCATACGTCCCTGTGCCCCCTTTTCTGCCTGGAATGAAGTGGCGCCATAGATGATCACCTACCTTTGGATTCCCGTTGTCCCCGGCCTGGTGACAGCAGTTATACGATGAACTTCACACCATGAAGAAGTTGCTGAAATAACCATATTCATAATAATCCTACCAGTATTTCTATTCAGTTTCCCCATAGATGTCAAGTAACCAGGACTGGGACAAGGCATTCTGGTGTACTAGGCAAAAAAGGCATATTGCGCCCCCCACAATGGAAAATTCAGCCCACTCCTCCTTGCACCCTCTTTTCTGCCTGGAATGAAGTGGCGCCCTAGGTAGTCACTTGTCTTCGCCTACCTGTCGTACCGCCCCTGCATGTTACCCGGTTACTAACTGAATGCCGGTAGGTCACGTTCAGTCCATACAGTTACTCTATGGGAGCCTTTACTAGGCAGAAATGTGGGCTCTGTTTTAAATACATGTATATTAGTAATGTTTTTGTTTTTCTAGGTTTCTATATAATAAATAAAAACAGTAAAAAGGGGATAACACCTCTAAAGAAATTTTTCTCATTATGTACTAGGATTTATTATTCTCATTTCATAATCAGTGTGGGACCAACTGTTGAGGTCCCCACTGATCCCAAGCATAAAGGGGCCACTAATTAAACAGTGTGGTTCCTTTTCTTATGCACAGAGGCATTCCTGGCTACTAACTGTGCAGGGGACTATAAGTTCGCCCATCTACTCAACCGTATTCCCCATTTATTTGTATGGAAGATCCAAATATAATGAAGTGCATGTGCTCGGCTATACCGGTATTCTGAGCCCCCATATAAATAAATGGGGAGGACGGCTGCAAGCGCAGCCTTTCTCATTGTGTAACATGGTTGGAAACCAAAGAAGAGGAACCTAAGGCCTTAAAACATAACTTTTAATAGATATAGTTGTAAAAGGTACACACTAGTGCAGATACAAAAAGGTGAGAGAAAAACACACTCCTCTGAAAAGGCACACGTATGGGACAAGGACTACAAAAAATCCTTATAGAGCCCAAGAAAGGGCAACTATTGCACCCTCACCGATACACAAAACAGGAGAGTCGCCCCAATAAGGGCGGTCCTGGCAGGAGCCTGACCCTGCAAATACTAACCCTAAAAATTATCCTATGGGATAGGACCCTATGTCACCTCCCTCCACAAGCTGCTTGTAACCAGAACACCTGCATTGGTGTAAGCAGTTCTACATACAGCCTGAACTGATGAAACAAATGTGAGAAATACACTCTGCTCCCCTCTCTGTTATCAAGCAAGAGGTAGAGCAGACTGTATAAGGCTGTGTTATATGGGTGATGGGAACAGACTGTATAAGACTGTGTTATATGGGGGAGAGTGAATCTGACAGCTAGAGACCCAGTAAGTGCCCAGATCCTTTACATAGAGCCTTCACTGGGAGAGGAGCTGAGACAGCCTTTATTATACAGACACAATCATCACAGGCAGCTCGTTTCACTTTCATTTTCCACAGCTTGGAGGGGAGTAAGGACAGAGTGCAGGCAGCCAATCACAGTGCAGGGGGTGTGTTCCGTCCAGGGGGCATGTCCCAACAGGCTGAATGAAATATTAGGCAGCCAATCACAGAAAAGGGGGCGTGTCCCGTCCTCCTGCTGCAGAAATTGGTAAAGACGCACAGATTAGCTCATATCTGCTATACTAAGTGATTTAGGTAATACAAACCAATTGGAAAAGTGCTTATTTTTACTGTCCCCATCACTAGAGATATGACCTTTGTAGCAAGAAAACCCATTTACACTGGTCTGTAGAGATCATTTATCATTATAACCACAGTCAGGATTACAATGACAGATGACACCAATGTATAGCTAGATGGATCCACCATACACAATAGATGATGCTCACCGCTTCCCTCCTCTGTGGACTGTGCCCTCTGCACAGGTCACAGGACATGCCTAGAAAACTCTCTCATTGAAGTCAGTGGGTCAGCTCCAGACTCCTTAGACCTCATTTATGAAAACTGGCTAGGTGTAAGACTTTCTTTGTTTCCCATAGCAACCAATCAGAGCTCACCTTTCAGTTCATATACTGCTCTGAAAAAATGAAAGGGGAGCTCTGATTGGTTCCTAGGGGCAACATAGAAGGTCTTACATCTAGACAGTTTTCATACATGACCCTCCTACTCCCTTTTGTCCCTGTGACTGTTGTAAAGCAAATCTCTGAATGCTGTTAACAGCAAGTCATGCAAGATGGCCACCAGTTCTAGGAGAGGCTGTGTACACTTGTTTTAGATGGGCTCTGGAAAGTCTGGGTGGGGATGAGGAAGACAGCAAGCACCTTCTAAATGTATAGTGATCTGAGTGTGTTGCAGTCCTGCAGATGAGTGAGCTGGGATAGTAGGATTAGTAGTCCTACTAGTAGTCCCTGAAAGGAAAGAGGAATTAGAGAAGTTGTTATTCGCATACAGTGAAAGTGCAACTATTGATCTGCAAGTCAGAGGGTAAGACCAACTTGAGCAAGTGGTGTGGTCTGTAGATATAGAACTGAAGATGTCCAATTCTTATGTGTTGCTATTAATGCAATTTAGAATGAGACTGCAGGTAGTGCTAGGTTAGTAAGCCATACATCTCCAGAGATGATAGTGACTGCAGAGTGGCTCATGCACACTTGTGAGTGATATTAAGATGGGGTAAGCTTAGCGTAGAGGGTAGCACTAGCAAGGACATAGAGGTACTGGCAAACAGGGTTGTCTTAATCATTGGGAGGTTTTATTTTATCTTTTTTCTGTCCCAGTTGAAGGGACTACTGTTAAGGATTGAGTTGGACCTCCCTAGGCTTCTACCTACCTAGGGATCTGCACCTGGGGCCCTGCCTGACTTCCAAGTTAAGCAAATATAAACTGGACAGATAACACACGTGACAAATAGTTAAGACAGATTTTTCAATAGATTTGTTTGGCATCTGAGAATGCGTAACATGGAAAGCTATGATATCATGGTGAAGTTAAAACTTTTCTACAATGGTACCTGCGGCCCTAACTATCACTGGCTCTACCTACCGAATGATGGTACCATCGGAGAAGATGTCACATGTGAGTCACTGCATGTTTGCATACTGTAATCATTTATATGGTCTGCAGAGCGCCTGTGTACAACTGGATTCTATCACTACTTAGTCACTGTATGGTGGTGATATTGGTATTAGTGTAATGGTTCATATTCAGGACAGTATGCTGGTGTTATTCAGTCATTTTGTGATAGTGATATGTAGTCAGAGTGTGGCGGTATTATTTATTCTTTGTACACTCGCATTTTTTTTTTAAACATATTTTTTATTGATTTTTTGTAAAAAGAATACAACAAAATAAAGTATTCCAATCATTGTAGTACAGGAGAGAATATTGACAAATAATTGACAAAATGAAGTACACTATATCCATGTCTCGCGTCTTCTTTTAACACATAAATAGCATGCAACTGAAGCCTTAAAAGAAAGTATAAATGTAAATATATTATTACCAAAAAAAGAGGAAGGAGAACTAGCGCATTCCAATATATAATGCCGTACATCTCAAACCCAATTGGGGTCTCTCAGGGTCATGTACGTCCATATATCTTTGTTCAGATATTATTGACAGAATCAAAAATAAGAACAGATATAATAACTAAAACAAAACAAAAATTTAGAATTATTAAATTTTTCACTAGAAGCCCGCCCACTACAAAAAGAAGATATGTGGCCTTCAAAAATGATTAATTCACAGAAAAGAAATAAAAGGAACCGGCCATATATCCATAACTGTAGGTGTTGTGCATTACCACAGTAGATCGAGGAAGAGGACTCGCTCCACCACTCAGTACCTCATATCTTGAGTTTACCCAATGTGCCTCCCAACTCTCCTTCTAAATACCTATAGTTGCATTATATTGATAACATTGATCTTGGTATACTGGTTTGGTCAGTAACAGTATGGTGATAATATTTTCTCCTTGTATAGCAGTATTATATTGTAACTATATGACTGTTATTTAGAGGTATCATACATTAAAAAATGACTATATATTATGACTATATGTATGTATTTATATAGCATATATTATTTTATATAAATACATCTCTATAGACCCTCACAACGCCATGGTTCTTTTGGCGCTGGTGTGCTGGAGAAAACTGGACATGACTGAGTGTGTTTGGCGATTGTTAGAAGCTTATCCTGGTGTGATTTAATTTCTTTGCCCACTAAGATAGCCCTACTGCCAAATGCTGACTGCCACTCTGGTAAAATCCGAATTGCTGGTGGACTAGTGGTACATCGCATAGTCCCCAACCCTAGTTACAAACCACTAAAAAAAAAAGTATAAGGTTAAGTTCTGTAGTGATTAGGTCCTCTACTGTGCTTTACAACTGTACTAAGCCTTAAAGAGGTGTTCCCACCATAAACTTTGATTGCATATCGCTAAGATAGGGCATCAAAGTCTGATAGGTGCAGGTCCCAGAGGTGGGACATGCCTCCAAAGGTCACAGCTCGGAATGGAGCCGATCTTGCTTGCACACGACTTCCCATTCTGTTATATTGAAGTTCTGAGTACAGGAGAGTGGTGTGTTTGGCTATATTCGGAACTCCCATAGATCAGAATGGAGTTGTGGGCAAGTGCCATCGACTATTCCGAGTTGTAACTTTCGGGGGCCCGTTCCTGAGATAGGTGCCGGTCCCAGGGGTGGTACTTACACCAATCAGACCTTGATTGCTTTATCCTAGCGATATACCATCAAAGTCTATGGTGGCAACACACCTTTAAGCTTATTTTGCTTTTGTGTCTTTGACCATCAAGATGCTTTACCTCTGTGTGTTAAAGAAAAGTACGCAAAGCCATCTGTTCTAATATTCTTTAAATGGAACTCTGTAAACACTTCTTAAAGACCTTTAACTCATGTTTTTCTGTTGTGAAAATCTTCATACTTAAATATGTAGTAACGTTCCCCTAGGTTTCTATAGTCAAGGTACATGTATATATACTCTAACTTTGCCAAAGGCTTCTATAGGGGATACAGCTGATAAAATATTGATCCTTGTTTGATGAGGTAAAGATCAGTTTGCAGGTTTTGTTTAACATTCCTGGGTATTTTCATTGTCTGTGACTTGGATAAGTCACAAACAATCTGCATGATTAAATCTGAGCACTGAAATAGCACTGGGTTAATATCCTTAGTGCCTTGGATATTACTGAACGACAAGAACACATTCCAAATATAGCCGCTCGTAGACAAAGTAGCTTCAGTCTGCGGGAGGCTGGGACTACTTGTTTTGTAATTACTAGGTCAAGTTTGTTTTGCTGCCTTCTTTGACTGTCCTGATAATGACATAGACTACATTGTCTCCCGTCCTATATGGAATACATTACACTTCTGACACCCTATTACAGGGAATGAAGACAAAAGAGATGTGTATATTTGGTGCTGTGTATATATATTTAGGTTAATATAGAATTTACCGTAGCCCATAATTGTCCAGAAATAAGAAATGGGTACATCAGACAGACACAGTACCACTAAGGGCGCATTCTCACAGCACAGGACAAATACCGGGCCGTTTGCCGGCTGGTATTTGTCCTGTTTTGCGGCCGTCCCCACGGCCGCGGGGGGTGGAGGGGTGGGGCGGCTTTTCTCCGCAATGAGCGGAGAAAAGACCTCGTAAAAAATTTAATCTTTATTGTCCCATTTTAAAAATGATATGAATCACTAAAAGCTTATGAAAACATTGAAAAGTATCAATACTTTTCAATGTTTTTCATAGGCTTTTAGTGATTCATATTTTTAAAATGGGACAATAAAGATTACATTTTTTACGCTGGAGTGCTGACCAGATCTAGTACTTTTTACTTCCGTTTTTGCACCTGTGGCCGGGTGATTGGTCTTTGCACCGAAGGACTCGTAGCACACGTCTGGAAGACTATGGTGAGCTGTATCTTTGTTTTCTTTTCTTCGGAGAAAAGCCCTCCCCCTTCACATTGGGTTGCACAGATTCCATCCGGAAACCGGATGGAAGAATGTGCATACACAATGTTTTGCGGCCGGACCGCGGGCGGAAAAACCGCCGGACGGAAAACCCGTGCAGTGGGGACTGCTGCACGGGTTTTCCATAGAGCACAATTGTGCTCATTTTCGGCCTGTTTTTCAGGAGGTCTGAAAAACCGCAAACCGGCTGAAAAACCGCCCGAAAACCCGTGCAGTGGGGACATGCCCTAAGTAGAAAGTAGCACTGTACAAGACAGGGCAGTAAAGATTACCTACAAAACTATTTTTCTGCCACCTGAATCGGCCTCTATAATTAGAATTGCATAAGTAGGGTTCATCCCCTATACATGTCATCTAATTTAAATGGGGGGAGGGAGGGTTAGTAAAACAGGATTCATGGACATGGTACTAATTCTGACTACAGCACCAAGAAGTTGCTTCTATACAAATACATAATAGAGAAAAATATTTTATGCAGCATTCTATGCTATATTAGTAGATCCCCCGTCCCAGGACAGAGTCCTTGTATCAGGACAATGACTGCAGTATATATTTATATAAATTTATCCGCTGCACTGCTAAGAACAGGGCATGGTGGAGTGAGTTTGGATGAGACAGGTTCCTTCTCACCTCCCCGTGTGGTACTGTACTTTCTTCTAGAGCACTTTGATGAGGGACCTGACTGGTAAGTGCCGGCCACAGTGTCCTTTACAGTATAAAAAATTGGGTTTGAAGTCCCCTTCATTTGGCCCATATATACAGTAAATACCCTAGCATGTAATATGGTCATCCAACCATATGGTGGTAGTGTTTCAGTTGTAACCCAGCACAAGACACACTAAAGCATATTAGACCACAATGGTATTCTCATATAGAAGTATTGTCAGACAACCCCTTCAGATTGTGTTTGTTAATAGGAGAGCACAGAAACAAGTACTAACAAGATCAAACTCAGGAGCAAAGTGGAAATGCAACATAAAAAATAGCAGTAGATCAAATTGTATGAATGATATGTGATTACGTCAGTGTCTGAGGTCTTAAGAATGCCCCTTCTTTTTGTTAAGAAATATAGATGTAATTAACATTGGAGCATGTAATTCTAAATGGCAAAATAATTGCAATAATTACAACCGATAATATAAAGTAAGATGTCAGATCATACCCTGGTTCCTATGCTGAGGTACTCATCCTCTAAGTGGGCAATTAAGATTCACAAAGTCATACACTTAAGAAATGCTACACTTACAATATTTAGCTCAGTACAGTGAAAAACTGCAAAAGAGATCATTGACAATTAAAGGGAATCCATCATATTGAAAATGCAGTCCACACTGCTTGGACCATGTTAGGATACATCCAGACAACTAGGAAAATTTACTCGCTGGATTCTGACGTTGAAAGCCGCGCCGGAGGGGGCAGTTTTCAATTATGTAAGCATGTGTTTTTTACAGTCAGAAACAAGTCCATTCATCTCTATACAGGTTTTTAGCCATCCCCATTGACCTCAATAGTAAATTTTCTGTGTGGAATACGACCAAAGAATGAACAACAAGCTTTTGTTTTTTACGTTTAAAATACATATTTTATGAATTACAACGTGTATTTTCTATTGCGGTCAATGGGAAGGGTTTGCTTTAGATTTTAGATGAGTATTTAAAGTTGGAATCTGCGTGGATTTCGACTTGAGATGCTTGTTGTTTGGACAGAGCCTTATAGTATAGGATAAACTGAGCAGATTAATATATAATTGTGTGGGAAGGATGAAGCATCCCAATGAAGAAATAAACTGTTTCATCCAGCATCCAATATAATAGAACAAAAAAGTAAAATCACACATTTATTCAAAACTTATTAAAACTATGGATCTGCATCTTGCAGTTTCTAATTCCCCTAACGCGCTTCGAGCTATCTTGAGCTCTTAATCCTAGGCTACGATTAAGATACAAAGACAGCTCAAAACGCGTTAATTGTAATGACTTTTGAACAAATATGTGATTTTACTTTTTTGTTCTATTATATTGGATGCTGGATGAAACTGTTTTTTTTTCTACATTGGAATATTCCACTGTCCTTGAAAGTCTGGGACATCACCCGTGCACCAACTTCACCAACTTCACTGCCCTAGGTCACTAGGTATGCAAACAATAATGTTCACGGTAGAAGACCTGGATGACATAGTAAATGGCATTGGTTTTCCCATAATGCATCTGTAATCCAAACTTACAACCATGTTGCCCTTAGCCACCAATTAAACCACTTCTTTCATGCAATAAAAAATCACAGCTAGAAACTGACTGCTTTCTATTGGCAAAACTGACGCTTTTAAAAAAAAAACTTTTATGCTGAGGACCAGTATGTCACATCAGAGACTTACCACCTAAGTCCCTACTTTTATCCTAAATTCCCTGTCACTGCTCAAACATTCCTATTTCGGAACTGATCAAGAGATTTCAGTTAATAATTCTCATATTTCTCCAGAAAGATTCTGTCTGGTTCTTAATTAAAGGACTTTTCCCACCATAGACTTTGATGGCATATTGATAGGATATGCCATCAAAGTCTAAAAGGTGCGAGTCCCACCTCTGGGACCTGCACCTATGTTGGGTAAGGGCTCCTGAAAGTGTCGGCTCAGAATGGAGAGCCAGTTGCGCTTGCAGAGGCCCATTCCCAAGAGTTTGGACCCACAGTCATCAGACTTTGATTGCATATCCTGTGGATATGGGGGGGAACACCCCTTTAATAGCATATATTATTTCATAAGGCCGCAGTGGTTCTGAAGTAATTTATTTATGAGTAAGGCCTGGTTCACATATTCGTCACATGTTCCGTTGGGAGTGACGGAAACAATAGTGCAGCAAGCTGCGATATTTTTTCTGTCTCAACGACGGACACCACAACGGAAACCCAACAAACCCATTATAATTAATAGGGTCTGCCGGGTGTGTGGGTGTCCGTTGTGTAACAGATCCCATGTCTTCTGTTTTCTGAATGGAACCTCGGACGCAGATGTGAACCAAGCTTAACAAAATGTGTACGTGCTGACTGCAGTATGCTTTAAATCCATGTCCGTGGGCTGTATTTTAACATCGCTGGACCGTGGTTTTTGCCGCAGATTTGTGCTAAAAACTGTAATTGGTTTTCGGATTTGCCGTCGGCCCGGTACATTGAATGTACGGGAATCCAACGGCAATCCTGTGGAAGGACCGGCAGGTTTGAAAATCCGCCGGAATCCAGCGGATTTTTAAACTGACTGGGAAAAAAAATCCGTGCTGTGTAGACTACAGTACGGATTTTTCATTGTGGTCTACACAGCGCTGGGTACAGTCAGATTTTCGGCGGATTTTAAATAGTGAATCTGCTGAAAATCTGCCAAGAATCCAGTGCTGTGTAGACATACTGTAGCTCATGGAAAAAAAGTCAAACCATTTCTTAAAACACAGACTATTCTTGCTGATCCCAGACAAACCTTGTTAACTGTTTCTTTGTGAGCCCGTCCATGCTGTGGCTGTATCTATTCATGTACTGGTTTACATTCAATTTAGTGCTTACATATATGAAGAAGGTGAACAGCGAAAGCTATAAATACACTCCTGATCTTTACATGGTCATATTCTATGTAAACAAGGGATACAAGCAGCTAGAGATGTGGATTCCAAGATCTACTGCATGGTTTCCAAGAAAATGCTTTCGGTAAACAAACATCACTAACCTTGCTCTATGAGGTCCAGCTAAATAGAGCAATGTGTTAAAGGCACGTTACTTGTGTATAATATTCCTGTGGCTACATTGTCTTCTGGATGAATCGAGATTTGGATTTTTTGTATTTAGAACAAATTACTAATATAAATTTATAACAACCACCAACCCAAAAAATGACTGTGGTTCTCCATCTGGTATCAGCTGCCAGTTATATGGTTTTATAAGTTAGTACTATCTGCCAAGTGCCAACAGAAGCTATTGTATAGTGTGGGCTTTACCAGTCTAGGGTCTGAATGATATCCAACGGTTTATTACAAAACATATGACATTGTCAAAATTATCCTGCATCAAGAGTGTCACGATCAACCTGGCATTCCGTTGACCCTATGGGGCTGCTCAGTATACTGTCACTATTAGGTGTATGGCCCTTTAAGTGCCTTTGTTTCTTTCCAGCCTCAGCCAGGTTTTTTTTTGGAGCCTTCATGGTTAATTTCCTAGGCCAATCACTGGCTGGGGTGGGATATTTAAACCCTCTGGTTTCCTCCTGTGCCTGAGATTTTTCCTGGACATGCTGATTCTTGCCTGGTGGTTTGCTTTAATTTCCTGTTTGCGCTCTGGCCACCTGGACTTCTGTTTGTGCTCTACTGTGTTGATTTTGCTGGTTTTTGGATTTTGGCCCTTTCTGGTTGCTTTCCTGTCTTATCCTTTGGTCATACTTGCCAACTTTTGAAACGGAAATAGCAGGAGATTGTAGAGGGCGGCGCGCGGAGGGTGGCGCGCGGAGGGTGGCGCGCGGAGGGTGGCGCGGTAGAAATTTGCATGGACACGCCCATTTTGTCGGTGTGCCACGCCCCTTCAAAAAGCCACACCCACTCCACCTAACTGCATAACGGCTTTGGAAGAAAGCCAGGTAGATGCCCTTATAGCCAGATAGTAACCCCCCCCATAACCAGGTAGTGCCCCTTACAGGCAGGTGGATGCCCCCTTGTAGCCAAGTAGATGCCCCCTTGTAGCCAAGTAGATGCCCCCTTGTAGCCAGGTAGATGCCCTCTTGTAGCCAGGTAGATGCCCCCTCTGTAGCCAGGTAGATGCCCCCTCTGTAGCCAGGTACAGCCAAATTTGTAGCCAGGTAGATGCCCCCCTTTGTTAGCCAGGTAGATGCCCCACTTTGTTAGCCGGTAGATGCCCCCATTGTTGCCAGGTAGATGCCTCGTTTGTTGCCAGGTAGTGCCCCCTTTGTTATCCAGGTAGTGCCCCCTTTGTTAGCCAGGTAGATGTCCCCATTGTTAGCCAGGTAGTGCCCCCATTGTAGCCAGGTAGTGCCTCCAATGTTGCCAGGTAGACCCCCCCATTGTAGCCAGGTAGTGCCTCCTCTGTTGCCAGGTAGATCCCCCATTGTAACCAGGTAGTGCCTCCTCTGTTGCCAGGTAGACCCCCCATGGTATCCAGGTAGTGCCCCCTCTCTTGCCAGGTAGACCCCCCCCCCCCATTGTAGCCAGGTAGTGCCCCCTCTGTTGCCAGTAGACCCCCCATTGTAGCCAGGTAGTGCCCCCTCTGTTGCCAGGTAGATGCCCCCCTCTGTTGCCCGGTGTGCCCCCTCTGTTGCCAGGTAGTGCCCCCTTTGTTGCCAGGTAGACCCCCCATTGTAGCCAGGTAGTGCCCCCTCATTGTAGCCAGGTAGTGCCCCCTCTGTTGCCAGGTAGACCCCCCCATTGTAGCCAGGTAGAGCCCCCCTATAACTAATAAAAATAAATTAATAAAAGCCACTTACCTCACCAGGCTCCTTGCAGCACGGCCAGCTCCTGACGATCTCCTCAGCGTCGCAGGGGGAAGTGAGTACAGCCACGCGTCACACCCCCTGCGATGCTGACCTGTATGTACAGCGCACACCGGCCGGCGCTGTACATACAGGGGGAGAAGGGAGGAGGGGAACGATCCCTCCTGCCTTCTCCCTGTACTGCTGACTGACTGTGCGGCTGTGGCCGCACAAGTCAGTGAAACTCGCCGGGCGGGTGAGCGGCCACTGCGGCCGCTTCACCCGCCTGTATGAGCGGCCCCGCGGCGCAAGAGTAGCGCACCCGCGCTACTCTTGCGCCGCGGTCCCCCCCGCTGCCTGCTGGCGCTGGGAGAAATGCCAACTCTGCCGGGAGGGCCCCCCCCCCCCGCCAAAAGCGGGAGAGTTGGCATGTATGCCTTTGGTACTGCTTATACTCCTGGTATGACCTCAGCCCGTTTGACCATTCTCTATCTGTTGTCTGTTTCCCATTTATCTTTCATTTATCTTCTGTCTGTTTGTCACCTGTTTATAAGGGAATTGTTCAGGAAGAGGTTTCTGTGCAGGGTCACCCTTCTCGGGGCAGGTACTCTGCCTAGGCAGGACAAGATTAGGGCATCCTTTACAAAAAGGAACCCATATTATATAATCTGTTTTGGATTGTTGGTGGATGAACGGTTATTGATTTCTGCACAACCTCAGATTGTTCTCTTTTTCTAATGCTATTACACAGCTATAGAATAGTAAATAGACTCACTGCCAAATGGCCCAAAAACCACAGGCTTAAAAAAGCAATGGTTGTCTATCAATTAAAACATCCCGCCTTTAAGACAGAAATAAAATATAACTGGAAATACTTTGTTTACATATACATTGTATTTTTGTCTACAAGTAAATTCACTAAGGCCTGGTTTACATCTACATCAGAGGTTTAGTTCAGAGCCTCCGTGGCAGATTCTGTAAAATATGATGGGGAACAATAGTGCTGCATGCTGTGCTGTTTTCTCCTTAAGGCCTCGTTCACACGGCTTATTTGCCGACGGATTGGCGCCGTATTCCGCGCCGGATTTGCGCTTCAATATGGCGCCAATCCGTCGGAGTCATTACGGTAATCCACTGCTCTCATAGAGAACAGTGGATTCCGTCGCTCCTCCCCGCTCGGCAAATCCGCCGCGGGGGAAAGGGAAATGCACATTATTTCGGGCGCGTCCGCGCCGTAAACAATGCATTGTCTATGGGGCCGGGAGCGGCGCCCCCGCCGCGCTCCGGCCCCGCCCCCATCCCGCCCCGTATTCACGGCGGATTTGTGCGCTCAAAACGGCTCTCAAATCCGTTGGGAATAAGCCGTGTGAACACGGCCTACGGCCACACGTTACTGACAATATACCCATCGGATTATTCGACTGGTATTTTTTCATCCTGTTTAAAGTAAAGGGTGATGGTTTTCTGGCTGTGATTTGCGGATTCATCCTTCCCCCTTTACATTGAACAGTTCATGTTCCGCCCAAAAACCGGGCAAAAGAATGAACATGTAAGTTTTTTAGTCAGGTCTGCCATTAGAGCATCCAAGCTGTGTAGACTACAGCTGGGATTTTCTATGAAAACCTATGAGGATGGTTGACAGTCAGTTTAGACTGTTTTCAAATTTGAAAACCGTCTGAAATTCTGACTAAAAACCAGTGCTGCGTGGATGGACTCATAAAATGATGGAAACCAGGAAGAAAACCCAGCAGACCCCATTGTAGCCAGTAGGGTCTGTTGGGCACTGTTGGTGTCCATTATGAAATGGATCCACTTTCACCTGAGGGCTCTGATGCAGATGTGAACCTGATCTAACCCAACAAAACACTACCACTCAGTAGGCGCTATAACATATGCAAATACAGAATTCATGGGATATATTAAAAATGCATCACTACAAAAGCTTTTATCAGTCCTGAATGCAAAGTCTTGTTATCTGTGGATGTTGTGGTAAAACAGATTCATCTCCAGAAGTTTGCTAGAGTTAGCAGAACCTAGCTATGTCATTGGTCATCCCCTGATCTATTATTTATGCAAACCTCCCGATTGGCACATGTGGGTTAAAAATGGGTTGGCCATGTTGGATTTCATCAGGTCTGATCTATTGTTATCATAGGAGATACGTCTTTGTCATAAATATCCTGCAGTGACTTATCCCCACTCATTTAGCTAAACATGCTTATAGGGGTTTTAGGAGAGAACAGAATAAACTATAAGCTGTCAGTTATCTAATGTGTATGGGTTGATAAGATACATCTTTAGTATTGAATGGCGCCTGTCTCATGTTCTTTACTATCCTCTTGGATTTTTTTTTATAAAAATGTACGTTTGGCACCTCGAATGGCATAACAGGACTACACCATTGAGCAATAAGGAAACAAGGCAAACATGAGAAAAAATAATGATGTGGGGCGTAAAGAAAAAAAAATCTGACCTGCACTATAGATGTGTGTGGAAAGGAGGGGGTATTTATGGAGCTATTTCTGTACTAGATTTTATTTCATGTAGTGTTATAGTAAAGGGGATCCTATTACAAATTTATGCATTTTCAAAAATTTGCACTAACTGATTTAGGCAGGGTTCAAGAAAGCCATTTTGTAGGCAATTTTGCCGCTGTGATATTTTCTTATTAGTATGTGATATTATACTATGAAATTCACATCCAGAAATTGTAGCAGTGATAAACATTTTAGCTCTACTATTTGTAGCTGAGCCTATTAGAGGGACATTGATGATGGAGAGGTTTTAACAGTAGGGCACAAGGCTACGGTGAACATCACACAACAGATTCCACAGATTATTTACTTAAAGGAATGTTCTCACCATGCTGTTTCACAGCCTACTATTTACAGCCAGCTTCAGACTCTCACTTCCTGGTTAGGCTGTTCGTGGCTCTACACCAGTGATTATTCATATCAGATCTGTTATTCTTAGCTGAGCCTGTTAGAGGGACATTACTTATGAATATGTTTATATAGTATTGCAAAAGGCTAGAGATCTCTAAAGGGTTAAGGTTTAGCAGTAGCACTAGCATAAACATTATACTGTAGTGCTGGTAGTGACATCACTATTTGGCCATGGATGCTGGAGCAATGAGAGCAGAGAGAGGTGATAAGTAACCTAGGGAAGCTTGTGTACACAAGCAGGAGATAAGTCCTGCTTTTACAATAAATTAAGTAAAGTCATAACAGCAAAATATTTGGTCTTTTTTTACCTTTCCCTACATGTTTAAAGCTAATCATTATGGTGAGAATCACTTTTTAAATAGTAAAAGACAGCACTTTTGACACATTTACATGTCACAGTCAAAATCTATATACAGTAGGTTATATTTATTAGTATTGACTCCAATAAAGATAGCTTATAGCTAGAGGAGCCAGGATGAAGACGTGCCAAACCCATCAAAGAGGAGCATGCTGTGTGCTAGATTTAGTGCATATTATTGCATTTTTTTCTTTACACAATCTCTTGGAAGGGATACTGGAAGGGATACTTTAGACCAGTTTGTTACAAAAAAAAAACTAGCAGACACCATTAACATAACTTGAGAATTTCCAGACTCGACAAAGCCACATCCTTTTTTATTGGACACTTTCATAAAGGGTCCTAGAAGGCACAAAACCTCTCAGATACTAAGTATGATGTACAGCATTTATGACAGTTTATTTGTGTATTACAAGCCAGAATTCATTCACATGCACTGGTTTAGTTCATCTGCCCCAATACTGATAAATACCTTTCACCCTCACTATTATTAATTGTAAATCATAGCTGTTTTTTCCATTCAAGTTCAAAGCTAAATTAAAGAGGTTGTCTCACTACAAGGATTGCTTTTTATGTTAAAGATCTTGCAAAAACAAATCACTTTGCAATATGTGCCCATTAACAATTTCCTACTTATTCCTAGATATCCCCTTTTGTACGGGCTGCATCAGCTCTTCGGGTCACTATAGCTACAGACCTGTTCAATCTCTCATGATAGGCTGCCAACAGTGGTTGCTATAGCTACAGACCTGTTAAATCTCTCCTTATCGGCTGCCAGCGCTGGCTGCTATAGCTACAGAACTGCTGTCTTCACTGCAGGCCAGTTGAAGCCAGTAAAGCCATTAAACACGCCCCTAAAGTCAAAAATGAAACTGAGAAAACAAGACTGAGGTGAGATGAATCGATGTAGTGAGACAACCCCTTTAAAGAGAACCTGTCACATAGTTTTTGCCCCCCTGGCTGAGGACAGAACAAGGTAGTGTCAGAGATGCTGTTTCCAGAGCTGTGTCCCTTATTCTGTAAGATGCTGTAGTTTTCGTGTATTTAATGCTCAAATCTGCAATTTTCAGCCAGAAAAGTCATTCGAAGAGTCCTTCAAAGAGTCGTTTTTTTTCAAACCCGGCCAATCGGAGGCTAGCTCCACCCACCTCAACTGACAACCCTATTACTTTGAATAGGTAGAAACATGTGAATAACTGTCAGTGGGCGGAGCTAGCCTTTAGTGGGTGGAGCTAACACCTGCTCATGAATAAGATTTAAGGGGTAAATTCTCTAAAACTCCAGCATCTTACAGAATAAGGGGCACAGTGCTGGGAACAGCAGGTCTGACACTAGCTTGTGCTGCCCTCAGCAAGGGGGGCATAACCTATGTGACAGGTTCCCTTTAAGCATTTTGCTGGTTTCTTGTCACCACAGTGCTGTGTATTATAGGAGCTCATATTTGTGGTGTTTATGCCAAAACCATGAATGTAGAAGTCTTTGCTTTATACAGTTAGGGCTTGTCCCCACGGCCGGTTTTGCTGCCGGTTTTCGGTTTTGAAAGCCGTCTGTAAACCAGCTGTGAAACTTTTACACAGACCTCTATGGAAAATCTCTGCAGCGGTCCCCACTGCACGGATTCTCTGCCGGACGGTTTTTTAGACCGCCGGTGGTCCGAAAAACATTGGGGCGGAACATGAACAAGTCAATGCAAAGGGGGAGGCTTTTTCTCCGCAAACCACTGAGAAAAGCCGTCTTCCTGCGGCCGTGTGCACGGCTCCAAAAATAGAGCAAATACCGGTCGCATAATCCGACTGCTATTTGCTCTGTGCCACATATACAGCCCTTGAATTTCTTTAGTATCCTTTCCTGGCACAGTTCGAAAATGTTTCAAAAACTACGCTAAAATGAATTACGTGAACAAGCTATGCTGCTAGGTTACATGTCTGACAGCAGGGTTTAGTTAGGGGGTCCTCTGAGATTTTTGAAAACCTTGCTAGTGACTAGGACTGTGTTTAAAATAAATAAATTACAGATACTCACATCTCCTGCTGCACCATTCCAGCACTGCCAGAGCTCTGGTGTGAGCTGCTGGTGCCTTAGGCTATGTCTACACAGCTATCTTAAAATCCGACAGTATTGTAACATCGCTATACTGTGGTTGTTGCACGGGTTTGTGCAAAAAACGCGGTCAGTTTTTGGCCGGTCCAGTACATAGAACTGTACTAGAATCCACCGGAAGATAGAACATGTTCTATATTCTGGCGAATCCACCAGTTTAGAAATCCGACAATAGAAGATGTGTGCTGTGTGGATAACAGCTCGGATTGTCTATTGCGGTCTATGATCCCTGGTTACTGTGGGATTTTTGTTGAGTCTAAATACTAAATTTGCTTAAAAATCTGATGGAAAAACCAGTGCTGTGTAGATGTAGCCTAAGTAGTAACATTCATGTCTCATATGACCGTGAGCCAATCATTGGTCACTGCTTGTAAGCTTGCATGTATGACATGTGATCAATGAGGTCAGTGATTGGCTCACGGTCTTGGGAGCCATGCAGGTGACTCCACTGCCATGGGACCGCCAGAGAACACTGCGGCTCCAGCAGCACTGCAACAGCAGTGATTAGAGTACCCATTTTTTCTTTTTAGCGTAGTCCCAACTACTACCGGGATTTTCGAAGATATTTAAAAACACCTTGTGTTTTTTTAAACCTTTGCCTGATTCTAAAGGCAACCAGCAGAATATTGGAATCTGTTAGGCTGGGTTCACACGGCTTATTTGCGGGGCGTAATCACGCCCCGCAATTACGCCGTGTGGACGGGGGCGGGAGCGGGGGGCCGGCACCTCGCCGGCCCATAGACTTTCATTATCAGCGGCGCGTATACGCCGCTAGTAATTCACATGTCACTTATCTCCCCCCTCGGCGTATTCACCGAGCAGGGAGAGGAGACGTAATCCATAGTTCTCTATGAGAACTGTGGATTACCGTAATGACTGGGACGTATTCCAGCCGTAATTCGCGCACTACGGCGGGTAATTATGGACTGAAATACGTCCCATTTTAAGCAGTGTGAACATAGCCTTACAATCTAAATGAATAAGGTGACGTAGCCCAAAATCTAGTAAAAAAAAAAAAATCACAACCATTTAACCCTTTATTGAAGCTGTTCCGGAGTTGTCCGGAGTTTATGTTTTTTGTGCATGGGTCTGATAAAAGCTATTTTAGCAGTTTGGATAAAAATCTTTTTTGGGGCCATTTTGGAACCTTTGTATGTTTTTCTCCTCTTTAGTTTCTCTTTTGGATTAAGATATATAAGAGGTGGTTGTGATTATTTATGATATCCCCATTGGTCAACTATAATTTTTTGCTTGAAAAGGTGTTCCATGACTTTAAAGTCTGATAGCTGCAGTGCCCACCTCTGCGACTTGCACCTATTTTGGGAATAGGCCCCAAAAGTGTCGACTCAAAATGTAGAACCGATCAAGTTTACACATGACTAATAGATTTTAAGCTCTCACGAGCAGGGCCCTCACACCTTTTGTCTCATCTGTAAGTACTTTTAATGTGTAATGTTTGTACGTTTCCCTCGAATTTGTAAAGTGCTGCGGAATATGTTGGCGCCATATAAATAAAGATTATTATTATGACTCTCCATTCTGTTCTTGGGACTTCTGAGTATAGGTGAGCAGTGTGTTTGGAGGTACTATGAACTCCCATTGAACAGAATGGAGAGTGGTACAAGTGTAAACAGCGTAACCTGTGCCTATTAGACTTTGATGGCTTATCCTGTCACTATGCCATCAAAGTCTGAGGTGGGAACACTCATTTAATTACTTTGTACCCGTATGTTGAGGTATTATGCAAGAAAAGTTTAGTCGGCTCTACAATGAATAAACAGTTTTTCTGTACCTTTTCTAGGCGTGGCACGGAGACTCCCAGGCAACTTCAGACTTGGGAAGAACGTAGATACAGCTTTCACATGATAGTGTGCTCCAGCTCGTTACAGGTAATATAATTCAGATGGCATCCGGCTTTTTTTCTTTAAAACATCAAGTATTTATTATTGATCCATTTAAAATACAATGGTATATGGTAAGGAGGTTGCAGCACAGTGCCAGTACAGGTAAATGCACGACGCGTTTTGACTTAGATAGTCTTAATCATAGTGCTCAAGGTTCATTCTGTGGAGGTACTCCTTATATAGGCGTATCCCCACTGAATTAACTCTTGCAAGTTACCAATAGTATCAAACAGTTTAAGCTAATACATTTAACATCAAATAATACAATACAAAAATAGAAAATATATATCCTAAGTTACTATTTATCTTAAATATAAAAGAAACATTTAGTACTGGTAAAATAGATCATGACGTATATTTAAGCCAGCTGGTTGGCGAGTGGCTAACAAAAAAATCCATTTTGCCTCTCTAGCTAATAGTTTATGTTTTCAATTTCCACCTTTTTCGATAGCTGTGATTTTCATATAAGTGGTTTCACTATTATGCATCTCAATAAGGTGCTTTGAGACAGCAGACATTCCTGGTTTCCATTCAGGTTTGTCGGAGTCTGATAGATGGCGTCTTATGGGGATTTTTAAGTGTGAACTAGTGCATCCCACATATTGCAAGTTGCATTTGATGCATTTTAAATTAAGTATATAACATTTTGAGTGTTACAGTTTATATACTGATATATTTGATATGTTTTCTTTGTAATAGCTGAAACAAAGTTATTGGGTGTTTTGCACATATTTACAACATAGGCATATATTGTGTCCACATTTGGGTGGTTTACCTTGAAATTTTAAAACCAGTTCTTGGCGGTAATCATTTTTATTAGACATAAAAAGACTTGGGGAAGTTATTGATCCTATCGTAAACCTCTTTTGGGTACAAATTTTACTCCTTCATTTAGTATTAATGATAGATTATTATGTCTATAGAGAATGGGCAAGTGTTTTCTGATAATCTTAGTTATTTTTAAATATTGTGGTAATAATGTGTGTAGAAAACTAAATTTATTCTGTTTTTTTATCATCAAAATACCGGGTTTTTTTTGTTTTTCTGCTCCAAAAGATTTCTCGTTTAATATTCTAGCCTTTACTTTTGCTAAGTTTAGCATGTTGTCATTAAAAGCCTCGTTCTTTTAATCTTGTTTGTTACTAGTTTTTCTTGTTTTTCATACTCCACAATAGAGGTGGTATTTCTTTTGTCCTAATATTTTCCTCCTGTGGGTATATTATTTATTACATGTTGGGGAGACATGAGGTAGCTAGCAGAAGTGAATTTTGTGAGTAGGTTTCTGTAGGAACCACTGCTACAGTATGATTCTCTGATGTTTATAGTGTAATATCTAGAAAATCCATTTTTTCAGAGTGATATTTAAAGGTAAAACGTAAATTCATGGGATTTTCATTAATGTAATCAATTTGAAATCGATAATGTCTTTTTTTGGGGCCTTCCCATATCAGGAGGAGATCGTCGATAAATCGCCCCCCGTACCCCCCTGATATGGGAGGAAAATGAATTTTTTCTGAAAACAGATTTTGATCTCCCAGTGCACATAAAATTTTTTTCCCAGGGAGGGGGAAAATTTGGCCCCCATATATATACTAGTACCGATATACAAATTATCAAATATGACTGACGATCTAGACAATGATCGCGTCCAGATGGCGGCTAATTTATTTGGATTGGGAGGAGGTTGCGTTAATACAGACACCCATACTGAAATGAAAAGCCTTTTTAGAAAGCTGGAAAACCTCAAAAATAAAGAAACCTGCATATGGTGGGATAAAACTACCTTATCCTCATATATAGCTAAACAGATGATACCTCGGGGACTAAGAATACGCAAACAAGTCACATCACAATATACAGAGGTTTTTACCACACAGTGGAATGACATCTTATCCAATTGTTCATTCAAACTAATGGAACTTATAATACAACATGAACAAACAAAATTGGAGGACATAAAACACCAAATTTCAACATTAGAAACCTCAATTAAAACATTTGAAAATCAACAACTATATAAAGATATGTGTGACAAAATGTTAAATAACAACAAAAAATTAGAACAACAGGTAATGAACACCAAGAAACATAAATTTGACAGAGACTTAAGAGATTATGAGACGGGGAACATTTACACATGGAAAAGAGACTCTAGTAACATCAAATCTATTTTAAAAAAGGAATCCAATATACATAACGCAAGCAATAGAAGACACATTAGCTTCTCAGACGTGGATACATCTTCTGATCAATCATTCAATACCACAGTAGAGGATCTCACACAAAATATGTCCGAAATGCCAAGAGAAAATCGTCGACAAAAATAAAAAAAAACCACCAGTGTGAACCCTGCCCAAAATCTCAACCTTTTTTACGGGAGCAGGGCCCCGAGCACAAGAAGATTGGGGGCAAAAAAAGACGTCCAATATACACTCCCGGCCACTTTTTTAGGTACACCCCGGAGTAAAAAGGGGTTTGGGCCCCTTTTGCCTTCAGAAAAGCCCTCAATTCTTCGTGGCATAGATTTCCCCAAAGGGTTGCAACGAGCTCAATTGGTACCAAGGTGCCCAAAGAGTGCCAAGAAAAAAATTCCCCCCCACCCTGACACCCCACCACCCCCCTGAAACCCTATACAAAGGCAGGGGGATCCATGCTTTCATGTTGTTGACGCCAAATTCTGACCCTACCATCCAATGTCGCACAGAAACAGCTCATCAGACCAGGGAAAGCTTTTCCCCAAACTTCAAATGTCCCAAATTTGATGACTTGGGGAAAATTGGAGCCCATTTCCTGTTTTAGCTGAAAGGGTGGCACCCGGTGTGGGCTTCTCTTGTACCATCTGCCTCAAAGTTGGCCGTACTGTGCGTTCGAGATGCCCTTCGGGCCCCCTTGGTTGTAAAGGGTGGGTATTTTATCACTGTTGCCTTTCAATCAGCTCGAACCATTCCCGCCCCTTTTCCCTTTTCCTCTGGTATAAAAGGCTTTCCGCCCCAGGATGCCGCCCGGATGTTTTTTTTTTTTTCACCATTCTCTGTAAACCCTAGAGATGGTTTTTTGCGTGAAAATCCCAAGAGATCAGCAGTTTCTGAAATACTCAACCACCCTTCTGGCACCAACAAACCCTGCCACTTCCAAGGCACTCAAAAAACCTTTTTTCCCATACTGATGCTCGGTTTGAACTGCAGGAGTTGTCCTTGACCACACATGCCAAATGCACTGAGTTCCGCCATGTGATTGGCGATTAGAAATTAAGGTGTTAACGAGCAGTTGGACAGGTGTACCTAATAAAGTGTCCGGTGAGTGTATAAGGAGACTGCACCCAACACGGGCAAAGAGATCCCGGTATTGAGTCTTTCAGCAACAATTTTATCTCAAGCAGAAACATCAGTACTTGCAAAGGATTGGGATTCGTTCCAACCAATACGTTTGATGTGTATAAAACCCTATTAGACGTTAATAAATTTTGTGAGAAACTTTTAAATGTCAAAAATTATTTCTATCACAAGGTAAAAGTTTACAAGACCATCAAGATCCTCCAAGCTATAGCATTGATGAAAACGGGCACACATAAACGTTTCAGGACATGAAATAACTAACTATGCACAGACTTACAATCTGAAACTGTTCAAGTTAGAGAGGGGAAAATGGATTTTTTTGTTAAAGGGACTCGCCAACCAGCTGGCTTAAAAAATACGTCATGATCTATTTACCAGTACTAAATGTTTCTTTTATATTTAAGATAAATAGTAACTTAGGGTAAATATTTTTTCTTTTTGTATTGTAATATATTGTTGTTAAATGTATTTGCTTAAACTGTTTGATACTATTGGGAACTTTGCAAAGTTTAAATTCAGTGGGGATACGCCTATATAAGGAGTACTCCACAGAATGAACCTTGAGCACTATGATTAAGACTATCTAAGTCGAAAACGCGTCGTGCATTTTACCTGTACTGGCATGTGCCTGCAACCTCCTTACCATATACCATTGTATTTTAAATGGATTAATAATAACTACTTGATGTTTTAAAGAAAATAAGCCGGATGCCATCTGAATTATATTACCTGTAACGAGCTGGAGCACACTATCATGTGTTGAGGTATATTATGTTATTTTTATCTTGATTAATTGAAAGTTATGTTTTACAGGCTTGCAGTCCTATGATACAACATTTCGTACAGTTATTTAATATATGTGTAAGTTTACTAAAGATAATCCTGCCCATTGCCTTCTATGGTCAAATATAATATCAAGATATAGACAGAGTTGATGCATTTAATTTAGTTTTTGTTTACCAGGATCCATTTCTGCATATGTACACAATGAATAATCCATGCTTTGCATAGCTCTCTCATTTATTATGCAAAAGTATTCAAGGAATTGTAAAATTTTAACAACCCATTGCTGGTTCCTTCCTTATCTGACTTTTAAGTAAAGGGAATATCTATTAATATGCCATAATATAATTTCCTGTAATTTCTATGTACCTACTACATGGCTGGGGCTACTGTAAAGTCTTTTTGGAACCAGATCACACAGACCTGTTCTGTGGTTATTTTGGGGATGTGATACCTATATAACTTTGTTGATCAAATATAGACAATGTCAAAATTCTCTAAGGGCTTTTCACCGCGGCAGGGCTTTTAAAACGGGCCTCTATGGAAAACCGGCGCTCCAATCCCCACCGCACGGGTTTTCCACCCAGCGGTTTTTCAGACCGCCGGCGGTCCGAAAAACAGAGAGCATGTTCATTCTTCCAACCGGTTTGGAAGATGAACATGTCTATGTGAAGGGGGAGGCCTTTTCTTCACGACACAAAAACAGTACAAATACTGGTTGGATAAACCGACCGGTATTTGTACTGTGCCGTGGGGACGCGGCCTAAGGATTCGTATCAAGTATGCTATCTTTCTCTTTAGTTCTTTTTGGTCTAAATTTGCTATTGAATTTGCTTTATTGGTTTGTTGTAAGGTATACTTTACTACAAGAGTAAATTCATACTACAGATTTTATCAAGGAATTCAATTCCGCGTTGGATTATTTGGAAAACTCCTTGCGTATTCCAATGGACATTTACTTGAATGGCCAGTCCGCGCTGTAGGTCACACAGTGAACTACAGACTTTTCCACAGCACAGTTATAGACTGCAGCATACTCGAGTCTATGAATGGGACCCAGGCTACAGATTTTCACACTATTTTTGTTGAAATTTTTTGCTGACAAATAAAAAGGAAGCTGTGAGAGTTTTGGGAATATGAACTGATGGTACAGGTTAATTATTCCATCTGTCCCCAAGCTAAAAGAACTAGTTCTTATAATGATATACTAGGAGGTAATGAGTTAAACAGTTCCTTATAGTATTCTGCAATGGATGCTTGGATTAAAATATTATCTGCAAGCGTGCGTAATTATTGAACAATCTGCAGTCTAAATGCGAAAACTAATCTGATAAAAAATGTGGGTGTTTGATAATTAAAGGGAATGTGTAGTCAGAAAATATCCTGAGTTTTTACAATTGTTTTTCTTTGAGTCTTACAAATGCCATCCTTTCTGTTTGTGGTCATCTGATAACCACTACAGGGGGTTAACAATAAAAGGCAACACATCCATCGTAGAGTCATATTATTGATGGTCACAGCTTACTACCTCCCACTACGCTACACAGCAGTGTCAGACTGGCGTGCACGTGGTCAACCAGTGGAGATGATTCTTGAGGCCCACAAGTGAAGATGATTCTTGAGGCCCTCCCTATATCTATTGTACATGACTTCACCTCTCTCCTTGAAAAGCAGCCACAGGCCTGACATGCATGTGAGTCCACGATGCCCAAGGGCCCAACGGGATTTTCCCCTTCTCCCCTGGGAGCCAGTCTGAACCTGCTACACAGTAATCTCTGTACACGTCACACTTTACCCCAATGCTTGATACACAGTTTACACTGATCAGTACTGCTCCATAATGTCGATCTTGCTGCTGCAGATCCTGTGCTATAGGAATATGAAGAGACAGGAGCTCCTATTCAGTGTGTTTGTTGTGTATGGGAGACATCATAGCAGCTACATTCACAGTTTGCCCTAAAGGTGAGTCGTGTTTTAGCCATAGTCAGTGTGCTATTATTAGGTATTAGTGTTTTGCAGGCACTTACCTTGTTTCTATGTTGGAATCCTTAGTGTGCGTTCACACGGCAAGGGACAAATACCGGTCGATTTTGCAGCCGTCCCCACGGCCGCGGAGGGGACGGCTTTTCTCCGCGATGAGCGGAGAAAAACCCTCCCCATTCATGTTGACTTGCACAGATTCTGTCCGAAAACCGGACGGAAGAATGTGCAGGTACAATGCTTTGTGGGCGGCCCGCAGGCGGAATAACCACCAGGCCGAAAACCCATGCCGTGGGGACATGCCCTTAGGGTCCTATTACAGTTGAAAGATGCACAAAGCCTATTATTATTTTCATGGACACAGACATTGGTCCTTCAGTTAAAAGTTACATCTTATTAGCATATATTAGTTGGATAGTGGTTGGTAAATTGATGGCACTTATTGTCCTTTAGGGCAAACTGTGAATGTATATTGAGCTTAGCCATCCAACCATCAGTATTAGGCCATGTTCACACGGCTTAAAATGGGCCGTATTTCGGTCCGTAATTACGCGCCAAAGTGCGCCAATTACGGGCCGAAAACGGCCCATTCATTACGGTAATTCACAGCTCTCATAGAGAACTATGGATTACGTCACCTCTCACCGCCCAGCGAAGCCGCCGGGCGGGGAGATAATTGACATGTGAATTACTAGCGGCGTATACGCGCCGCTAGCAATTCAAGTCTATTTGCCGGCGAAGTGCCGGCCCCCTGCTCAGTCCCCCGCTCCCGCCCCGCCCCCGCTCACACGGCGTTATTGCGGGGCGTAATTACGCCCTGCAAATACACCGTGTGAACCTAGCCTTAGGGTTGTATTCTAGGATTATCATCATAGCAGCGAGTCTCCACCCTCTAGCTCAGAGATAACTGAAAATTGGAGATGTAAGTTGTGGAGTTAGAGCTGCCAAAAATACCTATGTATGAGTTATATAATGGTCAGAAATTGTAGTTCTGATGTAAATATTTCACTGTTGGGAGATTGCATTGACATTCGCAGAATTAATTTACAACAAGCTAAGTCTACTTGAAAGAGGTTTTCTAATAGTATCATTTGTTACACAACAACACAACCTTCAATGAGTTACAATTCCATCTTGGTGTCAGGTTGGGATTGCACTATTTTTGAGAGTAACAAAGTCCATTCTGCAAACCCCGAAACTGAATTCCAATCAGTATTTTAGCAATGCCTTATTACGGTAATTCTATTTAAAGAGTATCATTGTTTAGTGCTTTCACAGTGGTGGGCCATAATAGATATAGATCTCACTGAACTTTATGTTTTAGTATTTGTATGTGGTTCAATTTAACCTTGAAGATTCTAAATCAAAAATAAGGTGACACCTGTAGGGATCAAAAATTACTTTTCAGATTTACAGCATGATATCCTGGAAAGCTATCAAAAATAATACATGTGGTTTCTACGATACCAATATTTTGAAATATCCTGTTCATGAATTGTATGCCGGAAATTACGGCTTGGTGCTTGTATTTATCATGAACAGATGTTGGATGAGAACACAAACAAAGATATGGTTGGGTAGATTTACCAAATCAACCGAAATATATGGTCACATCGATTTTTAAGACATTTATTTAAAGTTACATTTTGTATCATCAATGTACACTAGGGATATCTGTTGTGGAAATTAAACTGAATTTTATTCTTGAGTATTTTCACCTGTACCAGTCCTGCTTTGCAAAATCTTTCTGTGTTAAAGGGAATGTGTCATCAAAAATGACTTATTGTTTAACTCACATTTTTATGTTCAACACATTTTTAAAGAATTTTTGGTTATCTTTTCTTTTAATTTTCCATATTACTTTCAATAAGTTTTAATAATTCTTAAGTCCTGCAGTTTTCAATTTGGCCACTAAGCCAAATAATAGTCTGATACTTCCTGTTCTGTACAGAAAGATTCTCAGTTGTCTGCTCATTATCAGTACAAAGAGAGTCAAACTGAAAGGAGACACCAGTGTAAATAGATAACACAGGATCCACCAGTCACAATAGGAGATAGTCACAGTTCACCCTTTCACCTCCCTGCACACTGATTTCTTCCCAGATCACAAAGCATGACTAGAAAACTCTCCTATAGAAGTCAATGGGACTGAGTCAGTCTTAAGTCTCTTATGTGCATGAAGCTACTGTAAAGCTTCTCTCTGTCTGCTGTTAAAGCATTGCAAACAAAGCCTAGTGGCCAAAGTGAAAACTGCAAGACTTACGAATTATTAATACATATTGAAAGTGATATGAAAAATTTAAAAAACAAAACAACCAAAAATGAATAAGGTTTCCTTTGATTGGCACTGTTGTTGCTGATTTAGGCTATGTTACACTATATTTTTCCATCTTAAAAATATGCTATGGAATACGTGGCAGAAATCCACAGCATAGTCTCCCAATTGCTGCCACATATTTCACTTTGCATTGCCATGGCTTTGGTTGTGGATTAGACTCATCCGGGCTACCTAATTTAGAAAACAAACAGAAAACATGTCAGTAAAGTTATATTATTATATTATCAGTAACATTACTATTATTTTTAATATTATTATTTATTTTGCCTTTTCAGCATCTGTTACTTTTATTATAATAGAATTTTAAATACGGTACACATTGAGACAAATGTGCTGTTGTACACATTGAAAACAATGGGTAGCATATTTCACGAGGTTTTGTACTCTGACATGAAATACAAATAAAATGTAAGGTGTTCGTGTTCTGATGCCTCTTTCTCCCCACCTGTTTGCATAGTTGCCAATTCTCTGAAAACATGTGCCAGCACCATCGGCAGTAAGAGCCGGCTGCAATGTACAGCTGTGTTCCGAATGCAGCGGACAGGATCTCAACCTACTCAGATATTGGCTGTTTAACCCCCTCGATACCGAATAAAGACCACGGCATTGAGGTGGTTGACAGAGAGAGGAGGCATTCCTCTCTGAACCATTGGCATGTAGCAATGCAATCATGGGATGCCAATAGTCATCATGGCAGCTAGAGACCGAATAATCAGTAGTTACTGGTAGTCGCAGTTGAAATGCTTTCTCTGGAAAAAAAGGGTTGTTTATGACAACATTGCTCCGTTATCGTATTGGCATTATGTATTGTAGTTGACAGTTATGGTTCATGACAGCCTGATTTATTGTCATTGCCAGTTTATGATTTAGCTGTGGTCTAGTAAAGGACAAAGGGGAATCTCCGGAATGACCCTATTCGGGTTGACTGAACTTTGGGGCTCTCAAAGCCTCATAAGTCTGACCAAGACTTACATTTCCACTTGGTCATGGTCACCAAGTGCACACACCTTTTCTAAATAAGAATCCTCTGGTTTTCACTGTACAGGTCACTGTAACGGAACTAAAGCATAGCCACTTACATTAATGGGTGACCAGTAATTACTTATTGCACAGACTTCTTTCATGGCGGGAACCATATTTTCCTGAAGATTACTGCTATAGATGATAGAGGAGAGGAAAAGACAATACTCTAAAGGTTACTTTGTTGATTGTCTTAATTCAAAATTTCCTATTGTTTTGAGTCTGCAGCTCCTTTGTACTCAATAAACAATCTCTCTGTAGTCTAATCTTGCAATCAAACTCGCTCCCATCTATACATTAATTACTAATGCACATTTGGTAGATAAGCAAGATTTAGGGGCTCATGAAAAACATTATGACTGTGTGATTACACAACATAGGGCTTTTGTTGTCTGTCTGTACCATAGAAATGCATAAATTGGTGTAAGAGTGGCAGGGGACAAAACAATAGAACATTTTTAATTAACTTTGTGAATCATTTATTCAATGTAATTGTTTTAATAAAATATGGGCACAGCCTTTGAATTGTTAGATTGTGTAATACCGTAAAAAGTAATAAAAAAAATGAAAGAGTGTAAGAAAATGGAATATGCGTAGTCTCATTCTTAGAAAACATATTTTTTTTTGTTTGAAAGGTTATTCCCATCTCATTCATACATTGCGCTTCTTAATTTTTTTTAAGATAGAGCAGTTTTTCTTTCCTGGTTGTTAACAGATGGTTTCCTAGGTTACCGACCACATCTCTCCTCTGGTGACCTCACATTCTACTGTGTCTTATCACCAGGATGGGAGCATACTGAGAGAAACTAACCCTTCAGAGTTAGACAAAGAGAGCGAGCAGGGGTCTTGTGCTGAGCTGGCATGGCTGCAGAGTGGCACTGTTATCTATGTATGTACATACACAGGTTGTAGAAGAATCATCATGTTCTTCCTGACAGCTTCCTGTCAGGACAAATACAGCTTTCCTAACTCACATTTACAGGCTGCATGAACAGTGTCAATTTTTAACCCCCTTCATTACTGATGTCTCATCAACAGGTACAGCTAAGAATAGGAGCTAGCAGAGCTGAAATGTCAGTCTTTGCTGTAGAACCAGCCACAGCCTGCACAGGACATAAGAGCCTGACATTGGCTGTGAAAAGCAAGTTCTGTAAAAACAGCCAGATGCGGAAACCCCTTTACTTAATGACAAATTGAATAGTAATGTTTTAAAGAGTTGAGTGTGACTGATGACTAAGCCGTCGCTTGCAAATTAACCCCGTCTTGATCACTAAACATAAATATCCAGAAGGCCCTCGTAGATTTTAATGTTTGGTCACTGATGGAACCTGCATACACTGGCATCCATTGGATTCGACTGTTCTGTTACTATAATTGCTAAACACTGTATTGGGATTGATAGATGTGCTCCTGAATGTGGAAACAGTAGTCTTTATATTCAGATGACTGTAAGACTTCACAGGCTTCCTTGGATAATCAAGTGCAGAAGTGATGTGGGGACACTGTGTCTTCCCAGCTTTTATCTGTTTGCTGTTGTAGGACAGGCTTATTAGACTGTAGTTGCTTTCTCATTTCAGCCTGGTATATTAGAAAGCACATCAGAAGCCCTCAGCCATCTACTAAAAGTGCAAACTAACAGAAAACCTGTTTTTTGTAATGAATGTTCTGATTCAGTCATTGTATAGGAGACCTCAACACAGCTTTAGGCTATGTCTACACTGCAGTGGACAAAAAATGAACAGAAAACCAAATACTAAAAATGTTCATAAAACTGAGTTTTCTGTCCACTGCCTGTCAAAAGCAGTTGAAAAAACAGCCGTTTTTTTGGCGGGTTTTGCGTTCTTTGGAGCATTTTTTGCAGACATGCACAGCATTGTAAAAAAAAACGAACACCGCTGAAAAAATTTACATTTTTCTGTGCAGTTGAGGCACAGCCATAGACTCCAATAGTTCATTTTCTGCACTGCTCAGTCATTTTTTTACAACATGTTTCAAAAAACGACCAGCAGCAAAAACAAGCAGAAAAAGACGCTTTGTGGAGACAGCAGGATGTTTTTACTATAGAAGTCTATGGGAGCTGTTTTCAGTCGTTTTTTCAGCGTTTTTAGAAAACGAAAAACGCTTAAAAAACAGATGTTTTTCTGTGCAGTGGAGACATAGCCTAAAGGTCTTGCACCACGGCAGTTTTTTCAGATGGTTTTTGGGACTGTAAACCTTCTGTAAACCGAATGTTAACCTTTTATGTAGACTTAAATAGAAAATCCGTGCAGCAGTTCACACTGCACGGATTTTCTGCCTGACGTTTTTTGCGCCACTGGCATTCCTAAAAACTTACAACTTACATATTCCACGTGGAAATTTTACTCGTGCGGTCAATAGGGATGGCTAAACACCTTGTCTTAAATGTGTCCCAAATATTTATATGTCATTTTGGACACATATCAGCATCCACAGCCCCAGATGAATGGGACTCGTTTTCTGAATGTAAATCATAGTTGCCAACTTTTGAAAGTGGAAAAGCAGGAGATCGAAGAGGGCGGTGCGCGTATCTTGTTGCTGTGCCACGCCCCTTCAAAAAGCCACACCCACTCCACCTAACTGCATAACGGCTTTGGAAGAAAGCCAGGTAGATGCCCCCTCTAGCCAGGTAGTGCCCTTAGAGTCAGGTAGTAGCCCCCCATAACCAGGTAGTGCCCCTTGCAGCCAGGTAGATGCCCCCTTGCAGCCAGGTAGAGCCCAATTTGTAGCCAGGTAGAGCCCTCTAATAGCCAGGTAGAGACCCCCTTTATAGCCAGGTAGAGCCCCCCTTTGTAGCCAGGCAGAGCCCCCCTTTGTAGTAGCCAAGTAGCGGCCCCCTTTGTAGTAGCCAGGTAGAGCCCCTTTGTAGTAGCCAGATAGAGCCCCTTTGTAGTAGCCAGGTAGCGGCCCCCTTTGTAGTAGCCAGGTAGAGCCCCCCTTTGTATTAGCCAGGTAGAGGCCCCCTTTGTAGTAGCCAGGTCGAGCCCCCTTTGTAGTAGCCAGGTAGCAGCCCCCTTTGTAGTAGCTAGGTAGAGCCCCCCTTTTGTAGTAGCTAGGTAGAGGCCCCTTTGTAGAAAGTAAGCCAGGTAGTAGCCCCCCGATTAAAAGCTAATAAAAATAAAATAATAAAAGCCACTTACCTCACCACAGTCCCTGCAGCGCGGGCAGCTCCGGACATCTCCTGGCCGACCGACTCAGCGTCGCAGGGGGAGTGAGTGCAACCGTGCGTCACCCCCCCTGCGACGCTGGTCTGTATGTACACACCGGCGCTGTACATACAGGGGGAGAAGGGAGGTGGGGAGCGATCCCTCCTGCCTCCTCCCTGCGCAGTGAGACACGCCAGGCGGGTGAGTGGCCGCTGCGGCCGCTTCACCCGCCTGTAGGAGCGGCCCGGTGGCGCCAGAGTAGCGCACCAGCACTACTCTGTCGCCGCGGTCATTTAAAGAACCCCTGCTGCCTGTGGGCAGCGGGCGTTTCGCCACCTCTGCCGGGGTGGCGTGGGGCGACCCATATTAGCGGGACACCCCCCCGGTCCCCCACCAAAAACGGGAGAGTTGGCATGTATGATGTAAATTCACCAGAAACAAATGAACTAAATCCACGTGGAATATTGATTGAAAATCGTGGCATCCGACCTGGTTTTCAACAGTAGAATCTGACAAATTTTAATTCGACATCTGGATATACCCTAAGGGCCTCATGTATGAAAACTGTCTAAGTCTTTCTTTGTTGCACGAAGCTACCTATAAGAGCCAACATTTCCATTTTTCAATGCACTGTATGAAATGAAAGAGGAACTCTGAGTGGTTGCTATGGTCAAGTCTTACAACAGGACAGTTTTCATACATGTGGCCTGTCAGAGTATCGTATAGTTTTATAATTTACTGGTTAATATTCTGATTAAGTCTTTAAAGGGGTTGTCTCACTACAAGGATTGCTTTTTATGTTAAAGATCTTGCAAAAACGAGTCACTATGCAATATATGTCCATTAACAGTGTCCTACCTATTCCTAGATATCCCCTCTTATATGGGCTGCATCAGCTCCTCAGGTCACTATAGCTACAGACCTGTTCAATCTCTGATGATAGGCTGCCAGCACTGGTTGCTATAGCTACAGACCTGGCTTCTATTAGGCTGCAGTAAACACGCCCCTGAATTCAAAATGAAACCAAGAAAACAGGACTGAGGTCAGATGAATCAATGTAGTGAGACAACCCCCTTAAAGTTTTATGTCAAGGCATCCAGTTTATAACGTGGACGAGAATCTGCATTGACTAACTTGGAGAAGTTAAAGGGAACCTGTCACATAGGTTATTCCCCCCTTGCTGTGGGCAGCACAAGCTAGTGTCAGACCTGCTGTTTCCAGCGCTGTGTCCCTTATTCTGTAAGGTGCTGTAGTTTTAGAACATTTACCCCTCAAATCTTATTCATGAGCAGCTGTTAGCCCCGCCCATCAAAGGGTAGCCCAACCCACTGATAGTTATTCTCATGTTTCTACCTATTCAAAGTAATAGGTTTATCAGTTGAGGTGGACGTTCTGTATAAAAACTGTCAAGCAGTAAGATTGTTTTTGTTGCCTATAGCAACCAATCAGAGTTTATAGCAACCAATCAGAGCTGAGCTTTCACTTCATATAGTGCCCTGGAAATATAAAAGCTGATTGGTTGCTATGGGCAACAAAGAAAGTCTTAGACCTAGACAGTTTTCATACATATGGCCCAGTATTTCTTCTGATGTGTTAAGCCGTATACCCACCCTCCCGTGAGCTTGTTGCCATTTAAGCCACATAGAATAGGAGAAACACAATAAAATCTAATCACGCGATTTGCCAGATATTAAACAGATTGAGATAAATGGTGTCAGTTTCTGTTGGGCAACACAGTGTTTAGTAATAACCCAATGTGAATCATAGCTCTTTATTAAGGATAATTAAGAGCATAGTTGTGGATAAAGCCAAAAAAGAAATGTGTTGCTGAATTCATGGCAGAAATCTGAGGTTTACCCTTCTAATATTAGTGTGGATTTACAGGTTGTGTGCGGCAGGTTCAGTCGTGGTTTTGGACGCAGATTAGCCCCTAAATTGGGGGCAAATCCATTTGTAACTGACAGGGGGCCCAAAAGAAAAAAGTGACATGTTTCCCTTTTTGGGTTTTTTTCTACAATGAAAAAAAAAAATTTCTTTTGGGGCTGTAGTTTTCATGTTTTTAAAGCTTTGGGAGCCCCAAATTCACCAAGGGGAATGAAAAATTTTCTGTTTTGCTGTCCACATTAGTCTACTGAACCCAAAGAAATTGTTATTTTTTAGATTTTTTCAGGGTATAGAAAATTTCTGAGAAACCAAATCATTTTTTTTTAATTTTTATTCCCTCTTTGTTTTTTCACCATTTTCTTTTTTAAAAATTTGGGGAAAAAATCATTTTGTGTTTAGTGGGGGGTTTTGCAGAAAAAGCTATTGGACTTGGGAAACACCTTTTTTAAAAGGGTTTGTTTGCTACAAAACCCAGCTTTAAAAGGGGGTCGGGATCACTAAATGAAGCCCTTTTTCCCCAAAATATTTTCCCGATTGTCATTTTTTTTTTGTTAAGGAGCTAAAGGGATTTTTTCACCTTCTTTGTTCTCTCTGGTTCCCCAAGTGATCGACCTGTTTTTACTTCTCCCCCCCCCTGCGGTTTGTTCAATCTGATAGCAGGTAGTGAGGTCATCAAAAAGGGTTTTTGTGGCATCATAGAACTCTGGGCAGTGAGGCTTGTTTTGTTATCTGAACTTTCAGCCCAAGGGCCGAAAATTTCTTTCTTTTTATTTAAACTCAGAAAACTTCCCTGGTCCTGCCAAAGCTTTAGATTTTTTATTACAGAAAGGGCTGAAAACCGAGCCCCCTGCTAAAATTTCAGACAGCTTTACCAGGGAAATGACAGAGCAAAGCAGCATTAATTTTATTCATGGGATCCTATTTAAACTTTGAAAATGAGAAAAAACCCCCTTTTAAAAGGGGGTTTTTTCATGAAATGAAAAACCCCCCGCATGTTCCCCTATGTTCTGAAGCTCCCATAGAAGTAAATAAGTAGAATGGGCACAAGTGCCACCTTCCTCATTCACATGCACATTCGGCTTGTTGCTAGTGGCTAGTGCAGGGGTTTTTACTTTGTGGTAAAAACCCCCTTTTAAAACTTTTTAAAACAGTCGCTGCAGACATCAGGGTTTGCGGGACCCCGCGCCGCAGCAGCGCTGAGGGGAAAAGGGCCTTTTACTTCACAATTTTGTTTTTCCCCGTGGGAGTTCCTGCAAGCACTGGGGTGTGGGAGAAACCTCCACTTCCCGGCGATTAACCCCTTTGATTGCCGTGGTTCATAACCGCAGCATAATAAAAAGGGGGGTTTTTCCCCTTCCCCTTTGGGTGTTTTACAGATTAAAGAAAAGCTTAAAAAATTTTCTAAGTGTAAAAAAAAAAAATGTAAGACAGTTATCCCTCCATGAGGTTTAAAAAAACGTAAAAAACATAAACAAGTGTAGAAAAAAATAAATAATAAAATAAGAATAAATATTTAATAAAAAATAATTGTGCATACATTACACACACATAATAAACGTACACATATTAGGTATCCACATGACCGTAATAACCTGTAGAATTAATCTAACAAGTTATTAAGTGTGAAATGTGAATGGTGTAAATAAAAAAATAAAAAAAAAAAGTGAAAAAAATGAAAAAAATTCTGAAATAATTTATAAGTGAACTTAAACTATTGACCCAAAAAGTACAACTTGTCCCGAATAAAACGAGGCCTCATGCAACTGCCTCATTGAAAAAATTAAAAAGTTACGACTGTTGAAATGCAAGGAGGCAAAAAAATGTGCTGGTCATTAAAGGGGTTGTCTCACTACAGGGATTGCTTTTTATGTTAAAGATCTTGCAAAAACAAGTCACTTTGCAATATGTGTCCATTAGCAGTATCCTACCTATTTCTAGATATCCCCTCTTGTATGGGCTTCATCAGCTCCTCAGGTCGCTATAGCTACAGACCTGTTCAATCTCTGATAGACTGCCAGCACTGGTTGCTATAGCTACAGACCTGGCTTCTACTGCAGCCTAGTAGAAGCCAGTAAACACGCCCCTGAATTCAAAGTGAAACCAAGAAAACAGGACTGAGATAAGATGAATCAATGTAGTGAGACAACCCCGTTAAGTACTTTTTAGGTGTTTGGCTTAAGGAGTTAAAGGGGTGTTTTTGCCATACTGTATCACAGAGCCAGCCCTCAAGGCTCACACTTTCTGTTCAGGCTGTGGGTGGTTCTACAGCAGAGATTGGCATATCAGCTCTGCTATTCCTAGCTGAGTCTGTTAGAGGGACATTGGTGATTGAGGGGTCTAAACAGCAGGGCAGAAGATCTAAAGGGTTAAAATTTTGTCAGTAGGTAACATAAACAAGCTATGTCCTGCTAATAAAAACAGCAGGGAGTGACGTCACTATTCTGGCAAGGGCTAGAATAGAGAGTTGGTTAGTAACCTATAGAAGCTTGTTTACAAAAGCAGAAGATAAGATCTGTTCTAACTCTAAGAAGAAGCAAAATCAGAACAACAATGTACTGTATAATAATCTTTATTTACCTTTGCCTCTATTTTTAAAGTTAATCAATGAAATGGGAATACACCTTTAACTAGAATAACGTGATTACTGCAGTGAACTGTCGTTTCCTTTCTTAACTCTGTATAAGGGTACTTTCACACGGTGCGCTTTGGTGCGTTTTTGAAGCGTTTTTTCAAAGCGTTTTTTGTGCAGGAAGGGCCAGCAAGTAATGCTGTACATTGCGGCACAAAAATCGCGGCAAAAATCGTGGTACATTCGCTGTAAAATCGCGGTAATTACCGGGATTTTTGTGCAGCAATGTACAGCATTACTTGCTGTGCCTTCCTGCACAAAAAACGCACTGAAAAAACGCATCAAAAACGCACCAAAAACGCACCGTGTGAAAGCACCCTAAGGTGGGGCTTCAATGTTAAATTAAGCTGTAATGCAGTCCCCTCCCTAGAGTCCAGGAAATGGCAAGGGAGATGCATGCAGAGCCTCTTCTGTGTGCATTGTATTGTGATCCTACCCTTTCCATGTTTTAAGATCTGTGATTGAATGCTAATGAGGTGACCATGCTGACCCTGCCCCAGTCTGCACTGAAAAATTTTAAAGAGGTATGCAGAAGACAACATTAAGGACTTCAATTTCCAGTTCTATATGTGAAAACTCAGATTAAGGCCGCAAGTATTTCAGCTACAAATTTCTGGCTGTGTGTCTGGACTTGCCTGGCTTCCTCAGTTTCTGGGCCTTTTAGTACCTGCTTAAGTTTGCAGTAGTTCCATTACAAAGGCCCCATTCCCATAGCTTTTGTGCTTTCCGTTTGTGATACTTGTCGGAATACTGTGAAAAATTTATCCCAACCGTGGTGGAACCATGATGGGGCTATAGAGTCCTAAGACAAACGTAGTCCACATTGTATTACAATTTCTCTATTTACCGAATTCTATACAGTTTCTGCATCAAACACACAGGCATGGTAGACCACACTTTAATGCCTGATGCACAAAGCGAGTACGTTCAGCATAGGACAAATGAAATCCAATATAGAACTCTATAGTTTGATCACGACCCCACCACGATTTCCATCAAGATACATTTTTATGGTATCCCGACAGATACCACAAACAGAGAGAAAAAGCGATAGGTGAACACAGCCTAAGGGTATGTTCACACGGTGTAATTTTGGCGCTCTAATATGGGCGAGATGCGTGCCGAAATTACGGTAATCCATAGTTCTCATAGAGAACTATGGAATACGCCTTGTCTCCCCGAGCGTACAATATGGGGAGATAAGTGACATGTCAATTATTTGTGGCGAATATGCGTTGCGATTAATGAATGTCTATGGGGCCGGCAGGCTGCCGCCCCCCCCCCTCCTCCCCGCGCCACTGGAGTACACGTGTATTAGCGTGAGCTCCCGAAAGACACAATGTACTATACACGCCGCAGTACATCATGTGAACATACCCTAAATGAGGTGTAAGAGGTCATTTTGAAATTATTTCAACAGATTAAACAGTTCTCTTGCACTTTTTTTCTAAGAACACTAAACATAAATAGTGCTTTTCAATGAACACTATTAAAGGAACACTAAACAGAGAAAATGCACAAAAAATAAAATAAATCGACAACTCTTCCCTTAATCTCGTTTGATCCTTTGTCTTATACCAGAATTAAAACTAAGAAATAGACTGGCTGTATAAACAAAGCTTCTCTATGGGCAACATGTATGAATGGGGCTGCGCCAGTTTTCTGCCGTGCTTTGAGCCAAAAAAACCTTTCTGACTGATGTATGAACTGTCCTATAGTAAAATCTGGTGCATGCTGCGATAGACCCAACACTTTTGTATGTGCCAACTCTATGGGGGGCGTTGCGCCAGATTCATACGACGTGGTACATCTATGAATGTGTCACGACAAAATATGGCACAAATCTGTCGTACCAATCCATACCAATTTCATAGTGGTGGGGCTGAGACAAATTTTACTCTGTTCAAACTCTATGCGGCATAATTTTTTTTTTGGGCACATAAATGTGTCTTGCAACAGCACCCATTTATAAAGTGCTGTGGACACTTTCATAGATACTGATGAATGCTACACTAACTTACTGAGAAGTACTGTCGTGGCATTGCAACTTTTCATATATGCCCCCTATGTGTCCCAGAAGATGAGGCTTTCTTTTCTGCTCTGTTTGCAGTAGGACAAAATGATAGTTAAACCAGACCCTTTGACTAAACTCCAACCATCAACCTTTCCCTAGCACAGAAATCCCCAACTCCAGTCCTCAAGGCCCACCAACAGGTCATGTTTTCTGGCTTTTCCTTAGCATTGCACCGGTGATGTAATTATTGTCAGTGCATTATGTGGGAGATCCTGAAAACATGACCTGTTGGTGGGCCTTGAGGACTGGAGTTGGGGAACACTGCCCTAGCCAACATGGAGCCTAGCAGCAGGAAATTACCTTAGTGTTCCTGCAAGATGTGAACGAGGCTGTTTATTTTTGTAACATACAGGCAAACCTGCAGACTGATAAATACTATGGGCAAATTTATCTCTTGTTTATTTGTAAAATACATTTTTAGGGCTTGTTCACACGGCGTTTTTTGGATCCTTTTTACGGGATTCCGTTTTCGGCACCCGGAAAGCGCCCTCCGGAAAGCGGATCCTCAAAACGCAGCAATTGGATTACTTTATCTGGATCCGTTTGATGCTTTTCACCTGCGTTTTAAAGAACCGCTTTTTCGGATGCGTTTTTTGGCAGAGAGAGTCTCTTTCCTCTCTCTCTCTCTCTCTTCTCGCCCCCCCTCTCCTCTCTCTCTCTCTTTTTCCTCCCCTCTTTCCTCTCCTCTCTCTCTCTCTCTCTCTCTCCCTCTCTCTCTTCTCTCTCTCTCCTCTCTCTCTCTTCTCTTCCCTCTCTCTACTCTTCTCTCTCTCTCTCTTCTCTTCTCTCTCTCTTCTCTTCTCTCTCTCTTCTCTTCTTCCTTCTCTCTCTCTTCCTCTCTCTCTCTCTCTCTCTCTCCCCTTTTCTTCTCTCTTTCCCCCCCCCCGTTTACTTCAGTTCATGTCTGCCCTCCAGTTCACTTAGTTATGTCGCCCTCCGTTCACTTTAGTTGTCTGCCCCCAGTTCACTTCAGTTATGTCTGCCTCCAGTTTACTTTAGTTTCATGTCTGCCCTCCAGTACTTCGTTCATGTCGCCCTCCTTTTTACTTCATTTTTGTCCCCCTTCATTCAGTTCATGTCTGCCCCCCAGTTCATTCAGTTTTATGTCTGCCCCCCCGCTGCCGCCGCCCCCTTGCCACCGCGGCCGCTGCCTTTTGTCTGCCCCCCCCTGCCGCCGCCGCTCGGACACCTGCGCCGCCGCTGCCTTTTTGTCTGCCCCCCCCCGCCGCCGCCCCCCCTCTGCACCCTGGCCGCCCCCGCTCTGCAACCCGGCTCCCCGTGCCCCCGCTCGCTCACCTGCGTCCCGCTGCCGCCGCCCCGCCTGCTACCTGCGCTGCCGCGCTCTGCTCACCGCGCTCCCGCTGCCGCTGCACACCTCTCCACGATCCCCTCCACCCTTTCCCGTGCGCTTTTGCATCCGCTTTCAGGGTGCAAAGCGCAGTGTTCGTACCAGGAGTGTGGAGGCTTTTTTGGGCAAGGCCAAAAACGGATCCATTTTCTATGGGGTTCAGTTGGTAAAACGCAAAAGAATTGACATGTCAATTCTTAAAGCGGATGCGAAAAAGGGAGTGCAGAAAAGCTTCAAAAGCGCACGTGATCTCCGTGGGAACAGCGATGCGCTTTTTCCATTTAACTCAAGTTAATCACATGACAATTGTTAATCCGTTTTGCGGATCCGTAAAACGGATCCGTAAAACGGATCACAAAAACGCCGTGTGAACAAGCCCTTAGGTTCAGTGTTGCTTTAAAATGCATGCAATGGGTTACTGACAAATATTAGGGTATGTTCACACGGTGTATCGTGCCACAATACGCCAGATGTTTTGGAGCAACGTGCCGTTTAGCGCGTCTATCCAAAGCACGGGGGGGCGGCCAGGCGCCGGCCCCATAGACATTCATTGTCGGCGGCACGTATTCGCCACTAACAATTGACATGTCACTTTTCTCCCCTGGCGGGGCGGCGACGTGTAACCCATAGTACAGTACGCCCCGCAATTACGCCGGTGTTCGGGAGCTCACGCCGATGCGACTGACATTACTCGCTTATCTCCCCGCGTGTATTGCTTGTATATGTATTGTACGCCCGGGGAGAGGAGGCGTAATCTATAGTTCTCTATGAGAGCTGTGGATTACCATAATGACTGGGGAGCATTTAGCTCGTATTAGAGCGCAGTACGTCTCTAAATATGTGGCAAAATGTGCCCCAATTTAAGCTGTGTGAACATAGCCTAATGCACAATACGCGGTGAAATACGCAACGAAATGCGTGGCAAAATAAGCCGTGTGAACATACCCTTAGTGTTTCCAAGAGACTACAGTTTTAAAATAAATCTGAATAATCTATTCTTCTATTAATACAATAGGTTTCATGACGTTAACATGCGGAGGAGACAGTTTATCTATTGCCTAACAATTATGTAATACAATAATTACATTTAAATTAGATGTTTTCAATTTTAAAATATCATCTACTTCTAAACTGCTTTAATTTACACAGAAATAGAAATAATGATCTTCTTAAAAGGCTTGTCCCCCAGAGACAGCCCTTATTCTAATGATAGCCAACCTGGTGATGAATGTTTTTTTTGCCAGTGCAGACTATGGTTAACCATACATATTAGTAAAATAGAAAGTTGTCCTTTGAAAGCATTAGAGAATTTTGGGAAAGTTAATCTACTTAGAAATCTGTTGCTATTGAAGATTCACATTTTATAATGTGTACCTATTATCTATCTTCCGCCAGACCTGCATGCTGTACTGCAATAAATAAGCCAGGTTTGAACTAAAATTCCATTATAGCATTGCCACATGCAATATTCTGTATAATATCCTGTTTACCCAAAAATAAGACAGTGTCTTATATTGATTTTTGCTCCTAAAGACGCGCTAGATCTTATTTTCAGGGGATGTCTTATTTTTTCATGAACAAGAATCATAATTTATTAATATACTGTAGTTGAGTCATTACAGACATAAGCATAACCAAACTCTGAATTCCATCAAGAATCTCTTGTCACTCTACTTCCATGTACAACAATCGGTGGTTCATTTACCGAGCCTGTATTTCTGAACAAAAAGCAACATTTATTCAAAGACCGTCATCATCTTCTAGAACATCATCATAACTCTCCAAACCCTGTGTTTCATGGTGAATTTCTTGTGACTACATTTATTTTATAATCATTGGTCCCAATCTCTTGTGTGTAGCAGTAGTACTTTCCTTAAAGGGAACCTGTCACACAGATTATGTCCCCCTTGCTGAGGGCAGCACAAGCTAGTGTCAGACCTGTTGTTTCCAGCGCTGTGTCCCTTATTCTGTAAGATGCTGGAGTTTTAGAGTGTTTAATGCTCAAATCTTATTCATGAGCAGGTGTTAGCCCCGCCCACAAAAGGCTATCTCCGCCCACCTGGCAGTTATTAACTTGTTTCTACCTATTCAATTTAATTGGTTTATAATTTGTGGTGGGGGGGCTAGCCTTGGGTGGGCGCGGCGTGAAAAAAACCAGACTCTTTTCATGACTCTTTTCTGGCTGAAAACTGCAGATTTGAGTATTAAATAATCTAAAACTGCAGCATCTTACAGAATAAGAGACACAGTGCTGGGAACAACAGGTCTGTCACTAGCTTGTGCTACCCTCAGCCAGGGCATAATCTATGTGATAGGTTCTCTTTAACCCCTTTAAGCCGAAGCCTTTTTTTTTGTCACGCTTGTTTTTCCCTCCTCGCCTTCCCAGAGCCATAACTTTTTATTTTTCCACCTACATAGACATGTGAGGGCTTTTATTTTGCGGGACAAGATGTACTTTCTAAAGGTGTTATTCATATTACCATAGAATATACTGGGAAACAGCAAAAAAATTCTAAGTGGGGCAAAATGTGAAACAACGTACTTTACTTACGGCATGTTTGCGTACGTTTTGCTTTTACAGCGTTCAATCTTATTTGTATTGTAATCTTATATGTGTTATTTGTATTCTATAGGTTGTTACGCATCTGCCAATGCCAAACATGTAGCGTTTGCGTTATGTTTTGGTACCGTAAACAAATTACGAACATTTTCTATCTATGAAATTTGCGCCATGGCGCCATTTTCTGCGACCAATCATTTTTTTGTACTTGAGCAAGGGTGCATTTTTTGTGGGCTGAAGTGCACTTTTTATTGTTAGCAGCTTGGAATACATGCGACTTTTTTGATTAAATTTATTCCAATTTATAGGGGACGTGAAATGACCAAAAAACCGCAATTTTTGCATTTGGAATTTTTTTTCTTCTACGGTGTTCAGCGCATGGGATAAATGATGTTATATTTTAATAGATCAGACATGGCGATACTAAATATGTGAAGGGGTTAAACAGTGCAGCTCCCCCCACCACCGCTCTGTAACCACCAGGTTTTAGCTGCAATTAGCCGCTAACACCCGGCGGCTGTGTAATGCAATCGCAGCGCGATCCTGCTAGAAAGCTCCTTTCCGGCAACAGGATGTACTCATGCGTCCAATGTCGGTAAGAGGTTAAACAAGCACCTCTTGTCCAGGTAGTCTCCCACACAAGGTAAGACCGATCTAAATGATCTGCTTACGCTAATGTATGGCGTGGGGAGAGCTAAAGCAATGACTGCCACTAGGTCTTATTTTCAGGGGAGGCTTTATATTTATAAGCTTGAAAAAAATTGCACTAGGTCCTATTTTCTGGGACACATGGTAAGTAAGGTATTTAATACAGTTTCAGAATGCATGTCTATCCCCGGGCACTAAAATCTACCATAATAGCTGTTGACTGAATATCATTGTACAACTATCAGCACTGATCCACATAGTAACATGCATATTTGGCTACGCTGAGTGTGCATGTTTTGTTAGTACCCATTACATTCATAAATGTGTCTAAAGTTGTGCCACATGGCATTGTTAGCAACTCACACATAATGTCTCATTGGCTGTAGAAAGTCAACTACACCCTGTTCCCCCAGTTATAATAATAATAATCTTTATTTATATAGCGCCAACATATTCCGCAGCACTTTACAAATTCAAGGGTAAACGTACAGACATTACACATTAAGGGCTTGTTCACACGGCGTTTTGGATCCTTTTTACGGATCCGTTTTTGGCACTTGAAAAGCGCATCCGGAAAGCCGATCCGCAAAACGCAGCATTGGATACTTTATTAGGATCCGCTTTGAATGCTTTTTTCACTTGCGTTTTTAGATCTCTCTCTCTCTCTCGCCCCAGCTCCATTCATTGTACGTCAGCCCCAGCGCCATTCATTGTACATGTTGGCCCCAGCTCCATTCATTGTACATGTCAGCGCCAGCTCCATTCATTGTACGTCAGCCCCAGCGCCATTCATTGTACATGTTGGCCCCAGCTCCATTCATTGTACATGTCGGCCCCAGCTCCTCCGCTGTCACCGCTCACCTGCGCTCCCGCCGCCGCCACACATCTCCGCTCCCGCCGCCGCCACCGCGGCACATCTCCGCCGCCGCACACCTCCGTCGCCGCACACCTCCGCTCCCGCCGCCGCACATCTCTGCTCCCGCCGCCGCCTCCTCCGCTCACCTCCGCCGCCGCACACCTCCGCCGCCGCACACCTCCGCTCCCGCCGCCGCACATCACCGCTCCCGCCGCCGCCGCTCACCTGCGCCGCCGCCGCACATCTCCGCTCCCGCCGCTGCTCACCTGCGCTGCCGCCGCCCACCAGCGCTCCCACAGCCGCCGCACACCTGCGCTCCCGCTGCCGCCGCACACCTGCGCTCCCACTGCCGCCGCACACCTCTCCAGCGATCCCCGTCCAGCCTCCCAGTGCGCTTTTCGCATCCGCTTTCAGGAAGCAAAGCGCAGCTGTTACGTGCCCGGAGTGTGGAGCGCTTTTTGCAAAGTGCCAAAAACGCACTCCAGTATCTCCTATGGGCTTTCACTTGCGTAAACCGCAATAAGAATTGACATGTCAATTCTTAAAGCGGATGCGAAAAGCGCAGTGCAGGAGAGCTCTCAAAAGCGCATCTCTGATCTCCCGTGGGAACAGCGATGCGCTTTTGCCATTGTACTCAATGTTAATCACACTGACAATTGTTAGACCCTTTTGGGATCCGTTTAAAAAAGGATCCGTTTAAAAAGGTCACAAAAAACGCCCTGTGAACAAGCCCTAAAAGTACTTTCAAAGAGACCCCCCCCCCACCCCCCCCCCCCCAAAAACCCCCCCCCCCCCCCCCCCCGACGCCCCCCCCCCCCCCCCCCCCCCCCCCCCCCCCCCCCCCCCCCCCCCCCCCCCCCCCCCCCCCCCCCCCCCCCCACACATTTTTCTCACGTACAAACGGATCCGGGGTCAAAACACACATAGAGGACAGCCTAAAAACGAGACACCAAGACCGAATGATATTCTGTCCCCCCCGGATTACATAAAGGATGTACAGATGATCTGGCCAGTGTTAGTAAGATGACTGTCACATGGAGAGGTTTTTCAAAAGTACAGGGTAAGTCAAAGTCCCAGGACACCCTTTCATTTCAGAAATGAAAGGGAAAATGACATAGCTGAATACTACAGTAAGTAATGTGTGAGGGGGGCTTTCAGGCTTTTTCCAGGCTTTGTCAGCCTTTGCTTTATGCAAAACAGTCAGTGAGGTCTGAAAGGCAAGTAAATCCTCACACCGACCAATTTATTGGTGGCTCTCCCCAAGAAGAGATTTTCCCCCTTCTAATCCACTCCTGCCTCTTACCCAGCCATCCAGTAAGTTCTATTCTGCACTGACTAGGGGCAAATACCCCGAAACAGCTGTCTCCAGATGAACTTAACTGGTTTGGCTCAAATCCCTTTAACATTGCAAGGCTCCTGTGAGCTGCATGTGACTTGAGGAAACTGCATCCAATAGAGTGCACTGTGGAAATCCACAGCTCTTTTCCCATAAGCCTTTGCTTTATGCAAAGCAGTCAGTGAGGTCTGAAAAGCAAGTAAACCCTCACACTGACCAATTTATTGGTGGATCTCCTCGAGGAGAGATTTTCCCCCTTCTAGTCTTTGTCCAGAACATGGCCGTTATCTTGAAAGACCCTATATTGGATCAAGGTTAAGACCAGAATTGTGTCAGAAATCGATTGCCACAATCAGATTTGCAATATTTCTTGTGGTTTAAAAGTTATCAACATAGAAAGTTCCCATTCGGGTTCATAAAGAATAGATCCAGCTCCTCCAGTTCTGTGTTCAGCACCAGGGACAACACATTGAACATGTCAAATAGCTGTTGCAGCTTTCTGAGTTGACAATGTTTGAACCACAAGAGATGGCAAATTTCTGAGATAATTCTGTTCTTCTCTGATATGCTACATGACCACATTCCCATTGGAAACATTTGTCCTTGATCCAATATGGCAGCTTTCAAGATGAAAGCCGTGTCCCGGACATAGCCTAAAATAAAGGCCCCCTCACCCATTACTTGCTGGGGCATTCAGATATGTAATTTTCCCTTTCATTTCTTAAATAACGGGGTCAAATCATGACTTAGAGCCTTTGTTCATGGCCTGAAACGCGTCAGAATTCTTCCTGTATCCATAGTTATTGTTTTGGCTCCTAATAAAATATTGCTTTATATATTGGAAATGCTGAACATCACTCTAGATTTGACTAGAATTGATAGTAATCCATGTGGTCTGTGTGGGTCTGCTGTACTGGGTGAGCTGGTTTTGCGTTTGCATGAAATAAAAGGGTGTCTTGGGACTTTTGACTCACCGTGTATAGTAAGGGCTTTTATCCACCTGGGTCAAAGATTTTTTTTTTCTGCTATGGCCATGTATCTAAATAGTCTTGATAAAGTAGAGTGGCTTGTTGGCAGCGCTTCTGGCACCCAGCAACTGTGACAATATGTATGCCAGCCTTTTTTTCTAGCTACACTCCAGAGCACAGTGAGCACAGTTATCTGAGATATATGTATATATATAATTTATATAATATATATATATATATATATATATATATAATATATATATTATATATATAAATATAAATATATTTATATATATTATAATAATATATATATATATATATATCTATATATATGCTTTGTTGATTTTTTTAATAAATGAATGGTAAGTTTATGCACATTTTAGCCACTGAACACTTGTAATAAGGCTTCACACTTGTGAAGTAGGAAAAATTGTATAATAAAAAAAGTCCAAAAACACACAAGATTCCATGGCAAACAGTAACATGCATTGTATAAAAGTGTGTGTCACAATTCGTGTAGGTATTCCCTGCTGTGCAAAAGGACATTACTTGCAGTCCAGTTGGTTGACGTGTATAATTTTGCAATCTGCTGGCATAAAATTGTTACTATTGGCCCAAAACTGAGGAACTGATTTACTTCCCTCTTCAGCCAGAAAGTTTAAGATTTTTCGGCATTTAAAACTGATGTGATCACTGTATTCTACTATTAGTAATAGGCATATTCATTTTGCGGGGGTGGTAGATGAGCTGTTGCATAACATTGATAATACTTATTACATTAAAATGAAATTTTGCTTCATTTATAAATCCTTTATTTTATATTAAGCTGTCATTAATTGCAAACAATGTATCACTGGATTCCATTCTGAAAGCAGTTAAACTAATACCATGAATCTAAAGCTGCGTCCACACGAGAAAGGACAAAATACTCATCGGATTCTATTTGAACAGTATTTTACGCAGAAACTCGAGGATTTTAAACTCGGTTTTTGTTTTTTGGCGCGGTTTTCGGATTCCGTTTTCAATTGTTTTTTACATCATAGGGCACTATTGAGTTTTGGTTGCAGATCCACTGCAAAAAACTATCTAGTTGAGTTTCATCTCATCCCGTGACTTCATTAGATTTTCCACCTTTTTTCGAGTGAAGTCTGATAGAAGAATGAAAACGTTCCAAGATTTTTTTTAAAAAAGGTGGTTTTGAAATCCGACCCCAGAAAATCCGAATCATGCGGACTACAACTCGTTTTTTCTATTGAGGTCTATATATTGATGGTTTTGAAAATCCAATTCAGCGTCAAAAAACGTCTGGAAATCCTTGCCGTGTAGACGAACCCTAAGACTGTTTACACTTGTATTTATGACTACATCAAGTTTTTGTTTCCCCTGATTAATGGAATATAATGATATGTTTTAACAATTTAGAATAAAAAAATCCATATCTATATCTAGCATTCACTATAGGGGAGTAGGGTTTTTCAGTAGCAATTGTAGACTGTATATGTCATATATGTGACCGTGGATACAGCCTTATGTTATACCTATTTTGAAATTATGACAGTAAACGTGTTAATAAAGCTTTTTTCTTCAGTAGTTTTTTGTAGCTTTTTATATATTTATTTTTTTCAATAAGATTAGGATTTGCATGATTTTAATTGACCCTCCACCAGATACTAATTGAAGCAAATATCTATCTGTAAACACCATTATGTTTTTTTTCATCTTAACAGATCTAAAATTTTGTGCTCATTTATTTAACCATTTTTTGTTTAAAACAGAGCTTTGATTTTCTGTTACTGGGTTTCAAATCCCCACTGAAGAGCTAAATCGTAAACCTCTGCCACATTATCAGGGAAGTTTAGGAGCTTGCCTCATACTGCTTACACACTGAACCTGATATAACTGCAGTCTGCAATAAGCTCCTAAACTCCCTCTAGTGACAACAGAATTTTATTTTTTACCTATATGGCCAGGCAAAGGTTTTAAAGTGCTGTATCAAAAAATAAAAAAATGAAATCCAGAAATTAATCAGTATAGCATATCGACCTAAAATAACATAGTAGACACCTTAAAGGGAATGTGTCATCAAAAAATGAGTCATTGTTTAAGTCCCATTTTTATGTTAAACACTTTTTTAGTTTTTTTTTTATTTTTCATATCACTTTCAATATTTTTTAATAATTCTTAAGTCCTGTAGTTTTCACTTTGGCCACTAGGCCTTGTTTGCACTGCAGTCAGAGAGATGCTTTACAGTAACTTCATGCAAAGAGGATTCTTAAGACTCAGTCCCATTCACTTCTATAGGAGAGTTTTCTAGTCATGCTCTGTGACCTGGGAAGAAATCAGTGTGCAGGGAGGTGAAAGGGTGAACTGTGACTATCTCCTCTTGTGACTGGTGGATCCTGTGTTATCTATTCACACTGGTGTCTCCTTTCAGTTTGACCCTCTTTTTGCTAATAATTAGCAGAGAACTGAGAATCTTTCTGTTCAGAACAGGAAGTGTCAGACTATTATTAGGCTTAGTGGCCAAAGTGAAAACTGCAGGACTAAAGAATTATTAAACAATATTTAAAGTGATATGGAAATTAAAAAAAAATATTTAACCAAAAATTCTTAAAAAATGTTTTGAACATAAAAATGTGAGTTAAACAATAAGTCATTTTGAGACACATTCCTTTAAAAAAAAATTGAGATTTCAGCTCCCCCTTTCCCTTGCAGTGCCATATGAAACAAGAAAAAAAGGACATGCTGTAACCCTGTTAGATATCTTTTTAAAATTTCTCAAATCTAGTAAAGATATTGGCTTTTACTCTAAAATGACATAGTATATAAAGTTATTAGAGATTAAATTAAAGGGAAAAAAAGTTAAAGTTTAACTATAGAGATCCAGTTTAAAGAAATGCTTAAAGAGTAAAAAACTCCATTTCTTCCTGTATTGTTATATGGTCATAAAGTCCAGAACTTTGATGTGAAAACGTAAAACATTTTTAAAGGGGAATTCCTATTTAAAATTTTTTTTTTTTAAATAGGATATGTTTAAATGATAAAGGGTAAGAGACTCATCGGGAACTCACACAGGGTTCCTCATACTACAGCACAGATAAGGTCACAAGGATGGGGGTCAGTGGATATCCATTCTTGAAATAGGTGCAGATCCTAAAGGTGGGAGTGTACCCATCCGATACTTCTGGCATATCCTGTGTAACCCCCTCGAATGTACAGCGCCCTGGAATCGATGGCGCTTTAAAATAAATAATAATAATAATATGCTATAAATGTCTTCAATAGGTCTAACCCTCTAAGTCTTATCTATAAAAGGCTAAATTCCTTGACGCTGGTTTGTGCCTTCTAGTATTTTAGTATGTAAAACAGGTATCCTTTTCTTCTATCACTCTCTGATGTGTAACTTTTTTTTTCACCCAAAAAGGGGGAAAATTAAATTTACATAAAAATTTAAAAAGGGCTAAAAATATAGGTAGTGTTTGGATTACTGTTTATTGGTAGATTTAAATTGAATTCATGACATCTGACAACAGTGGTTTGTATAAGGAAACAGCCAGGAGACCTACTTTACAGCATTATGAGTTACGAAAAGGAAATATAGAAAACAATACAAAAAAAAACATTAAAATGAAGCATCACATGTGTGCTGTTCTAGTTAAAGTCATCAGTGTGGGAAAGGTTTAAAGTTGGTAATTTCTATTGAATATCTTTTTGGGATGGGATAGCTGGATAATTTTCTCATATGCCTTGTAAATGTGACTAGTAATGTAGGTTCTAATCTGGATTCAACCAGTGTTATGCTTAAACAATGTATCAATGATTCACAAGCTGGAAACAATAACATATAATTAAAATATTGACTTATATTTTAAGAAATATATGATGCAATACAGAGAAACCTCTTTCTCAACACTGTCACGGTGTCTAAGTCGGAATATCCATATATTTTCCTAGAGCTTCCTAGACCAGAGAACGTGTAAATTCATATACTCCATATAGTGACTGAATTAGGAACCATATAAATAGATCCTCCCGTAACAATGTTTTCCAGATTGTTGAGAGAATAGATTATAAAACAAAGGTTCTGGGTCCCTGACAAGTGGGAATCTATCAATCTTTAGAATGAGATGATAGGACAGATATTAAGATATTTAGTAGAAACATGACCTGTTCCCTGACATAGTTAGAATTTGTCATTATTATGTTAAGTAGAGCCTGTCCAATGTGAATCTTTTGTTTCAGTGACATAATCATGCCCTGGTTTTAATTAGGTGACTCATGTTATTATTTCCGTGCTCCCCTCCCACAACCAAGCTTTATCCAATCAAACTTCTTCCAAGTGCTGTGGCCTGTGGACACGACGTGACAAAGCAAAATTCTTCTTCTTCAGTATGTGATAAGTGACTTAGCATTTTGTATGCTACACATTGGAGTTGAGGTTGGATAACCACACAACTGGGAATATACATGTATCCAAAGGAAAGAGAAAGACAGGCAGAACTATTTCAACAAACTCGAGATCTATCCATAGAAGACTTCACCTCTCAAAGGTAATCTTGTAAAAATCTATACAATATCAAAAAGGTATAATTTAGCCCTTTGTTGTAATCTAGATAGGTTTTCCCGGAACATAGAAATTGCTACTTAGAAAATGAGACATGTTGTAACTGTTCTGTATGGGAAAACATGTGTTACCAAACAATGCTCTGCCACTTATTTTTTATATATTGTATTTGTATTTTCTATATCAATATATCTATATATAGCAAACTATTATAAAATATGTTAAATATATATTTATATGTCTATGTTATATATAAACATAGATATACACACATATCTATTTTTAACTATATCTATCTATATAGAAAGAGAGATAGATACATAGATATAAGTGTGTATATATATATATATAGTATATATATATATATATAAATATATATATATATATGTATATATGTTACATATATATATATATATATATATATATGTATATATATATATATATATATATATATATATAAGGAACTCACTCACTTTCAGCCGCCATCTTGGGCCGTCCCAGGGGGTATTCCGCTGGTGGATCGCCGTAATTCGGTTGGCATGTCAACACATGGCACTCCAACACAGGATTCTCTTTAAGTCTTGCCTCAGCCAGCTTTATTCTTCAGCACAGTACACAGCAAACAAAAATCTGGCCCTCCAGCTGCTTACTGAACATGTAGATTCCTTCTCTACACGTGGTCTGGACCTAATGTCCAGTCACATCAAGACGCAGTTTTACCAGCCTCCACTGGTTCAGCTTCTAGAGGTCAGCCACGTGCTAGCCTCAAGCCTCTGGGGTAAGTGCCTCTCTTCAGCTCTTCTGCCGCTCCACTGCTAGAAAGCAAACCACACCCCCTGATCACCTGCAGGCCCAGGCTTTTTATAAGCCTCTAGAGACCTGCACAAAATCTGTCCTGGAACGTGGGAACAGCCACCCACCCAACTGCAGCTGTTTCGGGAAAAGCCCTTCCATAATGACTGGGCAGCAGCCATACTACATATATGTGTCAGCAACCTACGGTAGTGCTGCTGACAGACAGCAACTGGCTTCCCCCACCGAGACCAGGCCCTCAGTGACACATGTCTAGCAGGTGACCTTGCAACCACCCAAGGTCGCTCTGCCACAATATATATATATATATATATATATATATATATATATAATATAATTATATTTTATATAATATATATACATATATCATACAGTTGAAGCCAGAAGTTTCCCAAAATTATTCATTACCAAATGCCAAAATAATGAAGGGGAGATTTTTATTACTTTCTGCAAAGTCAAAAGTTTGCATACACAAGGATTACTATGCCTTTACACAATTTGAGACAGCCTATATGATGATGTCATGTCTTTGGAAGCTTTATTGGCAGCATCCAAGTTAATTAGAGACTCACCTGTGGATCTGGATTTTAAAGCACACCAGAAACACACTGCTTTTGTGTGTAACATCATGGGAAAGTCTAAAGAAATCAGCCAAGATATCAAAGTGACCTACAAACATGGCTCAGTTACACCAGTTCTGTCAGGAGGAATGGGCCAAAATTCCTACCAACTATTGTGAGCAGCTTGTAGAAGAATATCCAAAACGTTTGACCCAAGTCATACAATGTAAGGGCAATGCTACCAAATGATAATGAAATGTATGTAAACTTTTGACTTTGCAGAAAGTAATAAAAATGCCTTAAAAAATTATCTCTCTCATTATTCTGGCATTTGGCAAATATAAATAATTGTGGTTCCTAATTGACCTAAAACATAAGCATATGTGTCTTTTTATATAGTGTATGGTTTTAACTGTAGATATATATATCTTGTGGAGGATTAAGCTCAGTGGTAGTCACAGCAAGAGCAAACACAGGTTTTAAGTTCAAGGATAAACAAAAGTTTGTCTCTTGGACTCAAAAATAATAACAAAACCAGCTTTCTTCAGCCTGTAGACAGAACAAATCCACAAAACAGTTCTTCAGGAATAATAGAAAAGATAAGCAATGGAACAGCCTCACCAAGTCAGCGGCACGGATTTCCTCCAGCAAATAGTGGACAGCTTGACACATCCACACCTCACTAAAGTCTCCAGATTTTTCAAACGGTTCAACCCCCGAGCTGCGTCAGCTGCTTCTTGTATGCCTGGTAAGGCCTGGACTGGAGTATGGGAGTGACCATTCCCACCTGGTTCTCCGGCCGTTCCATGAAAAACCCGAACTTGAACTATCATAAAAATAAAGCGGCACAGCAACATAATATTGCTGACAACAGACTATAGGGTTTTTTCATATCACCGAGGCCAGCCTTCTGGGTGATACATACCTTCCACCGATCACTTTATCCCTTAGCCTCATATATCCCCCCCTTCTTCCCCAACCCAGGGGGGCTGGGCACCTTCTGTCACCAGGCAATGGACTCTCAACAATGTGTCTGCGTTCCCATGCAGTTTCTCTGGTCTATGCTCCACATGGAAATTAAAATCCTGGAGTAGAAGAAACCACCGTGTTATCCTGGCGTTGTTCCCTTTCCGTTCACTCATCCATTTTAGTTGGGCATCATCAGATATTAACCTGAACTTTCTCCCTGGCAGGTAATATCTTAGGGAGTCAAGAGCTCACTTAATGGCGAGACATTCCTTCTCGACTATGGCATATTTCTCTCACATGCCAACAGCTTCCTACTGAGGCACATGACAGAGTGAGGACTGGGAAATCAGAGAACATATCCCTGTTCTGTTACAGCAACTCCCGACACTGTTGTTTCTGGGAAGGAGATAAAACCTCCTCAATTTTTACATCTTCAATACTGGCTTCTTGCTGCGCCACCATGCAAGAGGTTTCAGGGGGGTCTCTGTCCTTCCAAGGTTTTATTAGATTTACATGATATACCTGGAAAGGTTTTCTTTTACCAGGCTGATGGATCTTGCAGTTCACTTCGCCTACCTTTTCTACCACTTCATATGGTCCCTGACACTTAGCCAGGAAATTGCTCTCCATTGTGGACACAAGTATGAGCAATCGGTCTTCTGGTTGGGACTATCTCACCCTGGGAGAGCAATTGTACACTCTAACTTGGGCCCCCTGGCCTTGAGCAAATGTTCCCTCAAAATGGGCATAACCTTGGAAATCCTTTCATGCATTTGAATCATGTGCTCAATCATGATTTTATAGGGAGTAGCCTCATTTTCCCAAGTATCATTAGCTATATCAAGTAGCCCCCGATGGTGTCGGCCATACAACAGTTCAAAAGGTGAAAACCCCGTAGAGACCTGGGGAAACTCTCTGACAGAAAACAACAGGTACGGAATCAGACAGTCCCAGTCCCTACCGTCCCCCTCTACCACCTTTAACAAGATTGCCTTTGAGGTGTTGTTGCGTTTTGTTTTACTTTCCCTTGTATTGGTATGACTGAACAGCTGATGCCAGGTTTCTCTGTTAATTTCAGAAAATTACATTGGTAATCTACACCTTACATACAGTTCATGGTGCTTTGTGGAAGGACTTTACTCCTCTAACTTTTGTAGTAAACCCTCGGCACACTTCGTTTTTAGTCTTAGGGTACAAATGTTTTATTCAAGGCAAACATATCCACTAGACACGTAAAGCAACTCTCCACAATGTAACAATAAAGTCAGTTGCTGAAAATTTTAATGTTGTCCAGATTTATTCAAACTGTTTCAGCCAGTGATGGCCTTCTTCAGGTCTACCTCAGACAATCACCAGCAACAAGGCATGCTACACACTCCAGCTGCATCTTGCCTGAGCCTTGCAGTCTCCTTTTCCAGATGTGACCTGATGAAGACCAGCTCTGGCTGAAACGTTGTGAAAAACTTACTTTATTGTTACACTGCAAACTGTTGATGTACCTGTATAATCTGAATGTTTGCTGGAAATAAAACATTTGTACTATTGGATTAAGATGGGGTATGTCATAGAAAACTTGGGGTCATTTGGGATTTTAGCAGTAGGACAACTTTTTAAAATTTTTTATCAGCTTTGTTCATAGTATTATTCCCAACAATCCACCCATATCCCTATTTTTATTAGTTTTGTTGATTTTTATTTCGTGTTAAAAGGTTTAAAACAAATCAAATAACATAGAAAGCTCACCAAACTATAGAAAAATCCGGTGCGAAATTTTATATTAGCTATTATACAGCTCATATACATTGTAAGTACTATGAGAAAAAACCTTTAGAAGGACACCAACACCAATGATAAATGCAACATATTATACCACGTTACCTTTTGAATAAGTAACTCTAAATGCATAATACTGTATGAATTATGAGCTATTGTCATATATTGCTCAACACACCTAAAATAAACCTGCACGATAACGTATTTTATATGATCATACCATTATGTTTCCAGAAGTGCTGAATCATCTGCTAAATCAATTAGTTCAAAAATGATATACTTGTGGTTTGCTTTAGGAATCTGTGAAAGTCATGGCATCACATGATCAAAGTCAAATGACTGTGCTGCCCAATGTCCCCTGAATCAACTATCTATGTTGGTCTATCCATGTAAAAGTGTGTTGTGTTGCACAATAAAGTTGGTTAATTTATCCCACATCAAGACTGACAACATACAGAATTAACATAGTCATTCATCAAAAATGATTAAAATATATTGTTTTAATTGATAATTTTATAATAGCAAGATAAAAATGGGAATGAAACAAATAATAAAAGAACCATGGGCAGTGAATAATTATGTATTATAAATTAGGTCATAAATACAAAGAAGAAGCTTAACAAGGTAAAAAAACAGAATCAAAGATAATCCCCCCATAGGTGTTACTGCATTGTATCAGTGCATAATTAGTGCAAATATAATTAGTGCAAATATACATTAAGTGCAAATGCTCTACAAATAAACAAGACGACAAATATTGATTTAAATTCAAAATGTTACCTCCTTGGGAGTATACACTAGGGGCCAAGGCTGTCACCTCGAAGCACGTTTCATCCACTTTCATCAGGAGATGATGTGACTGATTCTATTGTTTACCTTGTTATGCTTCACTGCCCATGGCGCTTTTTTATTTGTCCCATTCCCATTTTTAGCTTGTTTTTATAAAAATGATCTAATAAAAATATTATATTTTATTATTTTGGATTCATGTTTGTGTTAATTTTATTTGCTGCCAGTCTTGATGTCGGAGTAATTATTCAATACTGAGTGCCATGGCATTATGTGTACTCAGTGAAGTACTGATACTGGTTCTTTATTTAGTTGGTATACAATAATGTTTGATGTATTACAATATCTGTGACATTACTGGTGTATATAGTATTTATATACTTAATTATATTTCCATTAACATTTCTGTACATTGGGTTATAAATGATGCATGAATAGCAATAACACATATTCCTTTCATGCGAGTTGTGATGTCTTTATGCGGCTATTTAGCTTATTGCTGCATTTAGCATTCAGTTTAGTTCATGATAAGTTTTGGTTAGCAGTCTATGTTGGATACTGAAGTTGAGAAGAGGATTGTTATGATGTTTTCAGGCAAATCAGAGGTATAACATTAACTACCATGTTCCAATTATGATGCCGGTGTCTTCTTATATGAAAGACATGACTACAGTACTGGGGTCCCGCAGGTCCCAGAACCCCTATGCAACTGCTGCAGCCTTACTACTAATCAGGCTAAGTTCACATGGCTTATTCTGGGACGTATTTCAGCCCGTAATTCGTGCCGTACTGCGCGAATTACAGGCTGAAATACATCCCAGTCATTACGGTATTCCATAGTTCTCAGCGAGAACTATGGATTACGTCTACTCTCCCCGCTCGTACAATACGGCGAGCGGGGAGAGAAGTGACATGTCAATTATTCACGGCGTATACGCGCCGTGGATAATACATGTCTATGGGGCCAGCGGGCTGCCAGTGCCCCCCACCCCTCATCTCCCCGAGCCTCTCCGGAGCACACGGCGTAATTGCGGGCGAAATACGTCCCACAGTTACGCCGTGAATAAGCCGTCTGAACCTAGCCTAACTATGCCCCTGAGGCCAAAAGACATGTAACTGTATTTTTTATGATAATCTGATCTGAGCCCTAGTCAGATCTTAACCTTTTACCATGTAGTACACTGCTAGACATCACAGTTCATGGGGATGTGCAAGAAGGTGGCAATAATAAATTGGCTACAAGGTGTATATGTGTTTCAGAACATATCAAGACAATTTCCATATCTTAGATGTAGTAGATGCACTTATCCTGGGTCCTGAAGCTCTAATCTATATGGACAATTCTAGGCTGAAGTCTTTCAGACTAATGGTTTATGTAACATTTTAAGGATCATCCTACGAACACCTGCTAAGAATTTCTTTAACAAAACCTCTATGCACTTCATCCTCTGTGACCTCCTCAAGACAACTGTGTCACACTGCTACATAAGAAGTGTACTGAGGCGACACAAGGGATATAATCTGGTCTAATCTTAAAGGGTTATTCCCACTTTAGACATTTATGGGATTTCCTTTGAATATGGTTTAACCTTTGGGACCAAACACACGCTTAGGTCTCTCCATTCATTTTTCTGAAATTATATGAACACTTCCTGGGCTGTTTCCATAACTCTCAAAGAAGCAGTGGAGAGAGCAGGGCGTACTTGTAGTGACTACCTCACAAGGTGGCATGAGAATGTGGGACCCCCTGTTATGGAGATAGGTGCGGGTCACAGAGGTGTGACCCACATCAGACATTTATGGCACATACGGTAACTATGCCATTACCGTGACACCCTGTGCTGTGTTCAGACATGTCATGCTTAGCTAATAAAGGCTAATCAAACCCACTTTCTGTTTTGTCATAAGAATGAAAGTATAAGGTCTAGTAGTGAATACCGTAAGATTTTATTTTTAGCTAGTATCCTGGTGATGTTGCAGTTTCCTATGAATTTACAGGCTGCATCTCTTTTAAGGCAAACTACATGCCAGCATCCTAGCTGGAAAATCTGAACAAATAAAGCCACATCCTGTCTGCTGAAACTCTTTCTATTAAACCCATTCTATGTAGACGTGGTCAATTTAAATCAAAAATTAGGATCATTTTCCACTATATTACTGTTGGTTGAGCATTCAAAGTATTTCTTGCACATGTATGTGCCAAATACACATCTTATGTGTATGTAAAAGATTTTTAAAATGATTTTTTTAAGAATTTTTCGAAATTTTTAGCTTTTGATCTGTAATGTGTAATTGCTAGGGGTCTGATCTTCAAAACCCGCAATACAAAGGGATTATGGCTCTGAGCACTGATCACTTGAATGATTTCCATTACCAGGTGCAGCTACAAATATATGTATACCAAGGTTTCTTGTCAAACAATAATGTCGTGCTAATAATGGGTGTGTTGTGGGTTGGACCTCCACCAACATACACTGATAGTGTAAGGATATACCCTGTTTTTTCAAAATAAGCCCTATCCCGATAATAAGTCCTATATGGATTTTCAGGGTTTTTGGAGTAGACTTGAAATATAAGCCCTTCTCCAAAAATGAGCCTTAGTCATAGTTGATAAGCCCTAGCCCTGATCCCTATTTACAAAAAATAAACCCTAGTTCAGTTTCGATGGCGAGAGCCGGCAAACAGCCAGCACAAGGTTACGTCCTACTTCTTCTTCCTCGTCCTAGACGTCTCCCAGGCATCCTGCACCTGAAGTACTACAGTGGTGAGCTCCGAGACACTCCAGGTAAGCTCTCTCCCCATCTAAGTGACCAGTGAGCGTCGTGGTTGTACTGTCTTATCAAGGCGTACCTCCCTGGCCAGCTTGGGTTATTTAATTGACCTGCTGTAGTCAATCCCGGTCTCCTCCTGTGACAAAACAATTACCAGAGCGTTCTGGGGTCCTCCTGACGCCCTCATGTTCCATTTGCAGTGCATTTTCGGGCCTACTTCTGGATGGAGTTACAGCCGAAATCTGAAAGAGCAGCTGAGGGAAAGAGTAGTCTGGTAGCTAGTATAAGGTGCTTTCGCGTCTCTTTGTTTTCTGGATTTGAAGACATTTTGATTTTTTTGTTACAGAATAAATGTGTGATTGTTGCTCATGGGGAAAAAAATCAAGCCATACCCCGATAACAAGCCGTAGCTGTTTTTTTTTTTTTTTTTGTTGTGGGGGGGGGGGGGCCAATTTATAACATACCTGCCATTTTTGGAGAAACATGGTAAAAAGTTATCACATAAAAGTCACAGGGAATTATTATAAATGTAATCAACATTTTTGAATGCTTCATATTAAAAATAGTGCAATAGAAATGAAAAGTAGTTTTGCAAACAATCTTAGTTAAAAACTCCTCTTTGCATCAGCAAGAAGTAGGATGGAAAAGGGTATAAATGGAGGCTGACTGCACCGAGTTTGTTTGTAGTCTATGGACACACACAGGTCTGATGAACAAATTCTTAACCTGGACACACACAGGTCTGATAGACATATCCTTAAAGTGAACCTGTCACACTGAACATGCTACCTAATCTGCATGCAGCAGGACCAGCTGAGCAGATTAATATGTAGGACCACATGTATGAAAACTGCCTAGGTCTAAAATTCACTTTGTTTCCCATAGTAACCAATCAGAGCACCCCTCTCATTTTTCAGAGCACTATGTAAAATGAAAAGGGCGCTCGGATTGGTTGCTATGGTAAACAAAGTTCGTTTTAGACCTAGACAGTTTTCATACATGTGGCCCATAGTTTTTTTTGGGAAATATTCAGAAGAACTTAGAGGGACTTTCTTTGTTGCTCCTAGCCACCAATCAGAGTACCGCTTTCATTTCATATTGTGCACTGAAAAAATGAGAGGGGCGCTTTGACTGGTTGCCATGGGCAACAAAGAAAGTCCTAGACACTGATAGTTTTCATACATGGCCCTATTAGAATTTATTCATATAACTTATTGCTTATTATGGGATAAGTAGTCCAGTGGGCGGTCTTATCAGTGACTGTGTTCTTAGTATGAGTGTGCATACAGAGATAGCAGTCAATCATTGATAAGACCGCCCACTGGACTCCTTAACCAAGGATTAGCAATAATTTAAATAAATAAATTACAAGTTCTGCTGAATCTTCCCAAACAAAGCTACATATCAATCTGCTCAGCTCCTCCTGAGCTGAACATGACACGTAATACACTTAGTTATCAAGCAAATGCCCGTGTTCCCTTCAACTCCTAACCCCCAGAAACAAAGCTACAGCCAAAAGAAGACCAAACTAATCAGCATCAAACAGACTCCTTGGTCATCAAATGTCCCACTGCTTAAAAGAAATTCTGCTTCTGATTTCTTTGATTTGCTATTTCTCTTCTCTCCACCTATATATATGGCTTCATTTTTCCTGTTATACAGATGATCCACTAATGGATATTTCAAGATGCCTGTATATTGGAATAACAGGTTCATGTTCACCATTCTGATCAAACTATTATTTCCCACCTTTGTATCTGATGTTTTATTGTACATCTCCTCCCCTTATATAGCTTTAGAATTATCCCTCCTATTAACCAGCGGCTATGTGTTTATGACTATGGTCACAATGCTGGTTTAAGTCCCAGATAGAAATGTCACCATGGAAAAGTAATTTTCTTAAAAGCTATATTCTTTCACCTTTTACAGAGAAAGAAAGGGGACAAAAGCCTACTGCAATTTTCTATTTTCTTTCCATTTGTGAAGCAAGAACCTTAGTTAAGTTGCTCCATGCTCTAAAGTACAAGTTGACATATCACACAATGGTTATAATTAGATGTTGTGATTTTCTGGCAAAATTGTGGTTTATATCCAAATCCCATGGATGTTCAAAGAAAATAGGTTTTTCAAGATGCCCAGCCATCTACAGTATGTAATTTCGGGTTAGGCAAGATGGTGTTCTACAGTGGTTGCGGTGCTACATATTTTAAGGTGACCTACCAGCAAACTTTGTAGCCAAACCTGCTGTGAAAAATAGCAATACTATATTGATCTTCTGCTACACTAAGGGCTGTCTCACCATGTCTGACCTGTCATTAGACCTTCATTGATTCCGAAAATGGAAATCTTTTAGCCCTCTTTACTGAGGCAGAAGAACCATGTTTGTTTCATTTTAAAATTAACAGAAATTATTAAAGAGACTACCATGTGCTATGGTTTCCATAACCCTCATTTATTCCACTAGGCACTGTATATATCTCTGTCTTTCTCACTAGCAAACTGGAGAAAACTAGTTCATTGGTGGGGGACGTTCCAATGGTTAGTCCCCCATTATCAATATTTTGTGACTTATCCAAACGATAGGTAATAAAAAAAAGTGTACACACACAGAACAGCAAGATCGCTGCAGCTCACCCCTCCTTCGCAGTCCACCGCACTTCATATGGTGTGTTAGTCAGAGAAAAGTCCTTTCCGCATGGAGAGCCGCCAGTCCAGGCTCAGATGTCACCAGAAGGTCCTTGCATCAGAAACCAATACACCAGCAGATAAGGTCTTTTCCAATTTTTATTTCCAATAAAGGGCTACAGGATAGTATAAAAAGAAGTGTGTATCCGCTGACGCATTTCTGACCCTCTTCTGGGTCCTTGATCACATATATATAAAAAAAGTGGTGTAATGAAGCATTAAACATGTAAAATAGAGTGGCACCTATGTCACTGTATGACATAAAAACTGCATTGAAGGGGTTCAGTAATTTCAAAGATGACCCAAAGAGAGCAATGTAAGCAGTGCATAGCCTTATAATACGTACCTTATAGTGTTCTTGCCCCCTTGCATCAAGCAGAGTTTTAAAAAGGTCAGTGGTAGATCCCTGAAAAACATGTCTTCCTGGATACAATATATCCTGCCCATAGAATTCTGCAGCTCCATTTCTACTGCTTACAGACACCAAGATAAAACTCTGGATCTTCATAATCTATATAGACTGTACAGTGGCAAACAGAGGCACCATTAGAGCAGTACTAGCAGTACTCCTGTCAGGGGCCCTGACCAAGAAGGGGCCTGCTAATATGGAGCAGTTTAGAAATAGGTAATGGGCAGGGGAACCATGTGCTTTGGTTGCATGGGGCCCTGAAATTACTCATGGTAGCCTTGGTGGCAAAATTGCTACCTTTGCACCACCTATAGTTAGGGCCCCTTACATATTTATTGCCAATTATTACTTAAATGGCATGTTTTTGAAAATATATGGCAGATTTAATTGCACATTACGTCAGACATGCAGCTATGTCAGAGGTTTCTCCAATGCAGAAGTGGAACCAGATCTATTTCATGACAGACATCAATGGCGTCCGTTGACTACAGTGGGGTATGTCAGGTTTCCATCGTGGTGTGTGTCATTTTAACAGAAAAAAGAATAATTGTGTCATAATTTTTGACAGAAACTGCGATAAACAGAATCCTGACACTACAGTTCATCTTTGCCGTAGATACACTTTTCTGCAGAAACAATGCAAGTAGACTTGCGGATAAACCAGATGTACATATTACATCACTGCTTTTGGTGAGGTACGGCATCAGAGTAATAACAGAGTATCAGCAAACTATCATTTATAAACTCCACTGCCTCAATGGTACACTAGATCTTTTTTGGAAGCTTTGAACTTTTAGGAAGTAGTTGGAGATTTATGGAAAGCAACAGTTAATCGCATTTAAGGATTTTCTTTCAAATAGATATTTTCAGTGGAGAATTTTAAAATGAATATATTTTGTTGAATGTACCTTCATCCTTAGATGTGATATGACAGTTTGGGTATAATGAACAATAATAAACTAAATTAAATCACACAATGTCAAGCTGTTACATCAAAAGGCGTTAAAATTAGGGCCATTTACACGGCACAGGACAAATACCGGTCGGTTTGTCGGTTGTCCTGTTTTCGTGCCGCGCACACGGCCGCCGGGGGACGGTTTGCGGAGAAAACCGGACGGAAGAATGGACATGTTCTATGGTTTTTGGACCGCCAGTGGTCTGAGAAACCGCCAGGCGGAAAATCTGCACGGATTTTCCATTAAGGTCCGTGTAAAAGTTTTTCATCTGGTTTGCAAAACCGAAAACCGGCTGAAAAAACCATGCCGTGGGGACATGGCCCTGGAGGGGTTAGCAAAAGTCCTGAAATGCTGTTAATAGACATTTTAAAGTAATTGCAATATTTGAAGAAATACATTTTTTATCCTACTTTGCTGTTATTCGTCATGTTTGATGCTGTGGCTAATCTGTGCTGCAAAGGGCAGTATCGGTCTTCTTCTTCCTCTGGAAACTGACAATATAGTCCTTTCTCACCTCACACTACAGCTTTCCAAATCTAGCAAGCCAAGAAGAATTTTTTTCTTAACTGTACTGACATGTTACTCCAGAGGCTTTGGCCAAACAGCTAATTTCTCTTAGCTGCTCCACATTGAAGTGGAGATCAATACAGAGAGGATTGGCTTTCGAAAGAGTGAAAAAGTATGTAAATCCACTAGCACTCAGCTCATTAGGTGGACATGCAAGTTGCTATACATTTTGAACACCAGGAGGCACCATACTACATAAATAACTGGATCATTTTGACTATAAAATGTGTTTACCACTTGGTACTTTATTTAATTAAACATAATATTCTTTGAAGGATGACCTCTGTAATTTCAAAATGTAAAAGTACTTCTTTATCATCCAAACTATAATGTTACTGAATTTAGAATGACTAAAAGTGCGGACAGATATGTGAGTTAGCCATCTTTGATAAATATGATATACAGGGTTACTAATATTCATGTAGAATCCTGACTTGGGGATGTCCCTGATTTAATTTACTTCCTCCAATGGGCCCGGTTAATTTCCATGTGTTTAGTTTTATAACGACATCTTACAGATTTTTGGATCTGAACTTGTGTATTACGGATTTGCATTCACAGTCATTTCATATGATATTTTTTAAATTGCTATATCTTAAAAATTCAATGTTTGTTTGCAGTGCCTTTATCCTGAAAATATAGGGACTGTTATGATGCCTGCTCTCTAATTTAAGATATTTCATATGGTTAGAATGAAAATTAGTTTGGACTGTTGACCTTCATACTGTATAACAAATTATAGCTTGCATTTAAAAGGGTAGTGTCAGGAAAATAAAATTTCCCTTGGTTGTCCTGCTACTTTAAACTAAAACTGGTTTTCCTACCTGACTGTTTCACAGGGCTTGCTCTTCACAACCTGCTTCAGGTTTCCAATTCCTGTTCAGGCTGTGGGTGGTTCTACAGCAATGACTGATATTTTAGCTCTGCTGTTCCGAGCTGAGCCTCTTAGAGGGACAGCATGGCACCAGTCTACAGAACTCTAAAGAGCTAAAGCTTGTCAGTAACTAGAAAAACTTGTGTAAACAAGCAGGAGATAAAAAACCGCTCTGACTCTGAAATGAAGCAGAATCAGAGCAGCAATAGTCTTTATTTACTTTTACCTATGCCTGCAGGTTTAAAGCTAATCAATCTGGTGGGAATACCCCTTTAAATGAAAGAATAAATGCACCATCACATGTAGCATATATGATAGCAGTGGAAGCTGACCATACTTTATTGACATCACTGATTGCAATATGTCTTCAGCTGGCCACATACATTAGATAAAAGTTAGCTGAAGTATGCCTATGGTCTGATCGTGTATGTCAGATTTCATCATACTTAACCATTGTTTCTGTGGGAGATAAGATACTGCTAGAGGAGTCTTTTGGCTAAAACTAACATGTGTAACTAGTTTAAGACTCAGTTCACGCTCCGGATTTTCATTTTATGTTGGGAGGCCTGTGTGGCAAGATTAGTATAATTTGACAATACTTCTAAGACATCTGTACTTCTAAGACAATGCTAAGACATCTGTAGGACCTATAAGTAATAATACATTCGAAAAGATGTATTAAGGGTATGTTCACACTGCGTCTTTGTGGGCATATTTCGTTGCGTAATTGTACTGCATTACGCCCGAAATATGATCCGCAACTATGGTGATTCTGAGCTGTCATTGAGAGCTATGATTACCTGCCGTTTTCCCTGAAGTGTATTCGGGAGAAAGAAGTGACATGTCATTTCTTCACAACACTTACGCTCCAGGGAAAATGAAAGTGAAAGGGAGGTTGGGGGGTGGACCAGGGTGTTTTAGAAGTACGCGCTAGCCAGCAGGTATTTCTAAAACACTCACCGTATTGAGGAGTGTACAAGTACGTGACGCAATACGCCCTGTGAACATAGCCTAATTCTCAATGTATAACTTTATCTTTATAAATAAAGGCATATATATACATAAATAGATCTATCTATCTATCTATGTCCATTTGAAAGAATTGCAGCACTCATGGTAGATGAATTCCAAAAACCAAAGATGTGTTTATTCCCACATATCAAAACCGACGTCTCGGCTCCTTCACAGACCCATTTTCAAGTCAGGGAGCCAAAACGTCGGTTTTGATATGTGGGAATAAACACATCTTGGCTTTTTGGAATTCATCTACCGTTACTGCTGCAATTCTTTCATATGGCTATTTCATCATTGAAGCATTTTATATTATAATATATATATATATGTTTGTGTATATATATATATATATATATATATATATATATATATACATATACATAATTATAAGTTTTTTTTTCAGATTTACTTTTTTTTGCACACACTTTAATGAGATATTACTTATCTTTTCACTTACACATTATGTTGTTGTCTTTAGGGTGTCATTATGGTTGGGTGTACGCTATAGGCATTTTCCTGAAATATTTATAATTATCCATGACAAATTGTGTAGGCTTTGTTTCAGTATCAGGATTAGTAAACCTCTGGAAAGCATTTAGAATCTGTGTTTAATAATTAACTTTTTTCTTGGGAATGAACATAGAGCAGAAAAAAGGAAATGTTATATAATGATGGGCACCAAGGAACCTGCCAACAGCAGGTATAACTCAATTCATAATTAAATGATTGAATTCAGGGATTTAAAAAAAAAATCTGATTAATTAAATCTTGTAAATGATATGAACATTCATTAATTAGAACACAGCAGCAGCTTATCTGAGCAAGTTAAGAAGGTCTCTCTTCAATTCTTTCTTTCTACAGGTGCCTATGTGCTGCATGGAAATACTGTGATTTTCAGATCTATCTAGGTCATAGATCATTTAGATGTAACGGTTCATTCTTTATCACCGCTGCATGAGACTTTTGTAGTCCAAGCATTAACGTTCCTCATTTAAATGAAGCGCTGCACATGTAATTAATAGTTATGACCTTGCCCGAGAGCCCTTGATGTATTTTTTGATTATCTAATTGAGAAATCAGGTTCATGTTTTTACACTACCTACAATGCTGTTATGCATAACATATAAAAGCAGAAATTGAAATAGTCGTGAAATCCATAGCAATCACATAGTGAGCTCTCACTGGAGAATACTTTACAACCAGGTGCATAAATAGAATTCATAGGATCCTAATACAAAATATGATGGGCCCCACCATCTAATGACAGAAAACAGCAGCATAAGGCTAAGTTCACATGGCATAATTGCGGGCGTAAGTACGCCCCGCAATTATGCCGGGTGTCCGTGAGCTCGCAGCCCGCAGTCCGCCTGCCCCATAGACATTCATTACTAGCAGCGCATATTCGCCGCTAGTAATTGACATGTCACTTATCTCGCCGCGCGTCGTATTGTGCGAGCGGGGAGAGGAGGCGTAATCCATAGTTCTCTATGAGAACTGTGGATTACCGTAATGACTGGGGCGCATTTTGCTCGTATTTGAAAGCAGTACGGCACGAAATACGCGACGAAATTCGCCCCAATCAAAGCCGGGTGAATATAGCCTAAATCTACGTCCACACTGCAAGGACAAAATAACGGTCGGATTCTTATCATCTCGGTTTTCGTTTATTGTTGCGTTTTTTGATGCTTGTTTTTTGCCATAGTTTTGGATGTCAGGCATCTCATTCAGTTGAACAGTACTATAATCTGCTGTTTTTCGGTGGATTGTAGAACATGGTCTAAGTTTTTTCAAAACCAGTGATTTTGCAATCCAACCTTGAAGTCTATGGGGATGATTTGCAGTCGGATTTTTGCAGATTCTAAATACTGAATCGGCTTAACAGTCTGACCGTAAATCAGTGCCGTGTAGACGTAGCCTAAGTAGCAATAATTCTACAAGTTCAGCTCGGAGCTAGCTATGAGCTGATCTCAGTGAATGGGGAGATGCCCGTGCTTTTGCAGCACTCCGCCATTTATTTCTATGGCAGTTTGGAATATAGCTGAGAGAGTGTGCTCAGCTATATTCGAAACTCCCATAGATTTGAATGGGGGGAGAGGGAAAGCTGCGCAAAAGCTAGCTACGACCGCTTAGTAGGAAGTGGATTAGTGGAAAGACTCCTTTAACTCAGCTGAACTAGTGGATACAACCAAAAACTATTTGTAACATCCTCTACCCCTATCTACCATGTGCTATTTAAAATACTGGTATCTTCAATTGTGGCACGTGGGTCTTTGAGCTCTGATCATGGGTACACATGTCTTATGTTGAAGAGCTGATCCCTTTGTTTCTTGTGCAAGTTGTAAATTTCTACTCTGTGATATAAATTTAGTTTTACTCTGAGGGTAAGTGCGCACAGCATGTTGAGTACGTTTTTACAATACGTAAAATGCATTGTGTACAACTTATCCAAATACGTACCACAAATTGTGGTACGTGTTTGGATACGTTTTCTGGACTGCAAAAATGTACCTATTGTTTCTATTGGCTTTTAAGTGCGTGAAACAGAACAAGAAGTGCATTCCACTTAATTGTATTGATCCATAAAACGCAATACAATAACATATGTAAAATAGCCTCTCATTGTTAAAAACCTGCTGTAAACAAAAGGGCATCAGTAGTTATTAAGCCCAGGTTCCTTGGGGCTTTAATTTTTAAGGTTTAGGTTGAGCTGTGTTTCAAAAAGTTTGATGTTATTTTTCTTCGTTAATAGTGGTTAGTTTTAGGTGACATGCTTCAGGTGAGGATGTGCTTATCACATATTCATAACTTATTTTTCTATACTGTTTTTTCTTTAGAAAATGATATTTCAGTGGGATATAGTCTGCTTCTGTCTGGAGAAATTCAGGAAGTTTTTTAAGAACCATTTAAAAAGAAGTGGTAAACTGTATAATATCACTTTGCACAGTATCTGTCTTTGGCTTGTTAGTTTCTTAGAAGAGTTTCCCTTCGAGTAAAACCAATATCACTTTATGGAAGTCATAACTGTTCACCTACAGTATATTCATGCTGTATTTTATGGTTATTCGTATAGATATGTATATTTTCAAAAAAACTATAATTAAAGTAAAAAAAGTTACTGTCTGGGCCATTGCAGTCAAAACTAGGCTCTTACACTTTGAGGTGTTTAAGACCCACGTGTCACAACAGTTAAAGGGGTTTTACCACCAAGTAAAATTGATGTGGGAAGCTTGCAAATTAAATGATAAACATTTTCACCATTCATCATAAAAAATTCTGCACCATTTTTGTTTTAGCTGCTACCTTAGTGATCCATAGTGTACAGCTCGTCTCCAAGGGATACGACCAAGGCTGAGAGCTCCTCAGTCCTGGCCACACATGCGCAGACATCACCTCTCCTCTCAGACAGCTGTTGTCATTCTCTTCCCTGCTTAGTAATCACACACACTCACTGCTGAGCAAGTGTTCAACCCCAGGTGCTGTCATTCCACTACATATGTTTGGTTCCTGCAGAGATTGAACCTAGGACCCATATGCTGAAAAGCAGATGTGCTAACCACTCAGCTACATTGTAGCTATTTATAATGTTTGTATTCTAGGTTACTTGACTATACATAAGCAGACCTTTGTGTGACTAGAGACTCAGGAGTGAGCACTCTCTGGGGAAAGGCATGGTGATGACAAGCCTGATGGGTCACATAATATGCAGTTCAAACAAATTATACACACCCTCTTTTTCCAGTTAAAGCAGCTGTACCACAATCAACACTTACTACCAGTCCTAAGAATAGGTGATAAGCAGTGTCAGACTCTTGGGCACTCCAGAGAAAATCCTTCCGAAAGCCCACACTATATATATATACAGGGCATGTGTATGGCCCCTTTTAAGAACATTTTTGTAGTCCACATTAAAGTAGCCACTGCATATACAGGGTTGAAAAACATAGTTTGTATTTGGTTCATAATTCAGTCAACTTCAAATGAAAGTCAGCTTCAAATGAGGTTGGTTGCCCTCTGCAAGATCTTTGGGGCCCTGATATATGAGGGGTAAATTATTGGGTCATAGCTTATTCCCACAGCAGGATACTTTGGTGGGGTAATAAGTGTCAGCTCCCTGCCCACTTATTACAAGAACAGAGATCAAGAAGATACTTTGCTATCTCTGTCAGTCATATATTCAACTAGCACTCCTTTAATATAGGGGGACTCTATAGATGGTTAGTGCTGCTTGTAAGAAAACCAAAAAAAAAGCAACCACATACAAGGATATTACAAATCAAACTAACCAAAGAAAAAATGTCCCAAGAACATAACTTTTAATAATATTCAATAAAATCATCAACTCACCAAAATACTGCTGTATAGCACATCTTCCTGGGTCCCCAGAGGTAAGGTACACGATATTTCGGACAGCTACGGCATATTGTGGTGTCCAGGCTAGGGATGAAAAATGATCAAGATAACTAATCTATCCCTACACAATCTCTAGTTGGACCCTTAGCGGGAGAATACGCCCCAAAAAGGGCGGTCCCACACTTCTATCCTAATATACCCTACGTAGAACCTATTCAAATAGTATATATAAACACACAAACTAACTGGAAGCACAGACGCTTTTCGTTCAAAGAAAGAACTCTTCAGTGGGCTATAGTACAATTGATAAAGATTAGAGAGGTTAGTATACCCTCCTAAGAACAAACAGTAGGATATAGTTATGAAAGAGGATAGTGTGCCCCCAGGGTCAGGTTCAACCCAGTCTGATAGTCCCCTATATCGTCTACCTTACCCCTGGGAACCCAGGAAGATGTGCTATATAGCAGTATTTTGGCGAGTTGATGATTTTATTGAATATGTTTTAGGGATATTTTTTCTGTGGTTTGTAAGAAAACCATTTTCAAATGGAAATATCTGCTTTTATGAACAGAACCATGACACTAGTGTGAACAGAGCCAACTTATTCAGCGTTCTATCTAAGACCATATAAATACGTCGCAAAAATCTGTTTTACCAACTTAATTAAAGGATGACCATATAAATATAGTAATCTGAACTGACAGTGGTCCTTCTTTATGATTTTACCCTATACTTACACTTGTTAGTTTTACGCCCTAATATTTTCCAACCCTTACCAGAGGCCAATTATGTGACAGTGACTCTGTAATTGCTGTGATATGGGTCAGTTGTCACAGTAATGGCTGTTGAAGCACTGTGTGAATCTATGGGTTGGCTTAATGAGTGTCATGTGGAATCCTGCACAGCATTAGTAATGCATTGATACCTATTAAGCTTATTCGCATTGTTGTTAGGGGATTCATAAAAAGGGAATGCAAAAAGGGCAATAACATTTTATACGTGCACTGAATGTGGGCTTGACTGTTACAATTTTTAGTTCTAGAGTACAATTTGCTCTTAATTGTATGATATATGTGGGTTGTACAATCACTGTAGATCAGTTATGTTTAAATATGCAATAACCAAATGAATTGACAATGTCGTTTAATTCATATCCATTTTGTTTCCAACAGTGTAAAAGAAGAAGCAGAATACATTGTGTCCAGTCTCACAGAGAACACTGATGTGTAAGTAGTACAGTGTTTTATCTTGGGCGAAAAGGTTTTTATGCTTTTAGGAGACAACATGTCAATTAAGAGACTATCAAAGACCATTTACAATGTACAGTGTATTTGGAGCACTGACTTAATTACCTCAATTAGTGCATTGACAAACTGGGCTCAAAATGTATCCTGGTTCTTATGTTCTCTGGGAGTCCCTAGCAACAGCTGGCACACTTTAGTCACAGCACTCAATATGGTGGATGTGTTTGCAGTTCATTGGAAACCCAAAATCCAAGCAGATATGAATTACATGAATCTATCTCTCTTGTACGTTTCTTAGAAGTTGCAGTTTTGGGATATTGTCCACTTTGATTTGAATGTGTAACTCACTTCACGTGGTCGCGCTCCATCTAGAGCTCATTGCTGACAGTCTGGTTGCTAGGGATATACTGCCTACCAACAACACTGTCTTCAATGGAGTTGTCAGGCAGTGTGTCCTTAGCAACCAGCTTGTCTCAGGTTACTTCAGTGTTTAGCTGCCGGCCTACTAAGCATTTAAAGGGGACTTGTCACATTGAACATATTATCTGATCTGCGGGCAGCATGTTATAGAGCACGAGGAGCTGAGCAGATTGATGTATTGTGTTTTGAGAAAAATATTGGTAGAACTTGTATTTTATTCATTTAAATCCCATTTATTCTGGGTTAAGGAGTCCAGTGGGCGGTGTTATCTGTCATTGACAGCCATCTCTGTACGCACACTCATACCAGGAAGTCTGTCAATCACTTATAACACCGCCAACTGGACTCCTTAACCCAGAATAAACAGGGATTTAAAGGAATCTACTGAATCTTTCCCCACAAAACTCTATATCAATCTGCTTGGCTCCTCCTGCTTTATAACATGCTGCCCGCAGATCAGATAGAGTGTTCAGTGTGACTGGTTTCCTTTATGTGAGAGCAAAAAAACAAGAACTGACCGCGGTTTTTGCGCAAAACGTGACAAAAACCGCAGTCGTGCATGAGACAAAAAACTGTCAACTTTCGGACGGTTTTTGTCTGATACAGTGGGGATTTACACTGGGGAGAGCAGGTAAAGGGGAAAGGAATCCAAGACCATGGTTTAGGCTAAGTCCCCACTGTATCAGACAAAAACCGTCCGAAAGTTGAAATTTTTTTTGTCTGATGCACGACTGCGGTTTTTGTCACGTTTTTGGTCAGATCTCGTTTTTTTGCCGACGACCCATACAATTGATTGTATGGGAAGACAACGAAAATGCTCAAAGCACCAACGTATTAGGCTATGTCACCACAGCATAGCAATACAGTCGTATTTTCGGTGGTTTCAGGCAGCCCATAGACAATAATAGAAAAAACGAGCTGTAGTCATTTTTTCTCTGCTCGTCTATATATGTTATATAATATGCCGCCGCTTTGAGTTTTATCTTCGTCTTTCCATACAATCAGTTGTATGGGCTGATGGCAAAAAAATAAGAACCCACTGCGGATTTTGGGCAGAACAGGACAAAAACTGCGGTCGTGCATCGAACAAAACCAGTTGACTTTCGGCCATTTTTGTGTCTGATGTAGTGGGGATTCAGCCTTGTACAACATGTTGAATAATACGCCAGCGCCTTCAAAGGAGAAAAAAACACCTGTACAGGTCGTTATTTCTATATAAGTTATGGGCAGCCTGAACGATCGTAATTTCGGCGGTTTTAGTATTCTAAAACTGCCGCAAATATGGTCATTTTGCTATGTTGTGGAGACATAGCCATACTCTATTTTTTATTGTTAGATTATGGGTGGACACAGTTGTTTTATGTTTCAGAGCTGTAACTGGGCTGCCATAGAGATCATGAAACTGATACTGTACCTCTCTATGACTCAGATCTCATATGGGGGCATACAGAGTCTTTTCTTACTATTGGATGCAATGATCCATAAGACTTCACAGGCATGGCATTCTTCTCCCATAGATGTGTGTTTCTTCCAGGGAAGGATATCTTATTGGAGACCCATAGAACCGATACTATATGGCAGTGTATGGAGGCTTCCAGCTCTATTCAGGCTCTGTGCACTGCTGTAGGGGCTTTGTCATGTACATGTGCCCCCAAATTGCTTGTTTCACAAAATAATATTTAGGAGCTCATACAAAACATATTCTAAGTTCCAAACATTTAATGGTGCCCACTAGTGTTTTTATGATTCCCTCCCCACCTACGGTAATATGTCCAGTGCCATTGGAAACACATGCTCTGTGGCTCCGCAACTCAGCCAGACTGCCTATGAACTTTTGTACACGAGTAGCAAAGGAATTGCTGCTGATGTGCAGGCCAAAAATAAGAATTGCTGGACTGGAAGCAGCTTCTTGTAACCTGCTCCATTAGGTGGATGTTCTGAGAAGAGGTTACAAGAACAGATGGGGGCACTGAATGTATGTATCAACAATATTGAAGGTATTTTAAAAATGAACCAAATTGAAAAATACAAATTCTGTGTAATACTTATGGGGCAATTTATGAAGTGATTTATGCCAGTATTCTGGCATAAAAAGTTAAAAATTTTAGCCAAACCTCATTTGCTTAAAATTAATAAGTTTTGAAATGTTTTATGCTTAACTTGCTGCCATTTTAAAAAATGAGCCGGGCTTAGCAAGGGGGCAAAATGTAGCTTACATACTAACTATATTTAATGCCGTGAACTGAGGCAAAAACTTGTTATCTTAAAATGACACTATTGCCCGATACACCGGGGTAACTGTAGCCAGCGCTAGAAACCAAATGCGAGATCCACAAGCCAGTAGCGGTAAAAAAGCGGTTATTTATTTCTTGCAAAACATATAAAAGGCACTAGGCAACAAACTCCCACATGTACAGCATGGAACAGACGCTTTTCGGGCAAATAGCCCTTGCTCACTATGTTAACATAACATAACACAGTGAGCAAGGGCTATTTGCCCGAAAAGCGTCTGTGCCATGCTGTACATGTGGGAGTTTGTTGCCTAGTGCCTTTTATATGTTTTGCAAGAAATAAATACAGTAACCGCTTCTTTGCCGCTACTGGCTTGTGGATCTCGCAGTGGTTTCTGACGTTGGCTACAGTTACCCGGACATCCGTTTGCTTCCCGTGTACTTCCGCCTGGCCGGCGGTCAGCCTCGAGCGGCATAGCAGTGGCGTGGACTCTATGGACTTCCTTTGAATACAGCCCGTGTAAGTGAGCTCTTTCTATTTTTGTATTTACTCTGGTCATGCTGTACATTGTGCTTTGTTGCCTATGCCTTTAAAAATGTTATTCAAAAATAGTGTTACAAAGTTTTGGTACTGGTGTGGACTTATTAAGCATGACCATTTCATAGTGCTACAGTTACCCGGACATCCGTTATTGCTTCTCAAGTATCTACTGTCACGATAATGGTACGGCGTCCAGTATTTTTGGGCGATAGCAGCGCATTGTATCATAGTACCATTCTTGTAGCCACACAATCAGCAAAATACTAGATTATATAGTTACATAGTTACATAGTACGGTTGAAAGAAGACACGTGTCCATCAAGTTCAACCAAGGGTGGGGAAAATGTGGGTGATGGGAGAGAGACAAGGACATTAAGCCCAGCCTCACCACTGGTTAATTACCTTGAAACCCACAAGGCAAGAACCAATCTGCTCCAGTGAAGACCCTATCTCTGACCCCAGAGCCTCCACCAGCCAGGATCCAGAATTTTACATAGCTACATACGCATTAATATTCTTTAGTTCCAGGTAGGTATCTAAACCTTTCTTGAAACTCTCTACAGTTGCTGCCGTGACCAGCTCCTCAGGCAGGATATTCCACAGATTCACAGTTCTTACAGTGAAGAACACTCTTCTCTTCTGGAGATTGAATCCTTTTTTCTCTAGTCGAAGGGAATGTCCTTTGTCTTTTGAGGGGGCTTCACTTGAAATAATTTTTCCCCATACTTTTTGTAGGGACCATTTATAAATTTATATAAATTAATCATGTCCCCCCGAAGCCGTCTTTTCTCAAGACTAAATAAGTTCAATTCTACTAACCTCTCCGCATAACTAAGATGCTCCATTCCCCTTATAAGTTTGGTTGCTCGTCTTTGTACTCTCTCTAGCTCCATTACATCTCTTCTATAAACTGGGGCCCAGAACTAAATTGACTACCTGTGAACTCCATTTTATAGTGTACGTACAGAATAATGATACAGAACTTGATGAAAAAATGAAGACTTCTAGAAATTTTTAATATTACTAATAGTGATCATGAGTTTTTTGAATGCTGTATCAGTCTCCAGAGCTGAACTCATAGTTCTGCAGGCTTCACTGCTGTAACCACCCAGAATAGCTCAGTGTCTGTACAGAACGTTCTCTTTTCATGTGAATTCTGACAAATGTCCTTTTTTACATTATGCACAGTACAGCAATTTGATGAAGAAAAAACGAATTGCTTGACTGGATTTCTGGAATTCAGCTGAGTTGTTAAGGATGGGTCTGACGACAAAGTTCTTGGCTATTTCTAATGACAACAAGCACAACAGTCAACACAGCATTAGACTCTAATACAAGCTGTAACTTAGGCTTATTAGAGGAGAAGTAATGCAACATATTCAGGTTGCTCAAACAGAATACAGGGTGGTTCAAAAATGTATAGCCTCGATATCCATAACCAAAAGGACAGAACTCAAATTTACTAACATGAAAAGACACATTATCTATCCACATTTTATCTACACACTACAATTGTTCAAAGATACTTTCACTGGGGACCTGGCAGATGTCTTCTTCTGTCCAGACACACATTAACATATCCTGTGGTATGGACTCCACTGTTTCTGGTGCAGTCGAGCCAACATTTCGGAAGCATTTCATTCAGATATCAATGAATGTCCAAATGGAAATATGGAGATGCACCATTCTGCAGATCTACATTTGGCAGATCTGCTATCTGTGGCATGAGCCGTTCCTTTAACATGTCCAGGTAACAGCAGCCAATGACAGTATCCTTAACAAAAATTAAGGGACCTTAGCCTTTGTACAGAATATGTTTACTTTGGGTGCGTATCTCACGTGCTCAGCAAGGGCACATGATTTTTATGAGCCCCGAATTCTACTGTTGTGGAAATTCCCACTAAGTTGAAAGGTAGCCTGTCAATGAATTTGTCCTCTTCCAATCGACCATGCACGTCAATGCAAAAGTCACGGTTTTGCTGTTTGTCATCTGGTTTTATCGCATGAACAAGGTATAATGGCTTACAACACAGATGTTTTTGTAAGATACGCCACACTGGGGTTTATGTACTTTATGTAAAATGAAATTTGTACACCTTTTTGCAACCTAAATAAAAAGGTGTGCCGTGGACTTCCTATACTGTAGCTTATGGCACCTGTAGTACTATACCAGTCAACATAGTTGAACTTCTAAGACTATGCTTGAATCCTGTTTACTTTCTTTCCCACGGTTTCTGTTCATTCTAGACTTCTCCGGGGACAACAACTGGTTTTGAATTGCTACAACTAATGTAAAATACAGCTTCTTTGCAGGGCACATTTCCCAAATTTATTCTAAAAACCTTTTTTGTTCTGTGTCAACCTTATCTCACACCATGTAAGCACATTTTACATTTGGTTCTTGAAAATTAAGCTGTGCTGTGATGGGTTGCTTTGGACAATAAGCCAGTTTTCATTGATTTTCTGTCATCAGCTATTTTCCCTTGATGTTACTACAGGTACCAGCCATTTTGAATCACCCTGTATATGCTATCTGTAATCTGATGATGTATGTTTTCAAGATCTCATTTAAAGAAAATAAGGACATACCATATGTCCATCCATTGCAGTCAGGGCCATCCTAACAGCATTATGGGCCTCCGGGCTCTGTCCAAATACATGACCACACCAAGCTAGGCATCTAACTACCACCAATATCATGCCACCTACGTTGGACGCCCCGCTGACATAGGCAGCCTACAGCCTATAAAACTAATTGGCAGTGCAGGATGCCATTTGCACATCCTAACTGTTTGCACATCCTAAAACCAGTTAAATATACAGTACTGAAGCGCTGACCCAAGGATCCAGGATGTCCTGGATTCCCGAGACAAACATTCACCAACTGGGGCCTCTGTGCTTGTGGGGCCCCCGGGCAATTGCCTAGTGTGCATAATGGATAAGATGCCCCTGCCTGCAGTTTGGAGTCCATTGGATTATGGGACCCACTTTAACCTTAAAAAACTGTATATTATAAGTAAGGCACTGAACTAATGAATTTCATGACTCACAACTAGTGGTGGAGTGTGAGAGATTTAAGATGGGGTGCTCTATGTTGAGTTAATTAAGATCATGGTTCCCATATATTGTCCTTGGATAAGAGAAATTGTACTTTAAGGGCCACATGTATGAACCTGTTTAGGTCTAAAATTCACTTTGTTACCCATAGGTAACTATGGGCAAAAGAGTGAGTTTTAGACCTAAACAGTTTCATACATGTGGCTCTAAGCTTTTGATGAATTGATTTGGCTTTTGAAGATTCCTATTCATGTTACAAAGTTTTCCAACAAAAGTAAAAATGAGTTGAAAGGGTTCAGCACTGAAACAAATTCCAGAAAATTGAGGCCAAGGTGGCCAAAAACAGACGAGAAAATGATGCTTACTTAGCTTACTTAGCCTCCGCTGCTCTGGTGCTTCCCAAAGATCTGCTACTCTTCATGACCCAATACAAAAGAAAGGCTCCCATTCTATTCACTTACAGTAGAGTGTGAGCCTCCACAGCGTGGCGAGACGAGAACCCGAAAGTAACAAGAAGTGGATCACTGGGGAGTTCCAAAGTGGCCAATTTCATGGATTATTTTTGTGAGTGGAAAAACCCTTTCAGTTTGCTTATATGTAAACCCTCACCCATCAATAATTGAAGCACAGGCCATCAGCACAAATTTAGGCAAAGAGAGGTACTGCACTACTTAAATAACAGGACAATCAACATATAAAGAGTCCCAAGTGAAAATGGATCTGTTTCCAGCTGTAAGTCACTTCAGTGTAGGAGAGATTGTGGGCCATTTAATGTGACAGTTCTGCCGCAGGAGCAGATGTTTTGATGATACCCTATTACTCAGCAGCGATTACCGAGAGACTGTCTGCAGGGAATAGGCACAGCTGCGTTAGTAACGTCAATGTTTATTTACACATTAGCTGCAAATTTATATAGATTTTTGTTTTAGGTCTTAAACTCAATTTTCTATAATTGTATTTACCGGTGTCTTATTTTCTCCTCTAGAATCCTGTGTTGTCTAAACGATCTGATGGATGAAGATGAGAAAGATAGAGCGAAGAGGTATGTATGGCGATGAAAAGGTTGTTAAATATAGTAGTAAAGATGTGGATTACTTGATGACATATATTTTTATAGATATGACTTTTAAAAAAGTATGTATGGCATGTTTGAGAAAACAAAAAAGTAAATTTTTTTAAATCAGTTTATTTAAAGGGGTTTTGCCAAGAAGTGAGTTCCTTACCTATCAGGCTGATACTCCCCTCTTAAGGTTTGAAAAAAACAAGTACCTCCTCTGTGATGTCATCACGCCACCTCCCATGCACATTCCTGATACTCAGTATCTGTAGTTGAGCAGACATTGTTTTGATAATCAACAGAGGAGAACTGTATTGTGCACAAGCTATATGCATTTTATTTCTCCCTCTTATTTGCTCAGGAGAGAAGATAAGCTCAGCAGGCAGCATCTTTCATTCCTTCTTCACGAACACTGCAGTGGGAGAGGGAGGGGGCTGAGCAGAGAGCAGGGAGAGTCTGCATGTTTTCTCAGATAATTACATTACAACCAGTGGATTCTCTATACAAAAGATATAAGATCTTTCTCCCCAGTCCCTTCAAACCTCCTTCATGTTCCCTGCCATCAGATAAGAAGTGCAAACAAAGCAAGTGTGGCCAGATCAGCTCCTGTCAGCTCCTGGTCTTATCTAATGTAAACTGTCAGGAAACCAAGGGCATCTTAGTCAGGCTGTAGCTCTCACAGGCTTCACTTTTTTTGATGACATATATTTAGAAAAGTGATTAAATACCCATTTTGGAGGATCCCATGTCAACATTAGATCGTGGCAAAACTCCTTTAAGCTCGATTCACACTGCATTTAGCATTACTTTCTTTATCTATTATGCACCCCAAATGTATGGCTATGCAGTTACATAGGTATGATGTTGAAAAATATATGTGTGGTATTTTTTGCATACAGTGTACTAGAAAAACATAGTCCATTATAAAACTTTTTTTAAAAGTCTCCAAAGGCGTAATCTGTGGCTTCTGGGTTCCAAAGCAAATTGTGTTACAGGGCCCTACATAAACCATGTGCTATTTATAATACTGATGTCTTGTTATGTGGCAAATGAGCCTTTGAGGCCTGGGTGCAACTGCTTTTTTTGCCCAAACTTATCTAGCTATGCCTCTGAGTTTGTCACGTTCTAGAGAACCTAACTGTGCATTTCTCCAGTCGACTGATGTAAAACTGATGTGTAATGCTAAATTTCCCCTCTAGGAAAAGTACTTCTAAAAGGTGGTGCTGGAGTCCTCGCTCTCCTCCCTTGAGAGTATTTGGATATATATACATTTTAATGGAGCATTCATGGCTTTTAGATTTCCACACACCTTCATGGTACCTCTCCCTAATGAGGAACATGTCCCCTTTTGATTTGCTGCAGCTAAAATAACACTTGCTGGTGGGGCCCAGCAATGACATGCTCTGTAATCAGTCTATTGTCAGTGGCCTCTGTTAATTAAAAGGTATTTCCAAAGAGTAAGTGGTTGCCTCAGCTGCTTGGCAGCGCTAGAGTCCTGGGTTAGACTTCAATCAGGGCAACATCTTCATGATGTTCTTTTTGTTTTTTGCTTTGGTTTCTTCTAGCTACAAAAAAAAAATTTTTTCCCTTTTCAACCCAAAAGGGGCCCAAAAAAATTAAAATAGGTAAATTTCGGGAATTTGATTTTGGGGGGGAAAAAAATAAATGTGAGGGGAAATAGAATTTTTTTGTACAGCACAAACGGGTTTATTTTTAGTGAACTTTTAAGGGTATGTTTTACACGGCTTTTTTGCAGGCGTACTTAGGGGTGAAATGGCTCCCTTTCGCCCAAAGAAAGCCCCGAAAATCCCTGTAAATATCACTTCTTTTTTTTGCCAGCACACAGTACTTCCCGGGGAAAGAAAGTTAAATTTGGGGGTTGGGGCAAATTTCCCCTTATGGCTAATTGGTGAGCACCCTAAAATAGGGGGGTGTACCCAACAGGGATATAAAAAGGAAGTAAAAAGGTTTTTTACCCCACATGTGATCGGACCCCTAATCTTTTGATGAAGCCCGGGTTGGGCGGGGGGCGAAACATGTCGGGGAGGTCAGATTTTGCCCTTTTTTAAAATTTGGGTGATTTTACCTCTGTTTAGGTGTCACCTGTGCGGGGGGTTTCAAAAAGGGGTTTTTATTTGTTCGGGCCATAAAGGATTGGGGACGTTTTCCCCAGGTGGTGGGTTTGGGACCCCTTAAACTGGAGGTAGTACTTTGCTATAGATATAAGGTTTCCCCTTTTAAATTTTGGGTGGGCCCCCACCAACTTGAAAATTAAAAAGGGTTTAAGTTTTTTCCCTCTTTCAGAAGCAAAAGGGGTTAAAGGGATGGGGGTTTAGAAATCAGGTTTTTAAATAGTGTGCATAAGGTTAAGAGTTTATACAAAATTAAAAAGTTACTTTTTAAAGTGTTTTAAGATGGGAAAAAGGATAGAGTTTAATTTTCCCTATGGAAAAAATGGGAAAAATTTTGAAATATACCCAAAGCACCTTATTCGGTTTCCCAATCAAAAAAAAACCCCCTTAAAAATGAATGGGGGGGGGCGGCCGCAAGCCCCCCTCCCCCTGTAAAAAATAGGGGTCACCCTGGGAAGTTTTGAATGGGCCATTTGCTGATGCTTGTCAATGGGAACAAAATTCCCCTCATTTTCCCCTTTTTTAAAATTCTTTGGGAAAAAAAAAAAAAATTTTACTTTTTTGGGTTCCCCGAATCTGAAAAATTTCCCCGATCACACTAAATTTCTTGAAAATTTACCCTTTGTAGAGGAAATGCCCCAAAAAAAAAGGGTTAAAATACCCAATGCCAAAATTGGGGGTTATTGCCCTTCCGGTTTTCTTGGAAAAAAACCCAAAAATAAAAAGTGTTTTCAAAAAGTTCTGCACTTCAAATTGGGAAACCAACTTTGAGCCATAACATCGGGTCCTACAGGGGAAAAAATTAAAAAGAAGGGTGATGAAAAAAACAAATTAAGAAAATAAAAGTTTTCTTTTTTCACAAGTAGTAAAACATGCCAAAAACATTATAGATTCGGCATAATCGGAAATGTATCAATCTGCAGAAGAAATATATTATGTCACTTTTACCACAAGGTGAACTCTGTAAAAACAAACCAAACAAACCCCGCAAAAAGTTTTCCAAGTTCTACCCCACAAAGGATTTTTTCTGATTTCCCTGTACATTATGTGGCACAGTAATTGGGTTTAAATTTAAAAAAAGTATTTTTAAAACCCGGTTTTTAACGAAAAAGTTAAAGCCTTAGAAAAAAGGGGCGAAAAAAAAGGGGAAAATGAAAAACCATAAACGAGCTTTAGGGAGGTTAAAAAGAAGGACTAGTATCAATAAGGAAGTAAAGGTTTCTAGAGTCAGGGAAACTTGTAAGGGCCCAAACCCACACGCAAAAGGTTTTTTCTTTGGGATTTTCAAAATGCAGATTTGGGGAAAACCCAAATCTGAAAAAAACTTTTCAAGCTTTCCCAATAGACTTTAAATTAAAAAACCCCGAACCATTTGTTTACACTGAAACGATTTTCTGGGGAAAGGATTTAAAAAACCAACGGCTTTTCCCAAAAAAAACGGGAAAAAAGCACAATTTTAAATGTCCATTTTTTCGGGGCAAAAGATACGCTAGTCAATGGTTTAGGGGGGGCGGCCAAATGCGCACACTGCGGACAAAACCCTTTCCCCCCCAAAAACCTTTTAAAAAAAACAAAAAAATACCGGCCAGATTTTTAAAACGAAAAAAAACCCTAGTTTTTAAAACACTTGCCTTTGGGGCCCTTTCCCCTAAGGTATTTTTTCCAGATTTTTCATATCGGTCCTAGGACCACCACACTCTCCCCATCCAAAACCGCAAATGGGTGATCCTCACTTTTAAATTTAAACAAAACCCCTGAAACAGAAATTTTTATTTTTTAGACAGGCTAAAGGTACAGCATCACTGTAAGTACTTTGGAAATTAGTTTTTGGGTTTTAATAGGGTGTAAAAGCCCAACGTTAAAACTAAAATTGTTTGGGGTCTAAAGGGGAAAATCGTAACAAAGGTGCGAAATATAGAATTTTCTGGGATGTAATATAATTTTCAAGCACCCCTATACTAAGTTTTATTTTTTTAAATACTTGTCTGAACAAGCCCTGACAGTATACTCCAGCATCACAGGACATGAGTATTCTTTAAACATTTTGAAATAACCATTTAAAAAATCCCAAAAGTGCTGAATACCCCAGTTTTTATTTGTATCGGAAAGGCTTTTTCTTGTTTATAAGCTTATAGTAATTAGCAATGATATCATCCTTAATTAAATATCATATTGTTTCGATATGGCACAGACCAAGTAGGATATGGTTGATTTGCCAAATACAGATTATATATTTAAAGTACAAGTGTGCTGCAGATATCCTTTGTACTAACATTTTTTACAGTTTATTTTAAAGGGGACCCCCTTTAAAATCTCGGGGCCAATTTTAGTACATACTTGTGTTTCTTGTGAAATAACAATTCTGGAGAATCTTATCTTACAACTCTTTGTTGTTGTTCCCCCTGTTTTCATCCCTAAAAATGAATGGGGGTTCCCATTCCATTTTTTAAAAAAAGGAAAAAGGGTTTCTTTCACCCCACTGACTGTCAGCACTGATTGGCAAGGGCAGACAGTGGGGGGAAACACCCCAATTTTTAAAACCCCACTGAAAACCATTCAGAAAAGGGCATTTTTTAAAGGGGTTGTATCTTTTCCCAAAAATGGCCCCTTTCAGAAAAATTGGGACAGGGGAAAACAAGAAATTTTTGGAAAAATTGGATACCCTTTTAAAAAAGCGGGTTTTTTTTTTCACTGTCTCCCTTATCTTCTTTTTGGTGTAAACACTGTTCCCAGTGGGGTTGGATTCTTCCCCTTTCTTTTAAATTTGGGCTGCCCGTCTCTACAAATTTTACATTCTGTCGGGCCCCACGGTCGTTTTCCAGGGGACGTGCATTCCTCCCCGCTCTCCCCTCAGAAAAAGGGGGCCACCCGCTTTTCACTCTGCACGGGCCGGGGCGCTCCACAATAACCCAATGCAGGCTTCTACAATCAGAAAACACAGAATTGTGCTGGGGTGCCTAATGCTTTTGGGTTTTAAAAACAATAAAAGGAGACAGATCGGTGTGCTCTGGTTTGAGTTCATAGAACCGGGTTTTCAACTGTAAAAAACCCCTTCCAGCTGTGAAGGAGAGGAGACCCGTGCTTTTATTTAAAAAAGGGCTGTCAAGACTGAATGCAAAATTTTGTGGTTTTTAAACAGCTCTTACAAAATAAGACTGCTTGGGAGGGGAAACCCCCCCACAGTGCCTGTGGTCAGAAAGGGGGGGGGGGAAAGCACCTGACTGGGGAAAGGCGACATGAACAGTAAAGGGGGGGGGGTGATGTCATCCCCTTTCAGTTAAACACCCAGGGGGAGGGGAAGAAAGGGCCCCCGGGGTTTTCAGGAACTGAGAACTAAAAAAAAACAATAAAAGAGACCAACTGATAAAGCAAATAAATCCTTTTTTAACCCAAAAAAGGGAGGAACAGCAAAACACAGATTTTAAAAAGAGAAATCCCCTCCCAAAAATTTGTTTTTTCCCACAAATCACAGGTTTTAGAAAACACCCAAAGCTTCTTTTTTATATCCCCTTTATCTGCAAGACTCCCTTAAAACTAAAAACATTAAAAGTAGATCAGCACGGGGGGAAAACAGACCCTTGGGGCTGTTTTTTTAAAGCCATTCACACACTTTTTTACGATTTTCTACAAAAATGTCTATGATTTTCCAGGTTATATACTGTCATAAAATACCCCTCCCCCCCATTGACTGTTTGATGAAAACCCCACATTTTTTTTTTAAAAGGGAAACTGGTTTTATTTCCCCTTACTTTCAGATTGATTCTGATTTCCTTTTTAGAGGGTGTATAAAAAGAAGACATGTGGTATTATCATTTTGGGGAAAAATGAAAACCAGTAGGGGGAAAACATCTATTTTACCCCATCCCCCGCTGTTTTGGATTTTTCCTCCCATCGTGTCACCAGAAAGGGCACTTTTGGGGGGAAAGTGCTTATTTTTCCTTGGTCAGAGCGTGTTTTACAAGTGACTATGTATGTCTGTCAGCGGTTCTGTGCTTTGGCAGTTTGGTACTTTAAACAGTCATTGTAAATTTGGGAATTAAAAGATGAATTTTTGGAATTTACTGAGGGACTAATGCAAAGGTTTTTGTGGGGCCTTTACAAAGTCATTACATGTAGCTTAAACAAACCCGACCCCCCTTGGTTGAAAATCATAGGCACTTTTAAAAAATCCCCCTTTGACTAAAGATTGAAAAAAACCTTGTTTTAAAGATCAAAATTTTTTTTGGGGTTTGGTTTAATGGAAGTCTGCCCTTTAATATCGGTTATATTGCTTCTGAAATAAACTGGGGAAAAAACCCCCGGTCACCAAGTAAAAACCACCCTTTGCCTTTGGTAAAAGGGAGGGAATGGGTTTTAAAATTTAATGCTGTAGATATTTTGAATTAATTTTGGGACTTAAAATTTTAATAAGTGTGCTTGTGTCCCTGGGTTTATTTCCCATCTATTTGGGTAATAACAAAAACACACCATGGGACAGAATATAAAATCGGAGTTGTGATCATATATATATTTATGCCCCGTTGGGCAAGAGGGCCCTTTTACAAAAGCGCAATCTACAATTTATTATCATAGTACACAAAATATGGCGCAACATGGGATGAACTTTTGGGGCCAAAATCACCATTTCTTTTAAAAAAAGGCCCGGGACCCAATGTTTCAAAATTTTTATTCCAAGATCTTTATTTTAAATTACAAAATTTTCTTTGGGGTTCATAAAATAAAGGATCAAAGTATTTCCCCTCATTTCACCCTTAAAACCCCTTAAGCCCAAAAACCCGAAAAATAGTTAATGACCAGGGAAAATTTTTTTTTTTGATTTTGCCTCCTTGGCATTTCAAAAAGTTGTAATTTTTTTTTATTTTTCATGACGCAGTTGGTTTAGGCGTCCCGGGTTTTATTCGAGACAATTGTTTTTTATGGGGGAATTAATTTTTAAATTCACATATAAATAATTGCAATTTTTTTTTTTTTTTAAAACCTTTTTTGGTTTTTTTTAATTTTTTTTTTCACCATTCACATTTCACCCCTTAAAAAACTTGGGTTTAAATTAAAATTTTTTCAGGTTTTTAAAGGTCCCTGTGGATACCTTTAAAAATTTTAGGTTTTTTTTGTTTTGTGTAAATTTTTTTTGCAAATTATTTTTTTTTTTAAATATTTATTTTGATTTTTTTTCTTTTTTTATCTTTTTTCTTACACTTTTTCTTTTTTTTTTTTACTTTTTTTGACTCCCCTGAAGGGGGAACTGTATTTCATTTTTAAAAAAAAAAAATTTTTGGAATTTTTTTTTTGCTAAAAACTTTTTTAATCTGTGTCACTTTGGGGCACAGGAGGATTGGGGCAGCAACAGTGGTCCAGGTCACTGGCTTTATACACGACAGTTCTGGGGGGGACTCTAGGTCCCCCGGGTGACTGTGCCGCCGTTCACTGGGGCCCGTCCCGGGCACCGGGTTCCCCCCGATCAACCCCACAGAGCAGGGGAAACCCCTTTTATTGCCTGGGGGTAACGCACCGCCCCCAATCAAAGGGGGTTTTTGCACCGGGGGTTTCGGAGGTTTTGAGGAGGGTGGGTCAGGATCGGGGCTGGGGTAGTAAAAAGGCCCGGCTCCCCAAACTCCCGGGTGGGCGCAAAAGAAGCCAAAAAAAACGGGCGTGCAGACGAAAAGGACCCCCCGGCCCGCCGTCCAAAAGAAAGGTTCCGGGCGTTAAGGAGGGTTTAAAAAGGGGTCCATTTTTTGTGGTACGTTTTTGGTCCCCCCAAATGGACCTTTCTCAACCGAATCTCGCAAAAATGTTTGGGCAAGGGGACTTAAAAAGGAGCCCGGAAAATAATTTTTCCGACCCATTTTTTGTCTCTTACAACAGGTTCAGAGATTTGGTTGAAACTGTTTTTTAAATTTAAATGATGAAAAAACTTTGATCCCGTTTTTTTATGAAGCCCGGGGGAAATTTAAATTTTTTTACTTTTAAAAAAGATTTTTGGGAAAAAATTTTGAAACCCCTGGTGTGGAAAACCCTTTTTTATAGAGATTTAACCCTCTAATTTTTTGGGGGTTGCCCCGTTTTCCCTTTATTGAGTGCCAAAGACAATTTTTCCCAAAAAGACCCCACCCTTTTTAACTAAAATTTTTTTTTTGTAGAAAGCGCCCGAATGTATGAAAGTGTCAAAATTCCGGACAATCATTGGAAGCCCACCACAAGGGGATGTGACCTTTTCTTTTCCATAAACGAGGCGTTCCTATGCTGTTTTATTTATTGCCATTTATGGAGCAGAAGCATAGTTTTTAACCCTTAACAAAAAGCCTCCCGCCGAAAATTTTAATGGCGAGCCCCGGGCAGGGGGGTTTATCATGGTTTGCGGCGCGGGAAACAGCCCCTGGGGAACAAGCTGTACTTCACAGCCCCCGTTCCCAGGGCAGATCCGGCTCTTAAAGGGGTGGGACAGGGGGGCCCGGGCCCCACGCTTAAACCCCCAACTACCGCAGTTCGGGACCCCCAGGTAATAAAAAAGGGGTTTCCCCTGCCCGTTTAATGTTGGGAACTCCCTAACCTCCGGGGCCTGAAAAGGGGGAAAAGGCTGCCCCAGTTACCCCAGGGAACCCAGGGAACCCCCAAGGATCAAGGCGGGCTTTGTGATGCCCTGATTGCTGCCCGGTCTAACTGGAAAATAGAATTTTTAAATTTAAATTTAAAAAATAAAAAAAATGCTTAAAACATTCTAAAATTTAAAAAAAAAAAGTAAAACAGTTATCTCTTCATGGGATTTAAAAAAAAAAAAAGTAAAAAAAAATAAAAAAGTGTAGGGAAAAAAAAAAAACATAAAATAAAAATAATTTTTTTGGGGAAAAAATAAGTTTGCATATATTTCACAAAAAAAAAAACCCCCACACATATTTGGTATCCCAAAATCGAAACCCTAAAAAACCCGTAGAATTAATCTTTAACCCAAAAATTTAAGGGGAAAATGGGGGGAAAAAAAAAAAAATTTTTGCCATAATTTTAATAAAGGGGAACCTTTTAAATTTTTTCCCCCAAAAAGTAAACTTACCCTGAATAAAACGAGGCCTATACCAAACCTTTGGGGTTTATTGAACAGATGGAGGGGAAAAATAAAAAATGGGGGTGGGTCATTAATTTCTTTTAGGCGTTTGGTTAAGGGGTTAAAAACAATTTCCACAATCCTTTTGAAAGAAAAATTTTTGGGGGAAATTTTGGCTATAAACCCTTGTACTGACCATGTAGTTTAGCTTTAAAAAACCAACCTTCTTTTTCCCCCGCCTAAACCAAATTTTTTTTTTTCTGTTTAGGGCTTTACGGAAAAATTGGAAAAAGAAAAGAAGAGCCAATTTTTAAAAGTACTCAATTTAAAAAGCTGGTAAAAAATGCGCATGGGCCCTGGGAAAACCCGCCCCAAATGGACAAGTTTTCCCCCATTCCAAAGAACCCATTGGGTTTTTTACAGAAAAAAAGAAAGGTAAGCCATACCCGGGTTTTTGTTATTTTTTCCCGGTATTTTGATTACTTATTTTAATTTCGTCATTTCAATTTTATTAGACCCCCAAAATTTTTCTCCATCTTAGATTCACAGCAAAAGACCCCCAAACCTTTCGAAAATTTAGGGAGGCTGGAAATCTTCTTTTCTCAGTTAAATGAAAAGTTTACCAGTTTTTTTGTTAGAGGTAAAAACTTTTCAATGACTTTTATAAAGCCTTGGTTAAAATCATTTGTAAATTGAAAGGCCCTTTTTTAAGCATTGGGTGACCTGTTTTGCAGAAATGGTTGGCCCTCCCAAAGGGTTTTTCACACATCCCCAACAAGGAAATTTTTTTAAAATATTTTCCCCATTTGTCCCCTCCAAGTTGGGTTATAGAATTTTCTCCCTAAAAGGGGTTGTTAACCCCTTTTTGGATTTCCAGCACTGCAGGTTGGCAAGCTATAAGCTGAACACCTCAAAGAATGAGGAGGGCGAAAATTTGCGGCCATCATCCCCCATAAAAAAGAATGGGGAAAGGGTGGGCCACCCAAGGGGCCCCAAAATTATTCTCTGAGGGTGGGTCAGAATTGGGAGCTAGCTAGAGAAGAACCCAAAAGTGCTTTTTAAGCTGTTTTTTGGAAAACCCTTTTTTAAAAAGGCCTGTCAACCTCCCCGACAGTCTGGTTCCTTTTTTAAAATTAAATTAAAAATGGGGCCCTTTTTTTTTGTAATTCTTTTCAACTGGTATTCCTTTAAAATATATGGATAAATGACAAAATAAGGGTTTCCCCAAAGTATGAAAAACTTCTTGGTCTAAGACTTTCTTTTTTCCCCAAATAGCAACCAATCAGAGCTCCCCTTTAATTTCATCGATATGGAGTAAAATGATATACTGTCAATAGGGTCATACAGTTATCTAACATTGGCACTTGGGTAGCATGCATAAAGGAGGTTAATCTATAGTGTCTGTAGATCATATTGTTTTGTCAGGTAAATAAAAAATTGTGGCTTTATGGTTTTTGATTTCTTTATGGGATGTCCGTAAAAAGGATATTCCCCCAATTTGCCCAAAAAGGAAACAATTTAGGTGAACAAGTAAGTATTACACAAAATAACTTTTCCAGAACATCACAACTAAACCTGAAAGCAGTTATTGAATATGGTTGTAGCTTGTGAAAAATGCTTTGCCCACTGTATAATCCCAGACTATTTTGGTTGCCACAGATATTTTATGATTATCATCACTCACTGTCCCCATTGAGGATCACAATTTTAATTCCAGATTAATTAAATAGTATATTTTTGGGTGTGGACATATAAAGTATAAGAGAAAAAGGAAAAAGGGAGACCAAAATTTTTTTTAAATTTCCCTTCCCAAAAAGTGGGGACAAATACAATTTTGTTTCAAACTTTGGGCGGGAAAGTATGAAAAGTTGGTGCGACAGGCCCGTTTAAATCGCTTTAAAGGGAGTTAGACTGGGCCCGAATTTTAATTTAACCTGTTCTTTTGCAGATCATACATACAGGTGCATTGTTGGGCCAATTACCAGACCATTTAAAAACCCGGTCTGGTGTTTTTAACTTTATAGTGCCCAAGTTTGGTTTTCAAAGAATCATAAATGTGTCTAACCCTTTTATGAAATGTGGGGGCGGGCGACCCCAGAACACCCCCAAATTTTTTGGCGCCTTAAAAATGTTGCGGGCCCGGGGCTCTAACACTTTGGGGCCCCATGTAAAGAAAAGTTTAGGGCTAAAAAAAAATACAGTAACCTTTGGGGGAAAAAAGGGTTTTTGGGCCCTAAAGGTTCATACATGTGGCCCTTTGTATGCCAAATACAGGAGTAGCCCCTTTTCTCTACCCCTCCCTTTCCCCAACCCGACCCCCCCCCAGAGGGGTATCTCTGGCCCTAGCAGGCCATCTGAACACTTCTTCTGCAATCCATCAGTTGCGTTACTTCTCTAAGCTGTACTGGGGGCTTATCAACCCAGCCATGAACATGACCCCTCAAAGTACCCTGCCACATGCCTCACAGGCATCTTTGTAACTGAGGGTGAGTTCACACAGAACTAAAAGGGGGGAATTGGGGGGCCCAAACAATGGTGTTAGTAGGGAAAAAAATTCTAATTTCCCATATGACCTGCAGTGCTAGTTGGCACAGAATACTAGACTGAACGCTGTACGAAATTATAGCCCCAAAAAAAACCGGGGGGCAGGGAAAAAAAATAAAAAACGGGTTTTTCAGGGTGCAAAAAAGTGGAAACTTACCATTAAAGTTTTGGGGGTGCAGGAAAACCCCAGCAGGGGATGGGGAAGGACCGGGTGAGGGGGACACCATAAAGGCTCCAATCTTTGGGAAAGGGAAATTACGGGGAAAGATAAAGGGCCTAACCCAAAAATGTCCCTGAATTGTGCCGCAGACCTAGACTTTCTGCGGTTGCTGACACTAGGTAGATATATAGCTCTCCTCAGTAGGTAGGTATATAGACCCTTGGTAGGTATATGAATACCATTAGCTAGGTATATAGGTAACGTTGGAAGATTTATAGGTTTATAGGCTCTCAGTATATAGCCAGGTATATATATTTAGGTAGTTTATATAGTCTCCCACAGTAGAGAGGTAGGTAAATAGGTTTCCTCAGTAGGTAAAAAAAAAGTAGGCAGGTAGGTATATAGGCCAGCACAGCAAGTAGGTAGATATATAGGTGCTCCAGTAGGTAAGTAGGCCCCCCGGTACGTAGGTATATAGCCACTTTCAGTAGCTAGGAAGATATATAGGCCCCCTCCAGTAGGTAGTTAAATAGGTCACCTTGGTAGATATATAGGTCTCCCCAGTAGGTAGGTAGGTGTATAGGTCCTTTAGTAAGTTGGTAGGTGTACAGGGCCCCCAGTAGGTTGGTAGATCTATAGGGTTCCCCAGTAGGTTGGTAGGTGTAAAGGGCCACTTTTTTGACTCATGGGGCCACATAAATATTTTTCAGTGTATATAACCAAAAAAACATTGATAAATCTGCCCATCTGTATAGTTTAAGACATAGAACAGAATACATAAACAGATCTAAAACCCATAAGCCAATTGCTCTTAGACAGCAGTTATACAGACTATGTTCTTCTATTCATATAAATCCATTCGGAAAATGATCTGCCAACGAAAATGTAAATGGATAAGCAATCTTGAGAAACACAGGTTTGTAGTGTCCTTTCTGTATTAGAAGACTGGATCCTCTGCCTATGTTACCAATTTGCATGTATTAGAAAGCAATGCCAGCACTTCTTTAGTCATCAGGCTAATTTATTCTGTGAAACAATGATTCCTGCTTTGCACATAATCCATCCTTCTTTTCTTTTTTTCCACTTGGGCAAGTGGAGGCACAGTATGTCAAGAGTAAAATGCTTGTTTTCTCTGTGAAGTAGGGAGTGGGTAGAGCTGGCATCAGTAATTCTGCAAGTATAATGGTAATAGCGTAAGCATCTGAAGAAGCTGTTGCACAGGCACTGCTTGCCTGGAGCGTAATACAGGCTTGGCACCACTGTGAGGAGGAAGGAAAGAAAAAAAGAGAGGGAATGATAATGAATTCGGCAGAGGATAAGAACACAGTGTGACCTGGTCAGCTCTGTGTCTCTTGGAAAGTGACCAGGACCGGCAAGTCAGACATGAAAGATTTACGTAATCTTTATGGTTGCTTCATAAACTATAAATAATCCCGAGCATTTGTAGAATAGTTACAAGCAAAATCCAAATGCAAATCAACTGATATTACCTAATCAGTCGCCTCCTCTATCCAACCTGCATTAGAAAATAACAGAACTACTGCTGTGGATGAATATTTATAGCAAGCATCAGTTCAGGTAGAACGATAATACAGAAATACAGCATATCTGTGCCAAGTCTATCACTGTTACACACATTTTATTCGTATCAGCTAAGTATCCCACTTATGTCCTAAATAACCAACCCCCAGATAACAGCAATCAGGATAACACATTATATTTGTATATTATATTATAATTGGACATGCTTATTTAGTACTGGGCTATAATATTGTCAGTGGCGTAGCAAGAGGGTGCCCCAGATATCACTGCTCTTGGCCACATTGTATGTTTGCCAACTCTTCTGGACTATGGAAGAGTTAGCAAGTCTCCCTGGTGCTAGTGCACGCTCAGAGGTTGTGCCCACACCATTCACAGTGTGAGATGACTGTTGTGTATAGCCAGGCTCCAGCTGCAGCAGCCTGAAACTGAGGTTTCTCCAATCTCGGCCACTTAATCCCCTAGATTTCTTAGTCAGTAGTGTCAGCGGCATCTAGGTGGTTCACAGAGTTAGAGGGCTTTCTCTGTTACCCATGGGCATCTCTACAACGTGATTGTGGGGTACCCAAGGTTACAATAGCAACCAAAAGCCATGTAATGGCCTCCGGATTTATCATGTACAGGAGCCTATCAGAATCTAATAGGTTGCCTATCACAGGTACAGAACAATACATAGCAATACAGTATGTGTTGCTATGTATTATAAAAGCGATTAAGCCGATCATATAGTCTAGTCCCATATTGGGACTATAAAAAGAAAAAGTAAAAACCAAATAAATTAAAAATGTTTAAACAAGCAAATAAATACCGTAAATAAAAACACAAAACTTCAGATTACCCAACAAAAGATATAAAAAAATAAAAAGGTTACACATAAAATCATTGTTGTATCCATAATAATCCAATCTATGAAACCCTAGCTAACCCTCTGCAATTCAAAGTTTAGGCCTAGGAGGGTGTAGTCTAGGGGATTTAGCATTTTTTCCTTTGAACACCCAGATAAAATCCAAACTAGCTAACAATAAATAACTTCACAAATAAGCAGAAACCTTGTTGCTTGGACAAGGTGTGGCGGTTTTGAGCAGGGTTAGATAATGAGCTAGGGGCTACCTAGGCATGGGCTGAACACCATCAGCTGAATCTGTCTGCCCTTTTAGGGTAAATGTACATGGGACAGATGTGTTGCAGAAATATTCTTGAAAAAAACGCATTACAAATTTTGCAAAAAGTTTGTATTATGGGCAATTTTGTTGATTTTATTTAATAATTCATACGCATAATCTAGGCATATAGCATAATTTAGCCACATAGCATATAATTGCAAGCATATTTGATGTGCCTAGTTCTGGTGTACTACAGTTCATTTATATAGAAAATAGGGCATCAACAGTTTTTTGGCGCGAAATACACAAAAAAATGGCTCAGCCCTAATGGGACATGTCGCCCTATGTGCTTTTAATTTGCTTAGTTGCAGGCTCTCCTTCTATGCTATACACACCCTTGGTTAACAGGTCTTATAGTCACCCTTAATTGTCCACATCATAAGAGTTGTACTGCTACTAGTCTCGGCGTTGTAGGCAAGTATAGGGAACTGGCCAGACAATGTTTTCTCTCTGCATTTTCCTGACATTATTGGGAAGTCAGGTAGTTTCACTAAAGCGTCAGGGAGCAAGTGCAGCATTTCGGGCAAAAGTTGGTTAAAAGTAAAAATTCGCTTTAATTAATGCCATCATCTATGATGCAGAGAGGGAGTAGCAGTTCTCTTTCTAATTTTAGTAAGGGTGCAGCGTGTGCTCATAAATTCACATTGCAATTAAACTTTTACTCATATTGTTTTATTGCCTTCATTTTTCTGGAGATTTACCTACTGCATCACATACAGGAATGCATATTCTCTAAGCCAAAATCCATTTGATGCTGGCTAGACTGGGGTGTGGAGCCTTAAAGATCCTCTGGTTTAGGCAAAAATAGTTGTCTAGTCAAACTTTTTTTTCCAAAATTGGGCTGTTGCTATAAAGTTAAAAAAGTGATACCTCCCCACTCACCTCGGTAGCATTAAAACAGAAGTGAGTGGGGAGGTAAGTATTCCATTTCTTGATTTATAGCCACACCTGCACCCATTTGCTAAAATAGTTTGACCTGGAAAACCCCTTTAACCTTTTCAGAACGTGATTAATTGCAGTTTAAATAACACATTTAGCCTAAAAATTACCTCTACATCGGACAATGAAGCTAATGTATCAGTGATAAACTGAGTCGTTGCATCTAAATCTCATTACTCTAAGTTCATTAAATCAAATTCGGGGGGTGTTTTCAACTATGGGATAAATACGTCCTATGGTTCTCCAAGGGTGGAACCTCTACAGGAAGTATGAAGTTTTACTGTGGGAAGATTCTTAAGTCATGGTCTCCAAAATAGATACAGTCTGACAGCAGTAGTATAGTCAGGATTAGAGCCAAGAGCCAATACCAGGGGAGGTTAAAGCCGAGGAGAAGACAGGAGCATAATAAACGAGGTAGCCAAGGGCCAGAACCAAGAGTAGAACTTCTTCAGGTATCAGATAGAGATTCCAAAGAAACAGACAGGATTGAGGTCTGGAAAAGCATGGCAGGAGGATTACCCTTTATATAGGCCACCAAGACTTTTGCCATCTTCACACTTCCATTGTCTGGGCAACCCTTTCCCATGAGAAGGGAATGGGCTATGATGGAAGATGGAAGCAGAGAGAGAAGAAGTGTCCTAGTTACTGGGAACAGTTGTAAGCAAGGGCTGAGATAGCTGGCTGGGTTGAGGCACTTGAACCAGGCAAGCTGAGTAAGTTATATGTAGAAATGAGACTATGGCAAAACAATGGGGAGGACTTTACTAAAGACAGACGTATTTGTTAAAAGGGTTGTCCCATCTCAAAATAGCCTCTACAGCCACTTCGTAGCGAGCCACAAGCCGTGCACAGAGATGAGAAGATGGCCACGCTTGTGCAGTTCTTCCCATTCATTTTTATGGGTTTGAGTGTGCTTGGCTGTCTTTGGAAATCCCATAGAAATAGGGAGAACTGTGCAATGTGGCCTTCTCCCCATTGTCTGTGGACAGCTCAAGCTGGCTGCAGACACTACATATTGATATGGGACAACCACTTTAAGAGGTACACGCTCTCTTAATATATTTAGTGAATTTTTATAGCTGACTGTGCACTAGAAACTGAAATCTATGATATAGATTTCTGCTAGAATTTACGTCAAATTTCTGGCGTAAAATTTTGTATATCTGTGGGGAGCAGTAGGGCAGACCCTTAAACTAAATTCCACATTGTATGTCTGAAACCTAGTGAAGTGGCATACTAAATTCTCCCCAATGTGTCTACCCAACTCTATATGTTTCCAAGTTCATAGCTTAGAAAACAGAGAGACACAAATATCTGCACAAGGGGCTCCACAGGGAAGTGCTTAAATTTAATGTGCTATTTTTATGTAGTGAAAAGGCATCATTTTCCATTACACTGGTAATGTCCTGTTGTGTGAATAAACATGCTGAGTCTTTCAGTGGTCACATGTTACATTGTTTTGTTGGACACAGCAGGGCATGCCTCTCGTATACTAAAAATTGCCAGGGAAGCATTGAAGATTTGTAGTAAAAAATGGCCACAACGCATCGGTAGTGTACGTAAACATAGCCGCCTAGTTCTCACATGCAAGCTCACAAAAAGAACAAGCCGGAGAACCCTATAAATCAATAAAACATGCCAGCTATAATCTGAATTCTATTATAAAAGTAATAGCCAACATGGCAGTTTTCATAGACATTGTCCTCTATTTATATTTATGATTGAGATTTGGAAAAGAAAAATGTTTCTGAATCCAAAAGGTGAACTATCTCTTAAACATATAACCAGTATTTATATGTTTAAAGAATACATTAGCATGACGTATTTGTATGGAACATTTTGAAAAAAGTTGGTCCTTCCTCCATTTACTATTACTTTTTTTATTATTATTATTGTGGTTTCCACAGTATAACAGCTTTACTAATATTAGGAAATACATCAGCCATACGTTAAAGGAGTCTAAAACCAGTAGTAGTGGTGGAAAATTGCTATGATATGCTATTGCTTTTGATATGTGCTAGTCCAACTATTGAAACTCACACTGATCCAAAGAAGGAAGAAGTCATAGTGGCCATGTGGCCTTCACAGTATTTTCTCCATAATCCCAACCTCACACTCAAATATTCAAAACTTCTCATGTGCTGCACCAGTTTTATGGAATTCGCTTCCCTGTAGAATCAGTTTTATTCCAACATTTATAGTTTTAAAAATACAACTTCTTAGTCAAGTCTACGACATTCCCTAATCAGTTCCTCCTCGTCTTCACATTTGTGTATACGTAGACATTGGCTAGTGGCTTGCTCATACTTGTTTGCATTGTATAGTTCCCTTTTTTATGGAAAATGGCTGGAATTTCGTACAGATTATATACTTCTACCTTTTGTTTCACTCCTACTGCATAGATTGTAGGCTCTTACGAGCAGCGCCCTTACACCTATTTGATTTGTTAAAAGGTTTGTTACTATGTATGGTCAGATATAAAATATTCATGCACAGATTGTACGGATTATGTTGGTGTTATATAAATAAAGATTACTATTGTGGTGTATTTTACCAGTGACTGTACATAGAACAGCAACACATACCTATTCACCTTGAGTGTTGGCGGAAGTCCACAAAGTTCCCCACAGACCATAATGTTATGCCATATCCTTGTGAAATCCCCTTTAATCATCTGTTAATAAACTTGGATTTGTTGCCAGATTGATTGAAGTGCTGATTGAGCTCCACCCAGGTTAGCAAAATAAGGAATTTGCACTGTACAGGTTTGTTAATGTAAAATGATATCATTTTAAAAAAAAAAGATTTTGTGTACATGTGCAAAATTAATTATAAAAATTCATACTGCTTTGCTCACAGTATAGCACTCCAACCTTGTCCCTTTTAAAAAGTTTCACTTATTTTCAATTATTACTTTCAATTATTGCAGAAACTGCCATAACGTAGGAGAAATGTAAGAACTGGAATAGCAGGTAGTAACATTTTTAGAACACAATTGCTGTAGCTAGGACTTTTCTTATTTCTTTTTGAAGATTGCTGACAGCCCTGTTACTAAATGGTAACGACCTGACAAATGTAGCAATATAGAGTAGACAATTATGGTAAAAATATATTGTGATATAGATCTGACAAGTAAGCTGAGGCGACTGTTATGACATTGGCTGCTTGTATACAGTATGTACAATGTGATATCGAGCTGGCAGTTAGAATCTTCTCAGTCTGACAATAATGATATTAAACTGCTCAGACTACATAAAACAGAATTTTAGGAGGCACCGTACTAGCGAGGACATATAGCCTATATGTGACGTTGAGCCTGTGCAATTATATGGCATGCTCCAGGCTTATTTTAGCTTACTCTATAAATAGCCATAGATAAAAATACCGTAAATTGAATTGCCATCTGTGTTGTCTATAAATAGCGGCTCCTGGCACTTTCCAAAAAAAAAATCAATGTGTTGTTTGATTTAACACTTTAAAAGAAGATTGAATTTGTGTTTCTATTTGTTAGGCTCTGGATGGGTTTCTAATAGCACTGACCACAGACGGCATGATAATATATGTTTCTGACAGTGTTTCATCCCTCCTTGGTCATTTACCGGTAAGTTATAGCATGTCATTTATCAATTCATGTATGTAGCGTATTGATTTGAGATGTATAAGATAGACAGACAGATTATCGTAAATCTAAGAAGATAGATGAATAGTTAGATATAAGATAGATAGAATAATAGATACATTAAATGATAAATATATATATAGATAGGAAGACTGATAGATGTGAGATAGATAGATATACAGATGATAGTATATCTAAGAAGATAGATGAATAGATAGATAGATAGGCGGATGGATAGATAGATAGATAGATAGATAGATAGATAGATAGATAGATAGATAGATAGATAGTGTAAAAAAAAAGTAATTGCACTCCAGCCCAGTTTTTTCTTGACCCCTATCACTGGCTTGGGCAAGTTGCTAATCTTAAACTGAAAAGGTGTGCAGTGACATGGCTCAATAAAGTATACTTTTTTCATGGACTGTGCTGAAGTGCTATGACTTTTCCTTCATTAATTCGCGGCATGGGTCAAAACTGGTCATCTGGCACCCTTCTTTAGGTTGTGTGCTGAATTTTTTTTCTATTTGTCAAAGATAGATATAATGTAGATTGTAAGCCCTCACGGGCAGGGACCTTTCTCCCTCTGTACAAGTTGTTAGTCACTTATTGTCACTTTGTAATTGTTTGACCAATGTTATATATGTACCCGCCTGAAATGTACAGCGCCCTGGAATCAAGGGCGCTCCAAAATAAATGATAATAATAATAATAATAATGTGATCTACAACATTTCTACTAATCAGCTAAACACCATTTCATATACAACCCAAATTCCCCAAAAGATGTACAGAAAACAAGAAGGCAATGATTTGGAAATCTCTTATTCTCATAGTTTATTCACAACCCAACATAGAACACAGATCAGAAGATGAAAGGTAAACAGTTTTTCATTTTATCTAAAAAAAAACTTGGGATAGAATCATGCCTACCATTATTTATTGTCCCCTTTTCTTTTCACAACAATTGCTGGTGTTTTGGGAGAGAAATGTCCTATTCTGGTCTGATGGATGTAGGTTGCTCATTCCTGGGTCATCTTTGGTGGATTTTTTATTTCATGATGTTTTCTATTGGTGGAAGGGTCTAGACTGCAGTCAGGGTAGTTCAGCACCCAGAGTCTTGTACGGCTGTTGTAATGGATGCCGTATGTGATTTAGTATTGTCTTGCTGAAATATGCAAGGCCTTCCCTGAATGAGACGTTGTCTGCATGGGAGCATGTGTTGTTCTCAAACGTCTATATAGTGTGTTGGGGGGATTGTGCCTTTTAGGAACCATAAAATTCCCATATCATAAGCACTAATGCAACCCCATACTATCAGAAATACAAGATTTTGACTTGTGCACTAAAAACAAGGTGAATGGTCTCTGTCTTCTTGACTCTACAGAACACAGTATTTGTGGTTTCCATAAAGAATTTCACATTTTGATTCATCTGACCACAGAACAGTTTTCCATTTTGCCTCAGTCCATTTTAAATGAGCTTTGGCCCAGAGAAGACAGTGATGTTTCTGGATTTTATATGGCATTTTACAAATATAGAGCTAAAACTTGGATTTGTGGATTGCGTGGCGGACTGTGTTCGCAAATAGTGATTAGAAAGTATTCCTGAGTCCATGCAGTAACTTTCATAACTGAATCAGGCTAATTTTAATGCAGGGCCGTCTGAGGACGCATAGATCACAAGTATTCAATATTGACTGTCAGACTTTTGTTAGATGCAGTATTTCAAATTGCTGAACCTTTGACCATCTTTGCTTTAGTTAGACTCTTCTTCTTTCACAGGCTCTGTTTGTTCAAAGTCACGTGATTTAGTTGAAAAATGACCTTCTAGCTGTTTTTCATTAGCACCACTTATTGTTTCAGGCATTTGCTAACCCTGTCCCAACTTTTTAAGATGTGTTGCTGACATCCACTTCTAAATGAATTAATTTTTCAAATGAAATAGAAAAATTTCTAACTCTCAAGTTCTGATCTGTTATATGTTCTGTTGTGAATAAAAATATGACAATAAGAGATTTCAAAATCATTGCATTCTTGTTTTCTTCATATTTTACACAGTGTGCCAATTTATTTGGAATTGGGATTGTATTTGTGCATGGTGTAAGCAAACATCTATCAGCTCAGTGATGTTGTCAAGAAGAAGTGGAAGGGGATTCCAGTGGCAACCTGTGAAGCTCTAGTGAACTCCATGCCCAAGAGAGTTAACGCAGTGCTGGAAAATAATGGTGGCCAAACAAAATATTGAAACTTTAGGCACAATTTGTCCATTTTCCTTTAGTCAGGGGTGTATTCACTTTTGTTGCTAGTGGTTTACACATTGATGCCTGTGTGATGAGTTATTTTGAGGTCACACCAAATTTACACTGTTATACAAGCTATACACTGACTACTTTATACTGTATCGAAGTGTCATATCTTCAGTGTTGTCCCAGGAAAAGATGTAATACAATATTTACAAAGATGTGAGGCATGTACTCATCAGTTTTGTGAGATACAGTATCGCTAACAGAAACCCACTAGCGCGCCAACAATAAATGGTTAAGAAACCCAAACACAGTCCCAGTTAATAATTATGCTTATATATTAATAGCATTCGTTAAATGGTTGTAGACATCTAATTCACATAGGACAACATGTATGAAAACTGTCTAGGTCTAAAACTTACTTTGCTGCCCACAGCAACCAATCAGAGCATCCATCTCATTTCATATAGTGCTCTGGAAAAATGACCAATGTATAAACTTTAAAATAATGAAACAAGGCCCCTAACCAATAACTATATAGAACATTTATACACTGAGCAATGGACCCCACTAAAGAGGCAGACAAGATTTTGATAGTATTGTCAACAATAGTAGTGTCTATATACATACATATATGTGTGACTCGGCCTATGAATTCTCATTTCATTTATCTTTACTACTTATTGAGTATTATACATTTTAATCATTAACCTTTCTGTGGTAATCAGCAGACTTGATGCAGCCCCCAAAATGGCCACATGCATTGAAAGAGACATACAGAATAGCTTTATCAAAAGTAATTGAATGCACCCATTCTGTGAATGTACTGTGATATAGCATCGCCTTGTAATTTCATAGTGACATGAGACTTCCACCTTACTGAACATGACAAAGCATCTTTTTGTACCAGTCAGATTTGGTGGACCAAAATATATTGAACTTTCTGCCGGAACGGGAACATGGTGAAGTGTATAAGATGCTGGCTCCACATATTCTTATGACCGAACCAATCACTCCTGAATTTTTCAACAGTAAGTAAAGTCCTACTAGATCAAGATGTATGAGCCTTAAAGAGTACCTATCACTTCCACACAGACACACAAAAATTGATAGTAGATGAAATTATAAGACTTTTGTTATTATTATAAGACACATGTTATTAGCAAATTAGAGGATTTACCTCAGTATTACAGGGGAACAGGTTTTACTTTCACTTTGTAAGTCAGGAGATCCTTATCATGCTGTGGAAGATACCAACTGTGCAGCTGGAGCTGAGGCATAGCTGATTGTACAGGGTGATCTGAGTCTTTCACTACATACAGTAAAGCAAGCACAAGACACTGAGGACATAGTGTGACAGGGTTTACCTGTTGCTTCAGCCTCCTCCTCCATAGCACACAGGCATCTATATTACACTGCTGCTGGTGTGCACATGATGTAGATTTACAGGCTCCCCCTTACACAGTGGACTCTTCCAGCTCAGAAGAGTTACTTTGTCACAACTATCAACATAGTGATCCATCAAGCTGTCATGTACCGACTTGGCCCGACCTCAGGGCTGTCTTAAAGGGCCAGTACTTTTGTTTTTAAAAAACTGAATTACACGTAAAATACTTTGATTTTACGAATGAAGTATATTTGAGAAGGTTTTTGTATTTTAGTCTCCTGGTTTCTCTGAAGTTGATAGGTAATTTTTAAAATACTTGCATTTAATATATACATCTCTTTGAACAGCTACAGAGCTTCACAGTCTTATTTTTTGTGACCCACTATGACTTATTTGTTATATTGGGCATGAAACAGCACACCCAGTCATCAATTATGATACATTTGCATCATGAAAATCTGACAATAAAACAGGTGTATGATTAGTTTCTATGGTTAAGGATATAGCAGTGAAGTAAATAAGGTCTGAAATGTCAAGATGGAAATGAATGATAGCATCTTCAACTAGCTTTTTTGAGTATACAGAGCACTCATTATTCGATGGGGTAACCTTATTTTGAATGGATTGTACATACCATGGGGTTAGTGTGGGAACTTAGCACATTTATTATCTCTACCACAGGTACAAATCTGTAAAATGCAGCACTTATAGAAATCCACTTTGGTTTAGGCTTGTTTTCAATTGGGATTTGTAGGATGGGAATTTAGAATAGGTGATGAGATGGTTCAGGGGTATAAAAACAAGTTCTTCCCTACCTCCCAAAGGAACAAGTGAACTTCCATCTCTGGCAACAGCTGTTTTTTTCTAAAACCATTATGATCAATCCAAATGTTATCATTGAAGACTGTATAGCAACAAAGAAAGGAGGATTTATCATATGTTTTTATAAAACTGTTCCATTTCATGTCCTGGTTATCTGGAGAAGGTTGAATTGCTTGCTTAAAGCAGCTGCTTAGCCTCTATGTTAGAAAGTACTCTTTGGTTGTGATAAGAAAATGAATACTAACGTAGCGTCCATGCCCTCTAGATTATCCTTACCTGCCTCCACTGTAATGAGGGGTGAGTGGGTCAACAGTTGCACCCGCTCCATTGACTTAGATCAATGTTTCTCAGCGTTCTTTAGCCAAGTACCCCATACTCAATTAATGAGATCAAGGTACCCTCCAGGCTATGATTGTACACTGTGCTGCAATTATTATAAGGACAGTATGAGGACAGCGCAAGTAGCTCCTAGAGACTTGGTTGACACTAGAACTTAGATTATGTTGGTGTTCAGTTATAGGTATCAGCACCATCTTTAAATTCTATCTGCATGCTATAAAATAAAGCATACAGCTATCAAGCAAAAATATTACATCCAAATTGACTTTAAGAATGAGGACATAATGCTCAGGAAAGTTTTTGCCCAGTGTATACCATCTCCATTTAAGTCACATTGGGCTTTCCAATACGGTTTTCGTCATATAAGATTGGTTTAAAGCTTCACATTTCCATTGAGTTCCAGTCAGTGGTTGAGTATGCATGCAGACATGACTTGACTATAATATGAATCCCCATGCAAATCCTCTAGCGTGTCTGTATGGCAGTGATGGTTGTCAGTGCTGCTTTGTGCATTCGCTCAACCAATTTTTTAGATTACCATTTTTACTCTATGTAATTTTTATAAAAAGTCAACACAACAGTGTAATAAAATCTAGAAACCAACTCGAGTTTGAAGCTTTGCAAGTATTTATGATGTTCTATCCAATCAGAAGAGAAGAGTAAAGGTGGAGGGGGCATTTTTAGAGTACTTTTATAAGGCTGTAAACTTATAAATACAAAATATGTGGTTCATTAAATTTACTTCCCAGGAAAATTAAAGTATATTCACAAAGCAACATATTTGTGTGAACAATGTGTTATTTCTCCGTTCTATGAAGTGAAAGATTGGCTTAATTGTAATAAGTGGCATAAAAGAATGAACAGATATAGCATCGCTTCAGAACTGACCGTATAATCACATTCTCTTGTGTTACAATTTCAGATGATAAACAAGTGGAGTTTTGCTGTCATTTAGCAAGAGGAAGTCTGGACCCAAATGAGCCCCCAACCTATGAATATGTAAAATTTGTTGTAGATTTTAAGTTTTTTACACATGGTAAGTAATTTTTTGGTTTGTTAAATGTACATTTCTAACATGAAACGAACATACACAAAATGGGGTTGAAATGTGGCCCTTACAACAGTCAAGTCATTGCCATTTGGATGCAGCAAAAGTGAAGTTGTCATTTACATCATCTCTCTACATCATTAGTGTTTCTGATTAAGCTGACCAAAGGAATTAAAGCCAGTTGTTGCAAACTATCTTGGCTATGTCTGTATTAGTACTGTACTGATATTTTATAGTAATCTATAAAATATAGGTCATTGTATTAAAGAGATATTATCATCTCAGACAATGGGATATCTCGAGAATGGCCCCACAAAAGTCTGTATCCAGAACAAATAGTAGATTGTACTCGCGTAGAATTCTCTATTTAGTGCTATGGGAGTTCCAAGTACAGCCAAACACACAGCTTACCTGTATTCGGAGGTGCCATAAAAAACATTAGAGAGTACCGCGTAAACATGACTTACTTGTTGCTCTGAATGGACACTTTTGGGGACCCATTATCGAGATAGGTGCAGGTCCCAGAAAGTTTCACATCATCATAGACAGGAATTCTCTACTGAGACTATGGAACTTGCATAGGTAATAACCTCTAGATCAATGGAGATCTGATCGCTCTGTTTAGCTGGTTCCATTAATGCCATAGACTTTGAATGGAGCATCAGGGAACATGCTTGACCACTGATCCATTTAACTATGTCATAGCTGTGGTCTTATGTATAGGGGACAATAGGTTTCTGGCATCCCCCGTTCTGGCGTCCCCCATTTCCATTGATCTAGCCCTTATCTTCTGTCCAGTGGATATCCAATAAATGCTTTTGGCAGTAATACCCCTTAACCTCTTTAATTATGAGCACATAATTGTTATAAACAACATGGATAACAGCGTCTCTGTAACCTTTTGTGAAATTATAAAATACAAATGTCTTCCAATTAACCTTATGCCAAAGCTCTTATATCATCTATACATATTCAAAGTGTTAATTAGCTGCCAAACATTGAAACTGTGACTAATATGTCACTATTTCTTATGCCAATGTGAGTAATTCTTCTATTGTACTAATTCATTGTGAATGAAAAACATCTTATTAGAATTCCCATCATTTGTTTTTCAATTGCTTTATTCTCAGTGTTGACATAAGATTTTTTAGCTCATCAGTAATTGGGTTTTGAATGGGTTCATGATTTCTTGAACATCACATTACATAACAAAACATTATATTTTTAAAATACATTGCTACAACATATTCTAGTAGCACAGATTTGGATATTTGATCATTTCGTAATAAAAAAAATTGTTACGAAATCAAATGTACTGATACAACAGAACAGAATTGGTTTTTAACATGGTTTTTAGAGTCTATAATAAGCCTAGCCTATAATAATTCCAGTCCTGTAATAATTCAATAATACAAATCCAGCAAAGAGTCTTAGGTCTCATTCAAATGGATATACTATTGCTCTGAGCTGAACAAAACCAAAATGATGGCACCCATATAAGGTTCGGACCATGCTTTATAGATGGGTGTTTGCTTTATCTATGTATATCTATAATTTTATATTAAAACATATATTTTATTATTTATATGGTAGTAATATTCCATTACAAATGAGAATCTCTATTATATGGTACGCTATGGAGGCACCATATAGATGGTCTATTGCTTTAACCTCCATGGACCTCCCTGCAAGCTCATTCACATGAGACCTTATGCCAGGTTAAAGCGAATCTGTTAGTTGGTTTTTGCTGCACTTTCTGAGAGCAGGATGCACTATAGAGGGAGGAAAGCTGAGCTCCAAGATATATAAGTTCATGTGATTTGGAGCAGGATTTCAGAAAAAAAAAAAGAAAACAGGAAAAACAAAAACAGAAAGTGAAAGTGCTGTTTACCCTGCACATATACAGTAATTGACGGTTTGCTCGGAACATACATTGATGCAAGGAAAGCTATCAGTCACTGTATCTGTTGCCTCTTAAGGAGTCCCATCAGTGTTTTTGCTGCTTTTAACTCAGAAATTCTGTTCCAAATTATATAAACCTATAAGTCACAGAGCTCAACTTCTCCATCTGTATCATATAATCCTATATATCACAGAGCTCAGCTTCTCTCCTCTATCATATAACCCTACATATCACAGAGCTCAGCTTCTCTCCTCTATCATATAACCCTATATATCACAGAGCTCAGCTTCTCTCCTCTATCATATAACCCTATAAAATCACAGAGCTCAGCTTCTCCCTCTATCATATAACCCTATATATCACAGAGCTCAGCTTTCTCTCCCCCCTATCATATAACCTACATATCACAGAGCTCAGCTTCTCTCCTCTATCATATAATCCTATATATCACAGAGCTCAGCTTCTCTCCTCTATCATATACCCCTTTATATCACAGAGATCAGCTTCTCTTCTCTATCATGTAATCCTATATATCACAGAGCTCAGCTTCTCTCCCTCTATCATATAACACTATATACAGTATCACAGAGCTCAGCTTCTCTCCTCTAACATATAACCCTATATATCACAGAGCTCAGCTTCTCTCCTCTATCATATAACCCTATATATCACAGAGCTCAGCTTCTCTCCTCTAAATAAAAACCTATATATCACAGAGCTCAGCTTCTCTCCTCTAAATATAACCCTATATATCACAGAGCTCAGCCCTTCCTCTCCCCTCTATCATTAACCCTATATATGACAGAGCTCAGCTTCTCTCCTCTATCATATAACCCTATTATATCACAGAGCTATTCTCTCCCTCTATCATATAACCCTATATATCACAGAGCTCAGCTTCTCTCTCCTCTTATCATATAACCCTGTATATCACAGAGCTCAGCTCCTCTCCTCTATCATATAATCCTATATATTACAGAGCTCAGCTTCTCTCCCTCTATCATATAACCCTATATATCACAGAGCTCAGCTTCTCTCCCTCTATCATATAACCCTATATATCAGAGTTCAGCTTCTCTCCTCTATGATATAACTCCATGTACCACACACTAATTTCACATAGAGTAACAGAGACCATAGAGTAGCATAGGTTTGCTTTAAACATTACAAATTAGCCCCCTGTAAATGGGCACCCAAAAATTAGTCACACTTATTTCAGCAATTTGGTTCAAGGTCTTTATGTTGGAACTAGGTTTCACAATATAATAGATGTCACAGTACAATAGTCTGAACTGATGTAGGCTATCTGGTATTTTTTACATATGAAATGACAACTTTCCTAAATTTTATACAGCACGGCACATTCAGTTCCATGTTGCTAAATTTTTATCAATTTTCTATCAGAATGGCTAACCATGCACGACATGAAAATTTGATTAGACCAGCATGTCCCCCATTGTTATAGATAAAAAAAAGTCATTAATATGGTAACATTATTTTTCCCAGATTCATAGCTTGAAGTAATCCATCCTTTCGTAAATGTGCAGCCTCTGTATGACTACGATAAGATCATGTCTTCTTAAGTGTGCACCTGAACTGCTGACAAAAGGATAATTGTGTTCTGATCAGAAGAAAAATCTCATCTTGAAATGTGCTGACGTGGCCACTTGTCTGCTTTTATTATAGTGCCTACATCGTCATATAACGGCTTTGAGTCAGCTGTTGCAAGGGCGTTCCGGTCAGCTACAGAAGAGCAGATATGTCTTGTAGCTACAGTACGTCTTGTCACTCCACAGTTTCTGAAGGTGAGTACAATAACATTTTTTTTAATATGCATGTACAGGGGTAAGACAAGGCAGTTTGTTACCCTAGGCACCACCCTCTTACCCAGTATAATTTAGCAGACTCTTTCGGTCAGGCATATTCACTGCTGCATTTGCCTTCAGCAGTTGCAAGAAAATGCCTATATACCCAGTGCCCACAAAAGGCTACCTGATACCAAGTGCCTGCATGAGAGTGTCCTTATGTACAATACTTTACCTAGAATTGGCCCCTATACATCCCATGGACCCAGCTACAATTAAAAAAGTGATATACAGAAATGTTCCTCTCCGAGAAGGGAAGGCAGAAAGATAGACATCCTATTAGCAACATCCAGATTGTAGAAATGATAAGACAAGAAAAGTATTCCTTTCCTACCAATGGTAATCATTATGGTAATGGTACCATTAAAGGGGTTTTGCCACGATGCCATTTCATACCTCCTGCATCCAGCTCTTCAGCTCTGTGTGCTCAGAAGGGGGCGTGTGTGATTTGTTTGAATTGCAGATCATGTGACTCAGCAGGATGACATCACCAGGCCTTTCCTCTCTCTAGTCAAAGAAAGCTCTGTTTATGTATAGAATTGTAAGTAGCTACATTGTAGCTCAGAGGTAACATTTTTGCTTTACAGCACAAGGGTCCTTGGTTCAAACCTCTGCAGGAACTTAACCTGTGGATTTTTTTTCCTCTTTATCAATGCTCATACCTGATTGATGGTTCATTTTTTTATTTGCACTGTTTGACTTATTACTAACTAGTCCAAAGGACAGGAGTAGAATGACAGCACCTGGGGTTTGAACACTCAGTAGCTGCCTGAGAAGAGAGGTGATGTCTGAGCATGTGCGACCAGGAGTGAGGAGCTCACAGACCTGGTCGTATCCCCTGGAAACGAGCTGTAAACAATGGATCACTAAAGGAGCAGCTAAAACAAAAACGGTCCAGAATTTTTAATAATGATGAATGTTGAAAATGTTTATTATTTAATTTACAAACTTCCCTAGTCAATTTTACTTCATGGCAAAACCCCTTTAAACACTGCCATGTATGCTCCTGTTTCACCTTCCTATCACCTGGTGGTAGATAATCTTATGTTCGCTATGGAGCCCTATTAATTCTAGTTACTGCACTGCAAGCTTCATGTGGTTTTCTTGAGTTTAGGGAAAGATCACAATGGCCCCATTTTAGTATTACCAGTCCACTGTGCATTTCTCAGCACTCTTTGGATCTCAGCTGAATCTCATTTTTGTACAGGATCAGTGCGTTTGACATCACAAAGTTTTATTAGTTGACCTACAATCCTAAAGATGGGGCAGTATGAGTCTTCTAGGGCTGTATTTCCAAAGCTATGCTTCTAGGTCACTCCCCTATATATTGTCTCATCAACATTTATCTGAAAGTAATGTTAAAAAGGTCAAATTCACCTCTTTTGCCAGATGTCCTTCATAATTTTCAGCCTCTCGTATTATAACCAGTTTCCTTGTTCAATACATTCCCTTGTGTCTTATACATCATTGTTGTTACTTTAGGATCTGTTGTTACAACAAATAAGTCTTGCTAAAAAAAGATTACATTTTCACGTCTTGCTTTGTCTCCAGGAATTGTGCAATGTAGAAGAGCCTTGTGAAGAATTTACGTCAAGGCACAGTTTAGAGTGGAAATTTCTCTTTTTAGACCACAGGTAAATCTAAGAATTGAGCGTTAACAACTGTAAAAATGATTTTCTCCAACAGATCCACAAGACAAAACAAGCCATGTGTTACAACAAGCTTTCTGGAGCAATGGGGATTGCGATCTAAAGAGCAGAATATTTTAAACCAATAATGAGAAAATTACAGTTAGGAAATACAGCCGATGCAGGATAACAAAAGAGAACCATTATTATTATTATTATTATTTATTATTATTTATTTCTGAGTGCCCTTGGATCCAGAGCGCTGTACATTCAGGTTTCGTACATAACATAGGTCAAACAAGTACAAAGGTGACAGGTTAATAACTACAACTGGTACAGAAGGAGAGAGGTCCCTGCCCGTGAGGGCTTACACTCTAAAGGGAAGGTGGGAAGAGACAGAAGGTGAGGGGCGGACATGGTTGTGGAGAGTGTAGTGACAGCAAGGTTATTGTTGGTTATAGGCAATCCTGAAGAGATGGGTTTTCAGGTTGCTTTTGAAGCTGGTGAAAGTGGAGGAGAGTCTGAGGTGTTGGGGCAGTGAGTTCCAGAGTGTGGGGGAAGCACGAGAGAAGTCTTGGAGACGGTTATGTGAGGAGTTGACACGGGGAGAGCAGAGAAGGAGGTCCTGTGAGGAGCGGAGATTGCGTGAGGAGAGGTATTTAGAGATTAAGGCAGATATATATGGAGGGGAATGGTTATGGAGAGCCTTGTAGGTCAAGGTTACTAACTTGAACTGGATTAGCTGGGCAATGGGTAGCCAGTGAAGAGATTGGCAGAGGGGAGAGGCAGGGGAGTAGCGAGGAGAGAGGTGAATCAGACGGGCAGCAGAGTAAAGGATGCATTGGAGTGGAGCGAGGGTGCTAGCTGGGAGGCCACAGAGAATGATGTTGCAATAGTCTAGTCATGAGATGACGAGTGCATGGACCAGCATTTTTGTGCTTTCGAAGTTAAGGAATGAGCGGAAAAGGGAGATATTTTTCAGGTGGAGACGGCAGGCAGAGGTGAGGATTTGGATGTGTGGTTTGAAGGACATGTTGAAGTCAAAGGTTATCCCAAGGCAGCGGACTTGTGGAGCTGGTGAGAGACTGTAGCCATTGCCTGTGATAGAGAGATCAAGTGGAGGGATAGAGTGGGACGGTGGAAAGATGATGAATTCAGTTTTCTCTATCTTTAGCTTCAGGAGACGTGAGGAGAAGAAGGAGGATATGGACGAAAGACAGTCAGGGTTCTGGGAGAGTAGAGAGGTAATATCTGGGCCGGAGATGTAGAGTTGGGTATCATCAGCATAGCAACCATGCGTTGTCTATGATGGTATTTCTTTGATATTAAAGTTGATATATCTAGTTACGCTGGGTTCAATCTGGTATCATTCTGTCAGGCAACTGTTGTCCCTGATAAGCAAAGCAGCAGCACTGTTACAGTCAATGGGATCTGTTAGGAAGCAATACAAAACTAATGGAAACCATTTTTAAAGGGGCTGTTTCATAAGGGCAACCCCATTTAAAATAACAGGTTGACCGAGCATTCATCTGATTGCCTTGAGGCTAGTTAGGACAGGAGCCCAGCTCCTGCTATTACCTGCTATTACTGCAGGTACAATGGCAGTACAGTACAAATCAATAGCATGTATATATATATTATTGAGAGGAAAGTAGCCCCGCTCATAATATATATGTCACATAGCATTAAAGGGGTTGTCTCACTACAAGGATTGCTGCTTTTTATGTTAAAGATCTTGCAAAAACAAGTCACTTTGCAACATGTGTCCATAAGCAGTGTCCTACCTATTCCGAGATATCCCCTCTTGTATTGGCTGCATCAGTTCCTCAGGTCGCTATAGTTACAGACCTGTTTGATCTCTCCTGATAGGCTGCCAGCACTGGTTGCTATAGCTACAGACCTGTAGTCCTCAGCAGCTTGAGTAGCCAGTAGAGGCCAGTAAATACACCCCTGAATTCAAAAATGAAACTGAGAAAACAGGACTGAGGTAAGATGAATTGATGTAGTGAGACAACTCCTTTAAGGTTTTAAAAAATTCTGGTTATGATCCACACCTGGTTTTGGCTTCAACTGCATCCAAAAATCTGAATACACATGTGCAGGCAGGGGAGTAGCTACAAGGGGTGCAGAAGTAGCAGTCGCTACCGGGCCCTGCAGCCTGAGGGGGCCCAAAAGCCCTCCTGCCACATAAGGAGATATCAGCTTTGTAGGCGGCACAAGGTAACTGAGGGGCCCCATTTTGCACTAGGGCCCCAGAGCTTAAAGTTACGCCTCTGTGTGCAGGTGTCATTGAGGGTGCAATTCAGTCAGTAATATTCCATCAAGTTTATTTGTAATTTCTACCTGTGTTTTTTTTTTTCCTTTGGAGATGTTTATCAGTTTAAGAACAACTCAGTCTTTAATCAGTCTACTGCCAGGAATGAAGACAGGCTAGACTAGATGTGGTGAAACAATGGGATTCCTCTATGGTCCGCACTAATTGGGTGTACTGCGTTCTAGTGGTTCTTAGGTCCCTGAAGCTGTGGCAGATGTATGACGATTGTGGGAGTTGTTCTGTGGTTTATATGTCATTGTTGTCTACAGACCTTGAGCAGAATCTTTATTTCGCTTTGGGAAATGCTTGTATCAGGTTGTATTGATTGCTCTACATTTCTGGATTCTTCACAGAATGGTTTGGGCTGTATCTGCAGATTGTGTATTGTTCACTTTCACATCCCTTCTTTCAGTAACTTGGTAGTGTATGTGAAAGACATAATCCGTCAGTAGATTGAATTACTGACTAGCCACAGGGTTTAGCCTTTGCTCCGGGATTAGAAAGGGGATTAAGTCATGTGTGATTTGCCTGTATATACCACATATGCAGCCGTGATTCCTCTCCATATATATTGTATGTTATAGTTTAGATTTGTAACTGTGCCCAACTGTGTGAACTCCTCTGCCCACTTACAGTATGTCGATCATTTAGTGCCCAATGATACATTCATATAAATCACAAATAACAATAACTAAACTACAAACTAGTGAATTCAGCTAGATTCTGTGTAACTTCCTTTTCCATAGTTCTGAGCAACAGGTGTAGGATTGGTGGTGCAAACTTCCGATGCCCAGTGTATCGGGGCCAATGGAGCTCCCCTTCAGTAGTGGCAAGTGATTCCGCAAAGGCCAACCATTCAGGTGCTCATCATTTTACAATTCATTTCATATATAGAAATAGAAAATATAACTATATAATTTATCCTTTACTGACCTTTTGTTATTGCCTATATTTAAGCCCAGAGCTGCATTCATAATTCTGCTGGCTGTCATTGAATTTATCAAATGCCATGAGACACACTATGAAGATCTCAGCTGAGGTCCTAAAGTACAGTGGAAGAGTTAGTGTCACCTAGGACAGATTACTGTGTTGTGCCTAGTATAAGGGTAATGCTTCTTGTAATGTAAATGACCAGAATAAGGCAGTACATACTGTTCTGTGCTCAGGCATTGTGCAAATCTAGACTAAGGTGAGTCTTACACAAGCGCATTTCTGTCCCCAGATTACTACCAAATTTCCTGGCACTAACGTGGTTATATTGATATAGATTTATAATGCAGTAAAATTTTTCATGAAACCCGCAGTTGAGCTGAGACATTTGATTATAAGAAATTAGCCCGCATTACTCTTGTGTGAAACTAACCTTGATCTGATTGGAATACTATGGCTTAGTAATGCTGACGGTCATTGTTGTGTCTGCAGTGACAGCAATCATTACTGCAATGCCGCCATTATAGTTTTCTGTAGGAATGGAGAATTTTGTATTTTTATTGAAGGATAAAGTCATTTGCATTGGCCACGAATATTCCGTTCTTTCGTCAGTACAGTTTCTTTTTTCTTGACACTTGGAGAACTGCAGCGATGATGACACCTTAAATGTGAATGAAGACGTTGCATTCCTGAGTAAAATGTCGTAACGCATTTGAAAGAACACTGACCAGCACTTGACAAGCCATTGTGATTCCCACTAAAACCAGGTCAATGGCTTCCACTGATCTGTCCATTTAGAGGGTGCTCAAAGATGGTTTCTTTTAGGTTGAGTGTGGAAATGTAGCAACCACTGCTGCCATTAACATCACTCTTTTATCATTTCAGGGCCCCACCTATCATTGGCTACTTACCCTTCGAAGTGCTGGGGACATCAGGGTATGATTACTACCATGCAGATGACCTTGAGCTCCTAGCAAGGTGCCACGTCCACTGTGAGTCATATCTTCATTTCTTTGTTTCTTAGAACTCCCGCATTTAAATTAGAAGACAATCATTTATTACATGCCTTCAAAGTACTTTTCAGGTTCCGTATTGCCAAGCATTGATGACCATCAGATTATGAAAACTCCCCCACTACAAAATAGCATGTTAGTAATAAAGTCCATATACCACAGGAATGGGTTACATCAGATATGTTTGGATCCAAAAAAAGTTTATGGTTTAGGCGAATATTGGGGTCTTGGCTCTGTGTATAATTGAAACCACAATGCTGGATTCATTAGGTTCCTTGGAGGTATCTATCATCTTAATGGGAAAAAAGTGGTGCATGCAGTGCCGAAGCACTGAAGGGAACCTCCTAGGTGGATGTGCCTCACCCACAGGCCCTAGGCATTAGAAAAGGATATTCTTTTATATTTTTTGGTTATGTTTTCAAGTAAACCACTAGTTTTTCTGTGTTATGTGGAAAAACATAAATGCATAGAATAAAAAAAAAAATCTATCACTGAAGTGTAAGCCTGTGTGTGTCAAAGGGCCTAACTTTTCCAGGCTTTTCATCAAACAACCAAACATAATTTTTGGTTGCACTGAAACCTCTTAGTTTGTGTAAGAATGTACTATGCCGTGTATGTCTCCAATATCATGTAGGAATACAACAAAAAGAAAACCAATGTGGCTGGCTCCACTGAAACAGGTGTACTGTTGTACTGAGGATACCTCCCCTGAAGTCTGAAGAGGCCTTGATGGCCACTATAGGGCATTATACAAATGAATTGTACAGCAATTGTTTGCTGCCATACAGGTCTGAGACTTGTGCTTTTGTCCTTACTGTGATCGCATAAGCAGGCTTTGGTGAACTTTTTCTGTGGTTGTATGTATGTGCTTAACAAATACAATATATCAACAAGTGTTTACATAGATTTGATCACTTCACACCAGACCTGCACAATGTAGCAGGATATGAGAGCTGAAAATGACCTGGACCACCTCAGCACTGCCCAGGGCTACCCCCAGATTGCTTGGGAATATCCTCCAAGTAGTACGCATTGGGGCAAAGTTTCCACAAGCCATGACCCTTCACAGACCATTGCAGGCTGGCAGAATTTCTTTTCCTGTCTGCATGCGGTCTATGGGCTGTATTTGTGCAGGCCTGCTCTACTCCATTAAGCACAATACATGTTTGGAAAATGAACTTTTAAGTGTTTGTGGCCTTTAATTTTAAGCCAAAGCACAATGTCTGACACATTGAGTGACAGTTCTTCTCCACTGACTTTAATGGTGAAGCGGTTGAACAGTTGAATATCCTTGGTTTAAATGGTAAAGATGGTAGGAGCATATTGTGTTCCCTGTCTGTCAACACATACTGGAGTCTTAGCTGTTTTATTCATCCAGTGTCCATGTATCACATGAACTGAAGACAGTGTGCTGTATAATCTTGCTCCAATGTGTTCAACTGAACGCAGGACAAGAATGGGGTTTGTGATGCCCAGACTCCAATTTCTTCTCTATACCAAGCCCTTTAGGTTTATGGTTAGGGTTTTTCATGGGTTAACTTATCATTCCATGGTGCTACTAGTTCTTAGGTGCTTCTAGTCCAACATTATCCCTATGCTAGACCCTATTCATTAACCCTGAAGTCAGACCAGAAGTGACATGGGACCAGACGCAGAGCGGAAGAGTAAGTTAACCCATAAAAAAACATACCCAGACTTGGCTAGGGCTAATTTTTTTCTGTGATTTTGGCCAAAATTGGTTTCATGTCAAATTCAACCTAGAGCATAAGATCAACTCAAACCTGAAGCAGACCACTATTATTGTTACCAGCTTTGAGACTGTTTAGGTGCGAAGGATCCATCCCAAGGTGTACCAGGCATACAACTCTACAATATGTATGGAGAGTGTTACTTCTGCTTGTCTATTACTATCCTTGGTCCTTGGGTTTTGTACATTTTCACATCACATTTTGCAATTACATTTTCCTGGACTATATGTATAACAATGTATAACATATCTATAAGCTTTCATTAGCTAGATATTTGGACAGAGAATAAACCCACAAGGTTGAGCAGCACTGTCCACCATTGCTAGTCATCATTCAAAACTGGGATGCAGCAGTCACTAAGGTTCCTAAATCCAAGGAGCTTTGATTCATGAACATAGAAATATGAAACAGCCAACGATTGGGTGCACTAAAATTTTTCTTTGTTCTTCCATGAGTTTGTATCAAATAACTTGATACAGATTTCAGGTAGAGTCAAAATGGAGTCATAAAACAATTATAAGGAGGAATAAAGGTGCATAAATCCTCACACCGACCAATTTATTGGTGGCTCTCCCTAAGGAGAGATTTTTCCCCTCCCAATCCACTCTTGCCTCTCACCCAGCCAACCAGTAAGTTCTACACTGTAATACCCCTAAACAGCTGTCTGCAGATGTACTTAACTGGTTTGGCTCAAACCCCTTTCATATTGTTAGGCTCCTGCGAGCTACATGTGAATTAAGGATAACTACATCCAATAGAGTGCGCTGAGAAGCTCCTTAGCTCTTTTCCCATAAACCTATGCTTTATGCAAAACAGTCAGTGAGGTCTGAAAGGCGCATAAACCCTCACACCGACCAACTTATTGGTGGCTCTCCCAAAGAAGAGATTTTCCCCCTTCCAAGGAGGAATAAAGTCAGAAGTCTTTCCCACAACCTATTGGATGATGTCTCATTTTTATGTATTTAAAAAGAGTGTCCTTTTGACATACATTTTGCTAAGATATGTCAATATATGTACATGAACTGCACTTTTCAGTTCAACTGTACGTAAAGAAGAAACCCTCTAGTGTGCAGTCAATAGCAGACATATGCAATATGCAAGTGTATACAGAAGCATAAACACTTCTGATGTATCCATTCAATAGAATAGTTTAGACTATGCCACCAACATATTGGCCAAATGTGGCGTGAACCTGGCCTTATCCTACTGCTTGCAGACTGATATTTCTGGGGGGGTTTTTTACAACAAAAATAAAATGAAGGAACGCTCAGATAAATCACAAATGTTTAGTAAGATTCTTGAATAGCTGGGCTGCAGCCTCTCGGCGTCCCAAGCATCCTGTTCTGTTTAACATCTTCTGACAATGAATGTAGATACAACTCTCTGTCCAAGAATGATTCCATTTCAATTATTTTTCAATAGGGCTTACACTAGCTCTGCAGGCACCTGCCAACTATAACCACCCAAAGCCCCATTAATTCAACAGGCATTCTGACAAGAGAAAATGACTCCAGAAAAATCAATAGGAATTAAGCCCTTGTATATAATCCATGGGAAAGTGCACGGGGACGGAGATGCCGCTATGGGATTGCTGTCATTTCTGTTTTATAGAGTATAATGATAATCTAAATACATTAGTTCCAGGGTGTTCAGACGCCTTGGCTATGTAATAGGAAAGGGACTGCTTCCTGAGCTGATGAAAGAGCAGAAAATAAAATAAAAATCACTAGTATTTAACTTAACATAAAAAGTAACTGCAGCCTGTGTTGGTTAAGAGGTTTTCTTACTACAAGAATTAGCTTTTAACATGTAGAGAATGGTAAGTGAAGACTTTTCTAAATACATTGCTATTGATATTGCCCTGGTCAGGAAATAAGAGAGATTTTATCTGTCCTGAGTGCACACAACTGTCTCTAGGTTACCGTCTATATCTCCCTTCATGATTATGCTGTATAGTGAAAAGCAAAACACAAGACAGGGTGCTCCTAGGTCAGAGTGTTTGGACAGATGGATGATTCTTGATCAGTATTGCACTAACCTGGTGATCTTGCGCAAGTCAGGAGGTGCAACTCTCCACAAGCCTATCGGTGGTAGTCTCTGCAGCCGCCTCTTCTCCTTCTGTGCCGCCGCAAGTTGGCTCAGGAGTATAGCTATGGGAAAGATATTAGTGCTAAAAAGCAACTACAAAATGAGGTATATAAGGCGCCAAGACTACTTATTAAAACAAACAGAAGTCTAATTAGGACATAACAGGAGATAAAAAGTATATGGACTACGCGTTTCTCGCTAAGCAGCGTTAACTCAGGATGGGAGGGACACCCAGTTGACTAGTTCAGCAATAAATTTGTAGAAAAAAAACATTAACAGCACAACACAAAGTTATAAGAGAAGATGCAACAGAATTGTAGAACAAGTATTTATTCAAAAGGTTTTTATTAAGCAACAAGGAAAAAGAAATGTACATAGGTTACAATAGCAAATAAACATAGTACATAATGAAACTGTAAAAGTTGGTGCCTGACGCCGCATTTTTTTTCAACTTTTCCTCCAAACAAGATTACATGAGTCAACAGGTATTACATTGATCAGCTAAACTCCGCTCCACTATGACAAAGAAAAAGAGGGAGAAAGATTCTCCAAATGCAAAGCAGGATTCCTGTGCGGAATGGGAAGCGACCAGACTCTTTCCAATAAACAATTATACTGACTATTTTCATTTGTAGATTCTTGTAGTCGTCTTAGGAACATCGGGGCAGCTCGTGATTTCCTCTTATATAATAACCTTAACTTGTAAAACCAAACAAATTAGTCACTCATTGACCCTGTACCCAGTATTCAGAGGGCAGATGGCGCCGTTGGCACCCCGGGACACCCGACCATAAGAGTTTCAGAGCTAATGTACACGCCTCTGGTCCCAGGACGTCAACCCAAAACACTCCCTAATAGCTTGTTGCACCCTCAAAGGTAGAAGGGTGATGAAGCTTTCCCAGATTTCAAAACATTTTTCGGTAAGGGCCTCCTTTTTCAAGGATGCCTCCACCCAATCCATCTTCATAACATATGATAATTTGCCTAAAACAAGCTTAAACGGAGGGGGAGACTCGTGAGTCAAGGTATGTCGTATAGATTTGACTCTCACATGTAAGAATGTAGTGAAGCCAGCTCCAACCAAAAGTGCTCTGTGTCCGGAAAACTGCCCAAGCTTACAGCAAGTATAATGTAGATAGTCCAACTTTTGAAAATCCAGCACGACCGCAAAGTAGCTTGGATAAAACCATTCAAAAATGTATTTGCATATAAACAATAAAAGCCATAAAGATCAGTGCACACATAGTCTCAGCGGCACGGAGTGGTGGTACAGAGGAACTGGGTGCAATACGCTGACGCCTTTCGGGCTAAAAAGATAGTATGCCCTTACTCATAGCGGTGACAAGAGAGACTGCTGTGGGGTGCATTTATATACATAGATTTGACTCTCGCCTGCGATATCAAATGAAGTAACATCCTGCTTCATGGTGTACAGCGGGGGTCAAAGGGCACATAGTTTGTCAGATTGTCAACAGTAAAAGTAACAACTCGCTCCCAAAATTAGAACAAGTATTTACTAAGACATGTCAGAAGATGTCACATGTCCTCTAAGTTCGAAAACATATTCGCATCGTGTTAAGGCCGCCGTTTGTATGTACTGTGACACATACATGTTTAACGAAAGCCATCACATACTTTAGGATGTCACCCATTGGGACCCACTGTTAAGAAAATGTAGACTGCATGGTATGGGGTTTTTTTTGTGCTACAAATGTCCACTTAACTATCTAATTAACAGTGTCAGATTGTAAAAAAAAAAAAGTACATGTTTAATGTATCTGTTTTCGCTGGACTCCATGGCATGTATTAGTGTACTGTACTAGACTATTTCATTCCTTTTTTTGCAGTATATAGTATATCGGCCAGTCGACGACCATAAGGACACATTTTTTAAACCCCACTGACTTATGTAACCCTATGGACACATTTAGCATGTATGTCAGGAGCTTTACTGGCTTACATGTGGAATGTGCATGTCAATCCCACCCCCAAGTAGAATGGTTATTAAAGGGACTTTCTGGGTTCTAAAAAAGTTGACGAAAGGAGGACCTGTAATAAAATAATAAAGGAATCAATACTCACCTGATAAATCTCCTGCCACATCTTCGCTGCCACCCTGGTATTCCCTACTGGTCTTTGTAAACTTGTCATGAAAATGTCAGCATCATATATAAGCAACTAACAACTTAATGGGATGCTGCAGGGCTATTTTGTCAGATGTTGCAGGGCTGAGTTTGTCACCTGGTAATATTACAAAATCTGTAGCATTACATGAACCTGCATTCTCAAGATGAATAATGCAGCCCAGGGTGGGGACGACGGGTAGGTGAATGTAGGCAACCACCTAGGGCGCCACTTCATCCCAGGATGAAAAAAGGAGATATGGAGTGGGCTACATTTTCCATTGGGGGGCGCTATATGCCTTATTTTCTTATATGCAGCCCCAGGGAATTAATCAACAATTGTGACTCTACTACATCTGCAATAGGTTAAGATGTAAATTGTGAGTCTTGAAGACTTTGTAAATCTACTGACAACATGCCTCATGCTTTTTTGTGTGTCCCTGGCTCATTTTAATATGATTCTCAATAAGTGTCTTGGCTGCGGTGTAACATATATGTCTGTCACTGATTATTTTGTTTTCCATTTATTGGCTATTAGTGATGCAATACGGGAAAGGAAAGTCCTGTTACTACAGGTTTCTATCCAAAGGCCAACAGTGGATCTGGCTGCAGACGCATTACTACCTCACCTACCATCAGTGGAACTCCAAGCCCGCGTTCATTGTTTGTACACACACTGTTGTTAGGTAAGAATTCCTCATATTGTTTTAAAGTCTTAAAGATCAGTTTAGTTTAGGAACCGAACACCATAGCAGAACCTGACGCTGTGCCAAAATCTCACAGCTGTTTGGCCTTGCGTTCTTCTCATTGCTCAGTTTTGTCTAATATTCTTTCTGAAGTTTCTTTAACTCAAAAGCTTGTTACTGGACCAGAGGCTTACACAAGAGTCCTTGGGCCCCATAGTTAAAGAAAGAATGGGCCCCACCGCATGTCTAATGTACTACAGTTGTTAATGGCCGTCCTAATTTGGAGTTTCGGTTTAAACACATTGAATTTGAAATCTTTTTCTTTCCTTCATGCAGGGTTCAACCACTGCACAAATGGGTTTATACAGCTGTTGCTAAATTCAATGGGAATTGTTAAAATCTCTGTGCAGTGTGCCACCCAGTGGCAGAGTTGGAAAATACTGTGACTGTGTTGGGAAGCAGGAGAAGCAATTTAGTACCAGGCCTCCTCCCACCAGGAGCCCCGTAGTTTATGTTGCTCCAATACATCCCTGTTTAGGTCAACACGGGTTCGGCTGAACTTGTGAAACAATTTGGATTCTGAATTTTTTACACTGCCCTTTACCATAACCTTAACTGTAAATTACAGCTACAGTTGTTTATACATATATTTATATAGCAAATTAGCCATGATTCTCGCTCCACCATGCTTTGCAGCTGGGATGAGGATTTGGTGACGATGTTCATTTATTTCCTCCAAACATAGCATTGTGCATTTGTTTTAAAAAGTTCCACTTTTGTCTCATCTGTCCGCAGAATATTTTTCCAGAAGCATCCATACACATCAAATGGGCCACAATGATTTTTTGGCCAGCAACAGTTTCCTTTGTGGTGTCCTTCCATAAAACAGATATTATATATATTATTATTATCATTTATTTTAAAGCGCCATTGATTCCATGGCGCTGTACATTCGAGCGGGGTTACATACATAACATGGCAAACGAGTACAATGATAACGATGAATGACTTACAACTGCCACAATAGATGGAGAGAGGACTCTGCCCGCGAGGATATATCTCAGGATGTCCACTCTTGAGAAGAACAGATTTGTCAGACTTTTTATGCTCTTATTTAATAGGCAGAGCAACTGTGAAACCTGCCCTCCTAATTACACCTGATTAAGTAAAACATATTTTGCCAATAAGCTCTTGGAGAAATCATTAAGGGCTTGTCCCCACAGCAAAGGACAAAATCTGCTCGGTTTTTACCTCAGCAGAACCATCCATCCCAACTGGTTTCAGGACATTTTTAACATAAAAAACAGTCTTTTTTTTGGCAGTTTTAGTTTTTTGAACTGTTTTTGTCACTGATTTTGTCCAGGTTTTTGATCAGTTTTTGGATGTCTTCTTCAAGCAGAAAGGTGTACCGAGTGCAAAAAACAAAAACTGACCAAAAACTGCGCAAAACCACGTTCACTCACTTTCTGCCCAGTTCTCATTGACTTCAATGTTAATTTTCTGTCTGAAAACCGAGCAGAAGGGCTTGTCCCCACGGCACAGGTTATTGGTTGTTTTTTTTAGATGGTTTGTGGTTTTACAAACCGTCTGAAAACTGACAAGCAACGCTCCTCATAGACTTTAAGGGCTTGTCCCAAAGGCCGGTTTTTCAGCCGGTTTTGCAGATGGTTTTTGGTTTTGAAAGCCATCTGTAAACCAGCTGACAAACTTTTACACGGACCTTTATGGAAAATCCATAGCCAGCGGTCCGAAAAACATAGAACATGTTCATTCTTCCGCCTGGTTTTCGGGCAGAGCATGAACATGTCAGTGGATGAGGGTGACAACTTGAATCCACAAACCGTGGACAAAAGCCACCCCCCTGTGTGACAACAAAAGACTAAATACTGGTTGGGAAATCCGTCCGGTATTTGGTCTTTACCGTGTAAACACACCCGAGGTATGAATTTGCTCTAAGTTTTTCGGACCATCGGCGGTGTGAAAAACCGTCTGGCAGAAACTCCGTGCAGCAGTCCCCAGTGAACGGACTGTCTTGTAAAGTCGAGGGGGGAGCGTTGCAGGTCGGTTTTCAGATTTTTTCTAAAACCGCAAACCGTCTGAAGATCCTACCAATAATCCTCGTCGTGGGGACAAGCCCTAACACTAAGGTTCGCTTCCTTTTTCTCCCTGTACTGTGGATGTTTATTCAATGTGCTCAAAGAAAAAAGTATAAAAAAAATGAGTTATTAATTCAGTTAGAATGTGTCTAGAATTGTAACTTGGATAACTATCAGATGATGTTTTTCTAGTAATATGTGAGGATATCTAGGCAATTTACTTACTTTTTCTTGTAACTGTTCCTTTGAAGACCTGGGTATCTGTAACTAAGCAGGGCATGAACAGAATGTAAAGAATGTTTCTATTGACTGAAAGAGATCATCAAATGATGAGGAATCTAGAGGAATCCTATAGTTAAGACATGCAAATTGAATAATTTAGCTAAGGCACAGCATGATATTGCAAGGTATTTACTAATTATTCCAGCTTTGCAAGTGGATTCAGAGGATAACCCTTGTACAAAACCCTGTAGATATGCTGCATATGTTGTCATCCAGCTTTCAGTCTAGTATATTGTGCCCTCTAATGGTCACTTCTCAGTTAACTATAATTTTTAGAAACTATTGTCCACTGTAGTTGTGTGAGAATATATTCATAATAGCAGAGACTTGCATGTAGATAATATGGGAGACATGTATGATCGGGTTTTTCACCCTTTTCTGGCATCAAATGAGCCTAAGTGAGCAGTCTACGATGTCTAATGCGCCTAATGAATGTGTTAGGCGCATTCTTCATAAGGCTCGACACTTTCTAATGCGCCTAACATGAAGGCAGACCTATCTCAATGTGGTCTGTTTGAGCCTGAGGAGTCGAAGTGAAGCTAGATTTGCTGTTAGGGAAAAAATGTCCAATATTTCTCAGCTTACACCAGTATATTAATAAAAAGTAATTTATGATAATTATAAAACTACATAAAATGTAATTATTTAAATTTAATACAAAAATTTTATCATATAAAATTAATATAAAAATATATAATACTCCAAAAATATAACCCCATAAAATGAAAGATTAATAGAATCTATAACTAATTTTACATTAAATAACCCACTGATGTTGTTGTTCAGATTTTTTAAATTTTTACTACATTAAATTTGAAATGTATTTTTGCTGCTCTCACCCCTTTTTTCTAAAATACGCCCAAAAGCCAGCACAGCACAGGTCTTGCTGGGAACTGTGGTCCACCAAGCAGGATCAGTACCATAGTTTCTATTCACTGACATGCTATTCTACTGACTTCATTATTTTCCAGCCTCTCTATAGCCTTTCTACATGTGTGGCGCATTACAAAGACCCCTACGTTCCATAATGCGCCTAACATACAGGCGAAAAAAACTTTGAGATTCTTAGTTCACACGTTTTGATCAAAAAATGCTTATGCCACCCCCGGCTGACAACGGGATCTCAAGGCAGGTGGTCCTACTGTATTCTTACCTCTCACTAGAGTCAAATTCAGACTTCTCATTGGGTTAACATTCCTCCATAATCCAGAGAGAAAAATAAAAAAGCACCAACCTTGCACGCATACTGCACTGATATAACAAGCTGTGGAGGTGGGCTGGGTGCACGAAACCAAAATGGAGGCATCCATTCCTCCTCTATAAATTAAAAGCATATATGCCAAATACAATAAAAATGCACAAAAAACATTTCGAAAACACAATTAACCTGGGTGCCACTGGCTTGGTTGCGGCATATATATACGCATTCCAATACCAATGGCACACCAACTGCTAAAAGGGCTATACAATACATGGAAAACCCCTAAAGAAGCATTTATGCTATCTATCATACATGAAAAAAACTTTGAGATTCTTAGTTCACATGTTTTGACCCAATGAGAAGTCTGAATTTGACTCTAGTCAGAGGTAAATATAGCGTAGGACCACCCGCCTTGAGATCTCGTTGTAAGCCGGGGGTGGCATGAGCATTTTTTGATCAAAACATGTGAACTAAGAATCTCAAAGTTTTTTTCATCTATTATAGATAGCATACATGCTTCTTTAGAGGTTTCCATGTATTGTATAGCCCTTTTAACATACAGGCGAGGCGCAATGAACTTTAGACACCATTTATAATCGCACAAAAACACTTTCATACATTCAGGTGCATTTGACACTGAAAAATAGATGCGAAAATGCACTTCGATGCATCTAGCTCCATACATGTCTTCCGAAGTGTATATCAGGCAAGTCTAAATTAGGTGTAGACCATTGCTACCAATCATTCATAAATTCTAGTACTATCCGCACACGCTTTAAGTGTCCCTTTAAAAATCCTGCAGTGCAGTAGTGTTGGATACACATCCTTTTCCAACACTGGATCTATTCTGTTGCTTCTATACCTCTCTGTATTTATATAGCTTCACTCTATATAGTACATGTCATTTGTAGAGTAGGTCTCATCACTTGTGAGACATATTCATCACATGCATCACTTATGAGACATAACATCACTGTGCTATTTTACAGCTATGCTGAAGTGCGAGCAGAGAGGAGAAGAGACCTGGGCCTGGAGGAATCTGCTCTAGAAATTGCAGACTCATCATTAAAGGTATAAACCACCTATCAGTTTTACAGAGATGTACATTTATGATTTTTGCTATGTATTTTATTTTTGTAAAATACCTGCTGATAATAGAAAAAATCCTATGAATTGTTTCTACTGTAAAACAGGTCACTCCTGTGATAATGTACTAGGAGGCAAAGCTGTCAAATTGTTAAAGAGATCTTATGTGTTGTGTTATAATACTGAATTTGTCAAATGGGTGTTATGAATTGAGGGGGATGTCCTTGCAAAGACTGACATTGTCCAATCAGTGCTGACAAAGTCAATATGTGCAAGGACATCCCCCTATAATGATAGAACCCATCTGAATGATTCAGTAATACATTTCTATAGGGAATAACAGAGGCATAGCACAACAGAGTTAGAAGAGAAGATGCCCGAATTGTTATTTTGCAAAAATGCCCTGTCAGGAGATTCACAGTCCTTGAAACTTTTAAACGGGGGGGGGTGAACCCTACATAGACTGGTTTCACATGCTATGATATACAGGAAGTCCCCGGGTTACAAACGGGATAGGGACTGTAGGTTTGTTCTTAAGTTGAATTTTTATGTTAGTCGAAACATATATTTATTAAATGTAACTCCAGCACAAAAGGTTTTTTTTTTTATTTTTTGGATGTGCAAGAAGGGTTTTTCATTTGTTTTGCTTCTGTGCCCCTGTTAAAATGATTTTACCTTAGGGCTGCGTGGCATATGGCACTTGTCGTTCCACAGCTACTATTGCTGTGGAAAAAATGGAAATACAAGTGCCTGCATGCCCCTAAGTCTCCGGGTTTTTAATAGGGGGGAGATGTAAGTCGGAAAGGGGTAAATGGGACTGCGAGTTGTATTTTTTAGGGTTTTTCGTTAAAAATGGAGAGGGGATTCATGTAGTAAAATGATGACAATTCAATAAAAACAGCACAAAATATTTTGATCCAGCTACAATACCATATTGATGGCAAACAGTATATGTGCATTTCTGAAATATGGTTTAAGATTTTTTTTAGGGTTATGACTCACCTGGAATTATGCTTTACATTATCCCCCCCCCCCAAAAGATCAAATTTTAAAGGGGATTCCCCTTAGCGTCCTTTCCACTGATGACTCCACTCCAGATGAAATTTAAGCTTGAAATGATTTATGCGGGATACATGGGAAAACTATCTGGTGCTGAATTGAGTGATTTCTGCAATGAATGCACTTGTCATCTGTATGGTGCTCCTTATGTTCATTGAATAATAACAATGTTGTCTTCTCTTCTAAATCCAGATCCAAAGCACCTACCTAGATATCAGACAATGTACGAAAAACCCGGGGGAGGGAGGGAAGGCTGTCTGTTCTCTCATAGCTCCGAGGTCGTTCATAGCCCCCTTTAGACCTGCATGTATGTATGCTACTTCATTGCTAAAGGGCTTTTTACCCCATATACACTGATGCGTTGACTGACCACGAGTATGCAGTTATTCTAGTACAGAGAAGAATGTAGGACTGTAGCCAGACATCTTCACCAGGGCTTATTCCCCAGTACATGTTAGGCTTATTTCGGGTCGTATTTGTGGACGTAATTACGTCTGCAAATACATCCCGAAATACGTTTCAAAAAGTTGTGGCACGTATTTCGCGTCGTAAATACATTCCCATTTTTGGGGTTTTAAACGTCGCGAAATACGCCTCAATAAGTGACAGGGGACTAAAATTTTACGATCGTTTTACATGGCGAAATACGCCCGGAAATACGCCTCGTGTAAACGACGAGGCGTATTTTACATTGGAATCAATGCTAATCTAATTGTTCATTATTTGAAACGTATTTCGGGACGTATTTGCGGATGTAAATACGTCCGCAAATACGTCCCGAAATAAGCCGTGTGATCATAGCCTTAAAGTACACTATGATTGATCTGTGTGTGCCTGGATGGCAAATGTCTAGGGACAGCCAGGCTACTCCCATACATGTTAGATTGCTGCCACATAGCAGAATTGCAACATTACAGATCATGCAGCTTCTGTAAGGGCTTGTTCACACTACGTTTTCGGATATGATTTTGCATCCGTGTTGGATCCGAAAATCGCATCCAAAAACATAATGTCGTTCGGATCCAACACGGATCCAACATGCAGCTGTGTGTTTGGATGCGTGTTAGAAGCAGCAGGATCGCACCCTATAGTTTATTATAGGGCTCCTGCTGCGTCTTTTGGACCATGAATTGTCGTGCAATCTTGTAATTGGTCCGAAGTGCAATGTAACACCCCATTAGCGTCATTCGTAACACCCATGCGTGTTTAATTGGGAGCAGTGTAAAATCACACTGCACATTGTTAGATGTGTGTTTGGGTCCATCTAGACGGACCCAAATATACATCTAAGAACATACGTTCACACGGACCAAACATGCTGTGTGAACATACCCTAAGAGTCTTGGAGAGAGGAGGCCCAGCCCCTTCAGTGTGGGACCTGCTAAGGACTTCCCTTTGTAAAAGACTTGCATTAGTAACAAAAAGATGGAACTGGTCCAATGGTCATGGAAAGAGTGGCAGGGAAAACATACAATGGGCTTTTTTGTTGTAAATAGCAAAACTAGATAACTTAAAAGCAGGTCCAGTTTAA
>JAODAL010002172.1:0-203761 GCA_025379985.1 Phyllomedusa bahiana | reverse complement strand
CCCCGCCCGTCCACACGGCGTAATTGCGGGGCGTAATTACGTCCCGCAATTAAGCCGTGTGAACATCGCCTAATAATGTCCAGAATTAGATCCGACTAACAGTGCTTGTTGTTATCACACTATGATGTAATCCACTAAAGCCCTTTTTGTTTTAGGGCATAATTTGTATTGGCATACTTGTTTTTCAATAGCGCTGTAACTATTGGACTCCTCTGCCTGAGATACTAAATTAGACACAAAGTCACTTACATTTCACCCTTTAATAAATTTTCAGTAGGCACTAGTAACTGCAGTTTATTAGCACTGATACCATTAACAACCACGTTTGAAACCTAACATTTCTGTCTCCCCAACATGTTTCTCCATAAATGACAGTTACAGGGAATAGAGGCAAGTGACAGAAGTTTTAGTGTTGTTTAAGTCCTTGTCTACACAACACTGGGTTTTGGTCAGATTTTTAACCCTCCATCAGTTTTGTTTTTCTCTACTCTCCAAATAATCAGAAATCCCCCCCTCCCAATTATTTCCAGTATTCACATGCTCTTTGAAACCTAATCTCAGTGTTACAGCAGACCTTCTGGACAGCAGATCTGACCTTTGTGGCTTCTCATGCTTACTGTGGCTTACTTCTCTAAAGCTTAGTCTACATGGCAAGTGTCAAAAGGCCATCCAAAATCTGACAGCATTTTGACCCATGCAGGACTATGGTTTTTGGTGCAGATTTTCGCAAAAGCCACAGTCGGTTTTCGGATATGCTGTCAACCATTGTATATACAGGGCCAATGACAAATCTGAGCAGAATCTAACTGTAAGGGATTGGTGGATTCGCTGAACCACCGCAAGCGATGATAGTTAAGCCACGCCAGGGAGTGGAGTCTAAGTAGCCCCCGGTATTCACCAGAGCCCCCCGCAAAGTGGGATGGACTTGCTGCGGCGTGAGGCTACCAAGTCGCTACCCCTGACATGACTTGCTTGCGATTGTGGCCGGGTTAGTGCGTGGTACAGAATCGTAATCCGGAGACGTAGTCGGGGACAGGCAGGAGGTCAGGACGGGCGGCAGAGGTTCGTGGTCAGAGACAGGCAGGCGGTCAGGAAACGTAGGCAGGCGGCAGGCGGCAAACAGGCAAGGTCAGGAAACGTAGCAGAACTGACTGGTACACGGGTAATCTATACGGAACTCCAACACTCCCAAAACACACGAAACGCATACCAACAATCTGGCAGAGACTGCAGGGGGCGTATACCATATATAGGACCAGCGGCCGGCAATTGAAAAATTACCGGCGTGCTGGCCCTTTAAATCCAGACCAGCCATCGCGCGTGCTCCCTAAGCAGCGGGAACGCGCGCAGCAGCTGGGACAGACAGCACCCACACCGGACCCCATGTGGGCAGGGGGGGGCGGCCGTGGAGGGCGACAGCACCCGCGCCAGCCCCCATGACACCAACATAATATATAACATGTTGCATATTCCACCAGATTTTAAACCCAACAGTAAAAAAATCCATACTGTACAGACTACAGCACAGATTTTTTATTGCTGTCTATGCTGCACAGTGTACTGTTGGATTTTCAGCATATTCAAAATACTGAATCCACTGAAAATCTGACGGTAAAGCTATGCTGTGTAGACATAGCCTTAGTGTAACTGTATTTCTTATGCTGAACATGTAACCTCTGAATCTGAGTGAATAGCAATCAAGTAACATTTAAGAGCGGCATATATGTATGAGGCTGCGTCTTTTCATCCCAAAAAGTGGCTCAGCCCTGTTCACTAAATGAATGAGCAGGCACACTCCAAAATTAAACACTTTATGATGTGCCAACGTCACTTTGTAATGCGACTAAGATGTCAGTGTGTTCTGGAGGCGTGTTGCACCACAATCGTATGATTCGACACACTTATGACTGGAGGACGGCAAAACCAGGCACATTACTGCTGGAACAGGCAGACCAAGTTAAAAGTAGTTTGACTGAGTTGTCATAGTGGAACTAGAAGGCGCCAAATCCATGACCCACATTAGAACAGGTTCATAAATTCAGGCTGACATCAGAAATAAGACACGCAGAAATAGGTCCAGCATTTCACAACATTTTATTGATTGTCATAACTCAAATCCTTTGGGTATTCAGCTTTTAGGCATTGAGCGAATTGTAAAATCTAAAATGGGAGGTAATCTAAGTTACTTATTTCATGATAGGGAAGCATATTGGATGCTTACCCTTGATACTTTCATACCCAGAGGTCTAAACTCCCGCAGAGACATTATGTTTCTCCTTTAAATTTGTCTCTCCTGTGCCTGTCTCAAAAATGTCTAAAAATTCTTAAAATGCAAACGTGAATAGAACTATATACATACAAAGTTAGTCTTGAATCTTGTCATTTAGATTTAATGTTTCACCGGCTGTGTTTTTTCTTCCTGGGTGATTTTGTGCAGGAAGTGACGTGTCGGGTTCGGTGGATCGCATTCTGCTTTCCAAGTGACTCGTCTCTAGGTTCCCGTCTTCCGGCGGCGGATGTTACATGTGTAGTGTCCTGCTAGTATTGCGGTTGCCATGCTTTTCCTGCACATTCACACTAGGTAAGATTATAATCGTCAGGTGTTATTTTTAATTAACTGTTGTATCAGTTTTAGACATACCATATAAAGGTGTGCCTTTCAATTAGACTTTGCTACGACTAAGGGCGCGGTGACGCCCAAAACATGTCAATCTCTTTCCCCTGATTGTATGCCCGCCATGCATTGCCTTACATTGTTCACTATTTTTGTACTGGCTATACTCCAATGAAATATTGTTTCGCGTATTTTAAATCCTGGTGCCGACCTTAGAATTTTTGTTTTCACTTGGACATTTATGAGCAACTTGGAGTGCGGTCAGAGCACAGGATTATAAGCATGAAAGCAAGAGCTTCTACAAGATGAGCTGGTTTATGTGTACGTATTGCCTCTAATGCATTCTTAACTGCTTTAAATCTATTTAGAACTGGCCTCTATGTGCCTAGATTATACATGTCACCCTAAGTACATTACCATTAATTTTTTCCCCCTAATTTTAATGCTTAGTAATAGGTCATTAAAACTGGAGGCTACGTGTCGGTAGTTAAGAAATGTGGTTATTTTGTTTTAATATTTTATGGTTGTTAAATGTCTTTTAGCATCTTATTTTGTGCATTCTCTTTTAACATATCCCTATGAAGGTCACTGATTACGTTTAGAGTCCTGAAATTTAAATAACTAGATATTATAGGAGGTTTTATAACCTCTGCTTACCAGGCGTACTGCACCTGAATTTAGGAGTGCCAGAGGTGCACCTGACGGAGGGTTTAATGGATTCAGTATTTAAGAATCCGCAAAAAACGACTGTAAACCAGTCCCCATAGACCTCAAAAGAAAATCTGAGCTGTAGTCTACACAGCTCGGATTTTACATTGTTGGATTTCAAAACCTCTCAAAAAAACTTAGAACATGTTCTGTAATCTGACATATTATGGCAGATTCTAGTACAGTTCAATGTTAAAGGGCTGGAAGAAATCCGAAGCCGACTGCACAATCTGCGCCAAAAGCTGTGGTAATCGATTGTAAAATACCGTTGGATTCTGTTATTTTATATTTGACATGGTAACATAGCCTAAGATATGAAAACCCTTTTTTCATTATGATTAGTGATGAGCGTTTTCCGTCAACGATCGTTATCGAGTCAATAGTCGATATCGTCAATTATCATGACGATATCTGATAGTCGATAACAGATTATCGCCGATGACTATTAAAGTCTATGGGAGAGGAACAGCACCTTCATTCTTACACCAAACAGGGCGGGGAGAAGCTGGAATTAACATCCACAACAGTAAAACTGGATGCATGCTGCATCTTAGGCAAGACAATTTAGGCAACAAGAGTCACAGAAAAAAAACTGACATACTATTTCACTATCCTTGACTTGAAACCACAGCATGCCCCTTAAACCTGCATGACCACAAATTAAAAAAGTGCCAAAAGGGCAGTATTATTTGAACCATCATTTTACTTGAAAAGACATTGACTATCCTGTCCTGGAACGCAGCATGCCCCTTAAAACCTGTCTGACCCACAGATTAAAAATTGCCAGAAAAAGGAGTCTTTGAACCACTATTTAGTTGAATTGGACATTGACTATCCTTGTCCGGACCACAGCATGACCCTTAACCTGCATGACCAAAAATTAAAAAGTTGCCAGAAGGCAGTATTTATTTGAAACCATCATTTTACTTGAAACTAGACATTGACTATGCCTGTCCTGGACTGCAGCATGCCCCTTAAAACCTGTCTGACCCACAGATTAAAAAGTGTCGGAAAAAAGAGTCTTTAAACCCACCATTTTAGTTAAACCTGGACATTGACTATACCTGTCCTGGAACCGCAGCATGACCTTAAATCTACTTGACCCACAGATTAAAAAGCACCGCAAAAAGGAGTCTTTGAACCACCATTTTAGTTGAACTGGACATTGACTTTTGCCTGTCCTGGACCGCAGCATGACCTGAAAACCTGCATGACCCACAGATTAGAAAGTGCCAGAAGAGTAGTCTTTGAAGCAGTATTTTAGGGAAATGGACATTTGACTATCCATTTCCTGTAACGCAGCATGACCCAAAAACCCGCACAGGTGCCTTTATGGAACATCAAGCAGAAAATTTTGCAATAAGAAATAAACTATATTTAAAAAACAACTCGTTTTCCAATACTGCTGCTGCTAGAGCTACTTGCCATTCTACTGGTGACATTGTTCCACCGTGACATTAGAATGTGAAGCAAATGAAACAGATGTCCCCAGTAGGTCATCGAGGCCTGTCTGAAAATCCTGCATTCTACTGTCAAGTGGCTTGAAGGAAATTACTGATCAAGGCGGGAGGGCTGTAAACGTGGATCACGCAGGTTAAACTTGCAGGGCCCGACTTACAGTGGGTGTGGTGAGAGCAAGGGCTGGCGTCCATCATCTATTAACACGCAGGTTCAGCTAGCAGGGCCCGAGTTACAGTCGGTGCGGTGAGAGCCCAGGCTGGCGTCCGTCATCCATTAACATGGCAAAAATTCCCTTATGACGCAGCAATGAAAACAGTCATGCTGAAGCAGAGTGCGGAAGCGGAAGTTTGAGCTAAGACCTCCAGTACACAGTCAAAACCTGGGTAGCGCTTGAGAAATTTCTGCCTCTACGAGAGCGCTTGCTCCTCCATATTAGTGCGGACCAATTGAGCTTCACTTGGAAATGCTGTGGTTGACGCTCCTGTTTCACCTAGGTGCCCTATTTTTTGGCATTCTTTTTCTCGTTTTACTCAACGTGTTGGAGGAAATTGTCTCTGTTCTTGGGGTGGCGAATGTGCTCCATACACCATGTCCTCAGAATAACCTACATCTGTTTAAAAAAGTCTTTCCTGTACCCCTTGTACAATTCAGAGGAATATTTGTATCAGATATTTTGTACATGTAATTTTTTGTAGTAGTTTAATGCTAAAAAACACATTTTAAAAATAGGATGGAATCCCACCACCTCTTTGTTTCTCTTTTTTTTTTTAATTGTATTAAAAGGGTTGTCTCACTACAGGGATTGCTAGCTATGTTAAAGATCTTGCAAAAACAAGTCATTTTGCAATATGTGTCCATTAACAGTGTCCTACCTATGCCTGTCCTGGACCGCAGCATGACCCCAAAACCCGTATGACCCACAGATTAAAAAGTGCCTGAAAAAGGAGTCTTTAAACCACCATTTTAGTTGAACTGGACATTGACTATTCCTGTCCTGTACCACAGCATGACCCAAAAACCTGCATGACCCAAAATTTTTAAAAGTGCCTGAAAAAGGAGTCTTTGAACCACCATTTTAGTTGAACTGGAAATTGACTATACCTGTCCTGTACCACAGCATGACCCCAAAACCCGCATGACCCACAGACCACTGACTGACTGGAAACGCTGAAAATGGCGCAATAGTAATAGATTATCTGTGAGATTGTCATCTAAAATATCGCGTGATCGGCAATTTCCGATCAGCCTAAAAATCGTGCCGATTTCAACTTTTGTCGATAATATCGCTCATCCCTAATTATGATGTCAGACAACATCTCTTAGCCAAACCTAAACATGGTATAATATTCCAAACCTCCCTCTAGGAAGTTAACTAATTAGTTAGCCATCTTACCAATCAAACAAAGAGGTGTCATTACCACTAGTTAGAAAAGAATATTTCCTGATAGGTAGTTTTAATTCCAGAGATATTAGTATTTTTCCTTTGTGTTTCCATTTTACCTTTTTTAACAGGAAAAGCCTCCATATTGTTTGTGACCTTTCATTAGATTCACCACTTTGTTACTGAGAGAACATACTCACAAAATTGCCTTGCAAAGCTAAATAAAGTGAATAAAACATAATTGGATGGATAACAGAGTTCACACGCAAATACATTTTCATAGCAGTTTTTAAATTCTACTTTCAATATTAAACAGAATGACCATTATTTATAAGAATATAGAATGTACCATTTCATCATGTACCATTTTGATGTTCTTATCAACAAGAAGGGTAATAGAGAAGAAGCTGATTATAACAGGGCAGTGAGTTTGACAACCATACTAATAAAAATAATGTAAGCTCTTCTGAAAAAGAGGATAATTGACCACTTAAATCCAACAACTTGATGGACCCAAACAGCTTGACTTTTCTGAGAGCAGATCAAGTCATGTTAATTTCAGTGATTTCTTTGGCTATGTCACAAAAGTGATGGGTAAAGATGGTTCCATTGATGTCACATATCTGTGTTTCAACAAAAACCTTGATCCAATTCCACATTAAGAGCTCATAGATTATTGGAAATTGGGTAAAATCCTTTGTTATTTCAGTGGATTTGTAGTTGGTTAAAGGACAGATATGAGAGTGTTGTTTTTAGTGCTGTGCCTTATGACCAGAGAATGGTTACAAAAGGTTATCATGAAGGTCTGTTTTGGATCTTGTTTTTTAACATGTTTGTAAGTGACATAGCAGATGGTTTGGCAGGTAGAGTTTGCCTGTGTTTTCAGAACAACATTGTTTAATAGGGTTGATATTTTAGAAGGTGTCTCACATAGAGAATTATTTTGCTGTACTGGATAAATTTGAAAAACATTGAAAACTATAGTTCAATATTTTCAAATGTAAAGTGTTGCATGTAGGAGAAGGAACTCTGTATCTGAGTATCATATATGGCAATTTTGTATTAGGAGTTCAGAAGAGAAAGATTTAAGAGTACTGATTTGTGATTTAAAATGAGTCAATTGTGGGTCCCGAAAGTAGGGAAGCAAGTGAAATGCTTGGCTGCATATGGTAGCAGGGAAATGACCTGTTGAAAGAGGAAGACTGTTAACACATTCTACAGAGTGCAGGTATTATTTTTATATTGTATTATATTTAGACATGAGCAAATTTCTCAAAAATTCGATTTGCTGAATTTTTCCCAAAAATGTGTTTCGCTCCGAATTTATCTGCAACGAATCGAATTAAAAACAGTTACTTCCTGGTTGCAGAGAGCCTGTATGGTGTTGTAGAACATTGTACTATGCAGATATATAGATAAGGATAAAAAAGTTGGTACCCCTGTGCTCGTTTTCAATAGTACCTCAGTGAGGCGAAGATATGGTGCTTAAAAAGGTTTTTATTCCAATAAAAACAATGTCAATGAAAGAGTATAAATAGAGATGGGCGAATTGATTCTAACAAAGTGGAATTCGTTTAGAATTTCAGGAAAACTTCGGTTCTGAACGAAGTCGAAGTTTGGGGTACTTTTGGGTTTAACTGGAAGTGTGCTTTTGATTGATAAAATGGCTGCGAGCACATGGCGTTACATGGGGAAAAGCCTTGGGAGGAAAAAGGGGATCCCGCATGACATGGCAGAGATGAAGCCAATCGGGGACGGCGGGTTTCTGTAAACCCCCCCACATATAAGTCGGGTCGCGCTGGGAGCTCATCCGTCTCACTTCTACCCGGGGAAAGGTGTTTCCCCGTGGCTGATTGTTACTGAAGAAGATTTTTTTTACAGCGATTTTTGTGGGGTATCTCAGTTTGTTCGGACTGCTTCTTTAATGTTCTTTTCTGTTTTTTTGGTGTATTGGATTGAAGTCCATGGCTCCACTGAGCTGCATTTTACATGAAATTTCTATCTGCTACAGCACATTGAATTAAGGGGATCTAAGCCATTCCTTTTGTATTCATTTAGAAACAGCGTTTTTATAATACAAATCCCATCTTTTTTTGGCGCTCAATTCTTTTGCGCAATTTCATCCAGGGTTAATTTAAACTTGTTTTTTTGTTGTAGTGACTCCAAAAAAACCGTTTTTTTTCCCGCCAAAAATTAAAATTTTCCGTACCTAATTCAAAAGAAAGGTTAAATTCATTTTTTTCTTTTGTTGTGTAGCGTAGAAAACCGCAATTGAAACACGCTACAAAGCTAGTATTTTGGTTGCTCAATTCTTTTGCGCAATTGCATCCAGGGGTTAATTAAGCGTTTTTTTGTGCTGTGGTGCAAAAATAAACCGTCTTTTCCCCCGCCAAAAATTACTTTTTTCCTGTACCATAATTCCAAGCAAAGGGTTTAAATTTAAAAAATTTTTTTTTTTTGTGTAGCGTAGAAAACACGCAATTGTAACACGCAACAAAGTAGTAGTTTCGGGTTCTAATTCTTTTGCGAATTTACATCCAGGGGTTAATTAAGCGTTGTTTTGTGTTTTGGGGTGACAAAAATAAACCTCTTTTTCACCCCCAAAAAATTTACAATTTTTCCTGTACCATTAATTCACAAGAAAAGGGTTTAAATTTAAAAATTTTTTTCTTTGTTGTGTGGTAGAAAAACACGCAATTTGAACCGCACAAGTAGTGTTTCTGGTTGCTCAATTCTTTTTGCGAAATTTACATCCGGGGGTTAATTAAGGTTTTTTTTTTGCTGTGGGTGACAAAAATAACCCGTTTTTTAAACCCCCAAAAAAATTACAATTTTCCTGTACATAATTCACAAGCAAAGGTTAAATTTTACAATTTTTTCTTTTGTTGTGTAGGTAGAAAAAACCCAATTGAAAACACGTTACAAAGCTATTAGTTTTGGTTGCCTTTCTTTGCGCAATTACATCCAGGGGTTAATTAACGTTTTTCTGCAGTTGTACTCAGTAAAAAAAACTTTTTTTTCACCCCCACAGAAAAAATTTGTCCCATTTTTCATATCCAAAAGGTTAATTAAGCCGTTTTTTTTTTTTATATTCGTAAAAACACAGAGTTTTTGAACGGTACATACAATTCAATTTCTCCCCCCATTTGGGAGGGCAATTTTTATCCAAGGTACCCAAGCTTGTTATGGGTCTTTTGGAGTAAAATACAGGGTGTGTTTTTATCTATACAGATACCTTCATCAAACATTGCTGTACTTTTTAGAACCAAAACAGTAGTGAGACAGGAGGTGGCGGGTCTTCACCTGCGAGTGGCAGAGCACAAACTTTCCCTGGAGCAGGTCGCGCACAGAAGGGAACGTCCCCCGCAGGGTCACTCGGTGAGGCTAAACGCCGCTGTATCTAGGGGCCCATGTACTGACTAGAAAACCCAAATGGTTTTGATTGGTTTGTTGGTCACCCATTCCTCCCAAAAAATCTGACAACCCACCCAAGAGTCTTGGGAACGTCAGACACAACCCCTTAGTTGGCTGGCCGGGGGCGGGTCAGGGGCCTTTTACCTGTCCTCAACCCGCCTGTGTCCATTTTTTCCCCCGCCAGGCTATAGGGGGGCGGGCCCCCCAAAACCCAATGAAAAATTTTTGGGAGGCCATCAGCAGCTTTACTTGGCAGCAAAGAAAGGGGGCCAATACCCCCTTTCTTGCAGTGGGGGGAAAAAGTATAGTTTTTAAAAATGGCAGGGGGAGGTCATGTTGTGAGGGGTCGCCTTGCTAAAGACCGGGTGATGAGGACAGCAGTGACGATGAAACACAAATAGTGTGATGTAGCCGACCGCACTTGGGAAGGGTGAGGCAAGGGTTTTTCACTTTCGGGAAGAGGGCTTTTCGTTGCGCGTCAGACAGCGGGAAAGCCAGCAAGTGGGTCGTGTGGCCGGATCCCCCAGGATAGCACGTGTGAGGTCGGGACCCAAAAGCGGCACGGGGGTGAAAAACCCGCTTCGCGGTCCAAAGAGTGGGGGCCACGGGGGCTCAGCGGGGGAGCGGCGGGCCATAGTCACTCAGTGCGGAGGTTGGGGTAAAACCGATACTCGGTGGTGTGGCAGTTCTTTGCTAAGACCCCGAGGAGCCGAATATGGGTTATGTAAAATCTGTAACAGAAAGTGAAGCGGGCCCCGGGGTGCTAACGTTGGCCCCCGGCCTGCTAAAACACATGCAGCGTCCCCCAAACCGGGGGGCCGGGGGAAAACCCGTGGCTCAGATGTGGGGGGCCATCTGCCGCCGCGCAACACAGCAGCAGCAGTGCCCAGTGGCACGCATGCCTTTGCAGCCAGTCAAGGCCCCCACCCCCTTTGCAAAAGGGGAGCTGTTCTTTTTGACATCTTTCCCCCGGTCCGATGCTCCTGCTCCCTACTCATGGCGCCAGCATCGTTCAGCGAGGCTTTTGCAGAAAAACAGTATGCTCCAACCATCCAAGGTGCAGCAGCTGACTTGCTCCTGCCCAAGTTTTGGTACTGCAGTCCCTCCTTTAAAAAGGTGGTCTGCACCATTCGGGAATAATGTTGTGCCGGCCCGAGATGGAGATTTCCCCAAGCCGTAATTTTTTTCCCAAAAAGGATCCCAGCACTTCATAAAAGTAGAACGAAGGTGGGCCAGCCCTTTAAAAGTTATGGTTTGTTCCAAGGTGACGCAGCGCAGACGTCTGGAGCTGTAACTACGTAGGGCCCCGTACATGCCTTTATGGCCCACTGGGGAAAGTGCTTCCGGCCCAGGCACACCCCAACTTGGACAGGGACGCCGCTTCTCCTCCACTTTTCAAACTGCTGCTCCTCGCAAGTCCCTCCTCCTCCCCACCAACCCCCCCATTCAGCCTCACAAGTCTGCTCCTCAACCCAGGTTTGGGCACAGCGGTGTCCGCAGCTTACACCTGGCTTTCCCTTGGCGAACGAAGTCACACAGGGGGGGAACGCTCCCCGTCATTCAGCAAAAAATGATGTGTTTGGGGTTTCTTGCGCCAAATGCAAAAACAGAACCATGGTGACGGACAAGGGGGGAACATGGTGTCTGCGCCGACCAAGGGGGGAGGCCTGGCCCCTGCATAGCGCACATGTTTAACGGTTTTTGAAAAGGTTCCGAAGTTTCCACGATCTTTGAACATTCTGAAAATGGCCAGGAAACTGTGCATGCACTTTTCCCTGCTACAAACCAGGAACACCCCCCTCGAGTTGCAGCGGCGACCGGCCTCCCCCAACACACCTGATTTGGGTGTTTCCACTCGTTGGAATTCCCGCCCGACATTTGGACCGCCCGTATGAACAGGAAAGGCCCTTAAAGATTTTTTGATGACCAGGCAGACAGAAGTACTCCCCTGTGTAACTTTGATTTCAGCCAGTGGGGACTCAGCGTGACACCTGCCGTTTGTTGAGGCCATTTGAGGAGGCCAATTATTTGTCATCGCCAGGATAATTTTAATAACGTATTCCACTGTTTTTTCCCGGAACAATGCGAAAAAAACTGTTGGGGCAGGGGGCTGGAGACGTGACAACTACATCCGTGGCACAGAGTCCGGTGGGGATGAAAAGGGGGAGGGGGAGGGCATTGGAGCAAAGATTTTTGGGGGAAAAGAAATGGATTTTCACCCAGGGGACAAGAGAGGGGAGCGGGGGAGCTGGAGAGGTGGATGGAGTGAGGAAGACGAGGGAGATGACCCGAAGCACCGTGGCGTAAAACGGGAAATGGAGGGAGGGACCCCCCGGGTCATTGTGAGATGGCCCCAGCTGTTATTTGCCGGAGTGACAGCCCAAAATTTCCCTCCGGCAGAGGGTGACTTTGGCTCTCCACCCATTGGACCCCCGCACCGGGCCAAAATGGGGCCCTTTTTTCCCACTATTGAGGGGGAGGACAAACTCAAATCCCAAAGGGGGGGTCCTCCAAAACAGTTTGGCGCGCCCATTGCGGACGCCCCTCTGACAGGGTCTGACGGGTGGTTCCTCAGCGCTACTATACTCCCCGGCTGCTGGGGGGGAAGGGGGGGGGAATGCGTACCAGCTCCATCAGCTTTAACCCAAGTTGGAGTCCTGTGACAGTTCCTTTACCCCCCATGAGGGGGGTTCGCCGCACAAAGCAGCAGTAGGACCGGAGCAGTCCCTGAACCAACGGTGGGGGGCCTACTTGGACAGCACTCTGCCACCCCCTTAGAAAACCCCTGGTTTCTGGGAGCCAAACTGGATGGTAATTTCAGTTTGGGGAGAAGCTGTCCCCCCGGCCAGTATGTGGCATCAAGGGGGTTTGTGGGCGGGGGGGCCCTGTTCCCCAAGGAACCCCCCTTGTCCACGGGAAATGTGGAAAACGATGACCTTTTTCAAAGAATCAGGCTGGAGGGCCCGATTTCCCCACCCAAAGCCTAGGCGTCAGACTACATAGCCATGATGCCCCCACCCAAACTTAAAATGATCTGGTTAAAACTACCTGCCTCAGCCACTTTTGATCCGCCACCCCTGATGCCACAATTGCTGACAGTTTCTCCATCTGCCACCAACATCTTTACCAGGGGGTGGTATTGCCACCCCCTCCACACTTGTCCCTTGGCCCCCTGTTGACCTCATGCTGCTGCTGTGGCTGCGGGCCCGGCCTCCACACTGTGTCACTGTCCCACTCTGTGGCCTTTCCCGTTTTTTCCCCCCCAAATGTCATTGTTAACGCCTGACCTAAGCTGCTGCTGTGGCGCTGCCGTGACCTACACACTGGTTTATTGTCCCATCTGTGGCCTACTCCTGTTTTTGCCCCTCCCAGAAAAGTAATTGGCCCCTGCCCCGACCTAGCTCTGCTGCCGTAACCTACACCTGTGTCATTGTGCCCCTGTCTGACCTCTGCTGTGCTTTGGCTGCTCTGTGCCTAACATGTGTCATTGTGCCTGTCTGACCTCATGCTGCTGTGTGGTGAGCCGGGACCTACCAATCTGTCATTTTGCCATTGTGACCTCATGTGCTGTTTCTGTTGATGCCGCCAACTCAAAAACTGTTCTTGTCCACTTTTGGGGCCACTCCCGTTTTTGCCACTCCAGAATGTCATTTTGCCACTGCTGACCTCATGTGTGGGGTGGGACCACCACGTGCATTGTGCCCCCTGTTTGACCTAAACTGCTGTGTGATGATGCCGTGCCTACACACTCTTCATTGTGCCATTTTGACCCATGTGCTGCTGCGTTTTATGCCGTCAACTCAAACTGTGTCATTGTCCCTCTTTGGCCTATCCCGTTTTTGCCACCTCCCGAATGTCATTTGCCACTGCCTGACCCCATGCTGCTGCGCCCGGCCCACACATGTGTCATTTTTTTCCACGTTGACCTCATGCTGTGCTGTGGGTGCTCCGTGACCTACACACGTTCATTTTGCCCCTGTTGACCCCATGCTGTGCTGTGGCTGCTGCTGTGACCTACACACGTGTCTTGTCCCCCTTTGACCTCATGTGCTGCTGTGGCGATGCCCTGACCTAACACTCTGTCATTGTGCCATGTCTACCCCATGCTGCTGCTGCCGTGACCTCCACACCCCTGTATTTTTGCCTCGGCCCTTTCCGTTTTTTTTCACCTCCAGAATGCTTTTTGCCACTGTTGACCCCATGCTGTGTGGTACGCCCTCACCTCCAACTCTGTCCAAAATTTTCACCTGACCTCAGCTTGTTTTTTTCCAGCTTTCCTGGATGACTTTATCAGGCAAAATTCCCCCTTCAGTTTTTGGTCAGTTTTGCCCCCTTAAATGCCCCGGGGAATTTTTTAAATGAAGGTTCTAAGAGCGGCGGGGAGTATGGTGGTCATAAAACACAACATTGTATAAGACCAAAACCAAATCCCTCTCCATATTTAAGCAGGCACAACGTTTTACGCACCCTCAGGCTCTGTGCAGCCCCGGAAATAGTGTTTTTTTAATGATTCGTGCCGAATAAAAGGAAAAAATTATTTTTTGCCCAAATTTCGGCGAAGTGGGAAAGAAACAATTTCGGGGAAATTGGCCCCCCCTAAGTAAAACCCTTTTACACCCATTTTGGGAAAAAAAAATATTCAGGACATGTTATAAGAAATCCGGGGAAAAGGGTGTTATTTTAAAATTAAGGGAAAACTCCTATTTGGGCGTTTTTCCTCCCCTCGCTTTCAGCAACTGGAGCCATTATTCCTTTTGAGAGTCTATAAACCGATCAAAACAAGGTGGGATGATTCAAATAAAAAGAATTGCCCTTAGGTTTCCCCGAACATAGGGCTAATATACCAAAAAACTCTAAAGGGAACATCGCTTGTTTCCCCATTGGAGAAAACAGCCAAGCCCCCCTCAATTTGAACCAATCAGAGAAAGAGCTGTTCTCTCCCCAGAACATAATGGAGATAGTCACTCATCTACTGGCTCCCCCCAGCACCATAATTTAAAAAGAAAATTTTGTCCTCCCTTAGGATTGGTGGATCGAATTTTTTCCTCACTTTCTATACACCAATCAGACACAAGACTCTATTTCCATAGAACAAAAAGAAACGAGTAGCTCAAATCCTGATTGGTGGAAGGCACCCCATAGCATATTATGAGTTTTGAGTAGCCTGTGCACTTATTGGCTGGAATAGTCCAGGCTCCGTATTTCTGCCCAATCACCGAACAGCTTTATTCTAAGCTGTGTTATTTGAATTATACCGCCTTGTTTCTGATTGGTTATATAGCACACTCTAGTTAACCCCCAGTGAAACATATTTTAAGGCCACCTTTATAAAGGTCAGTGGTTTGTATAAGCTTCCTAATATAAAAAGGCTCATAAAGAATAATGGCTCCACGTCGCTCGAATAGCGATTGGAGGAACAAATAAAAGCTTAGCCTCAATTTTAAATATACGGTCTTTCCCGGTTTTTCTTATAACATGTCTCCTGATGTAGCGCCGATGCAGACGAGAAACGCGTTGAGTATTTTTTTTGCCAAAATAGATGTAAAAGGTTTATGCTCTTTTATTGACATTGTTTTTATTGGAATAAAAAACTTTTTTTAAGCACTATATCTTCGCCTCATTGAGGTATTATTGAAAATGAGCGCCGGGGCCCCAACTTTTTTATCCTCATCTATATTGACAACACCCGCTGCCGTATTTTTTGTGCCTTTGGAGGAAAAACCCGCGGCTCTGTAATGCACCTGATAATGGCGTGCGGGGAATTTCAACATGTATGAATGGGGCTGCACCCGATATCGGGCTGAAAAGACATTTTAAAAAAAAATGATTTGTTACTACGAATCACCAGGAAATTCGCCTGTTTAGAATCAAATTTGTCCTGAAATTCGAAAATTTGATTCACTCATCCCTAATTATATTATTAAAAAAACATATCCAGAATGCTATGCACAGTTTTGCAGACAAAAATACATTGATAAAATAGGCTACATAAATGAGGTCTTAAAGGGATTGTCCAATTTCAGATACTTATGATATATTAATAGGATATGGGACCTGCACCTATTGATATGAACCCCAGAAAGTATCTCTGTAGAACAAATAGAAGGTTGCACTTACGTGGCACTCTCCATTCATTTTAATGGGAACTCCAAGTACAGCCAATTACACTACTCGGCTGTACTGGAAAATCCCCAAAAAAACAAAAAAACAGAATGGAGCATACCACACAAGTACAACCTACTCTCAGTTCTGCATGGAAATTATAGGCGCCTTTTCTCAAGATAGTTGAGATCTGCACCTATAAGAAATTTTGGGAGATATGGGGACACTCTTTTAGGCATGAACTGTATCAGGGAAGACTTTAAGAACTTATAGGAAAGAAGTGAAAGAGGGACACAACTGAAACCCTGAATATGTTAAAAGTTTAATTGAGGTTCACAAGCAACATTTTTAATAGGAAACAACATGCAAGAACAAGAGGGGATAATCTGAAGTTTGATGGAAAGATTAAAAGCAATGTCATAAAATAATATTTTCTGGAAAGAGTGGTAGATGCTTGGTGCAACTTCCAGTAGAAAATCATCACTAAGGGCCACATGTATGTAAACTGTCTAGGTCTAAAACTCACTTTGTTGCCCATAGCAACAAATCAGAGCGCCCCTCTCATTTCATATAGGGCTCTGGAAAAATGAGAGTGGTGCTCTGATTAGTTGCTATGGGAAACAAAGTGAGTTTTAGACCTAGACAGTTTTCATACAGTTGGTCCTAAGTGAATTTAAATATAACTGGGATAAGCATGTGCCTATTCTAACATAAAAAGAAAAAGATAGACCATGTGGTCTTTTTTTCCATCAATCTCCTAAGTTAAGCATTTATGAGCTCACAGTAAGAACACTCATCAAATCATATGCAATATAGGTACACTAAAATACAAAAGATAATGGGATTTTTGGCATATAATTGTAAATAACTGGATTATAGTAGTTAATGAAATGTATGTAAATAGTGTAATGCTGCCTTTTCAGCACTCACAAAATCTGCATTTCTTAGCAGCTAGTAAATAATATTTTACTCATAAACAATACAAACACTGAACAATAAAATATATAATACCTTATTGTTCATTTTATGACGGAAACAGTAATAGAATGAACAAATAATACAAATGGTTTCTTTTCTTTACTTGTGTGTTCACAGCATTCCCATAGCATTTGTACGCAGCCATTCTGTCACATAATGGATTATTTATAGCTTAAAATATAGCTGCAGTTTAGCATAATAGTCTTTCTTTAAGAGGACTTGTGTCATCCCTTGACATGTCTGTTTTATTAAATACTTGTGTTCTTTCTGAAAAACAATTCTGACATATCCTTTCGTACAACTCTGTACTTTGCTCTTCCTCTGCTTTTCCTTCTGGAAATGTATTACTGAATAAGTCATATGGGTGTTACCATTCCAATTTTCACAGGTGTATGCTCTAAGTCACATGCTCTTACTCTGTCAGCAGTGGTTGGACAATGTCAGACTGTACAGGGATACATCCCTAACTGGTTACACCCATCTGACAGATTAGTAATTATTTACTTGAAAGAATAAAAGCGGAACCCCAGTGGAGATCAAAAAGAAAATGTTTTCCGGATTTTTATTAAATGGCAATCATTTATTTCCCCTGGCGGGAGAATTTCACAGGTCCTATTTCACTAGTAAGAAACTGCCATGATAGATCTCTCATGAAACAATTTTACCTTATTATATTGATGGTAACCTCAGAGGCCATTAATTTGTTTTTGGGTTGGAGTAAAACCCACTAGTTTTGCTACCTTTGATGACCCAAAACGTGTTGGTATTGCGAAATTTTTTTTTTTTGTTTGATTTGTAAGTCCCACTACATGGGTCATTCCCAAAATTTTAATGGAGTCTTGTTAGAAAAAAAACCTTTACAGTTTTTCTTGAAAAAGTGAGTACCCCTACTTTTTTTGTTAATATTTTTTTTATTTTCTATTAAAGGGGCCCAACACTGAAGATAGGGCCATTTTGACACAATGTAAATTTTTTTCAGTGTGCAGCTTGTATTAAAACCCAATTTTAATTTGGGGGTCCCCTCAAAAAAAATCAACACACAGCCAAAATGTCAAAAAACCTTTGACAAAAAAGTGATTTACACTCCTAAGTGAAAATGGAAACAAATTGAGTTTCAAAAGTGTAAAATTTTGGGGGTTTTGATAAACATTTTTTTCCCAAAGCACTGCTAACTCTATTGGGCATGGAGTTCACTAAAGCTTCACAGGTTGCGCCACTGAAATCCTCTTTCACTCTTCTAGGACAACATCACAGAACTGGGGGATGTTAGAGACCTTGCGCTCCTCCACCTTCCATTTGAAGATGTCCCTCAGATGCTTAATAAGGTTTAGATCTGGAGACATGCTTGGCCAGTTCAGCAACTCTACCCTCATTTTGTTTAGCAAGGCAGTGGTCATCTTGGAGGTGTGGCAGAAACACAGGGCAATCAGGCGGCACCGACACACATGACTCACTCCATAAGGATTAATGCCTAATCCTGACACATCACAAATGCCATCAATTTCAGTGGTGCTCAGCTTCTAATTAATAAAGTACAAACGATAATCAAATGATAGAAAAGTATCAAGCGGCACACCACTGACTCTTCTTCTTTCATAAGGCTTTATTGTAAACACTCAATTGAAAGCGTCGGAAACAAGACATCTCAGGCTCAGCCTACGGCCGTTTCGCGCGTAGACTAGCGACTTTTTTTTTTTGTTCCTTTTCCCAGGCATGACGGATGGAGGATAAGCTATCCTTGCTACTTACAAGCAAATTTACTTTTTACCAGTTTATCCCGTAAATTGTTACACCTCCTAAATGATATTAACGGCGGATGCATCACTTTTTCACCTAGATCACTATCAGAGGACAATATATGCCAATGTTTTCTAATTGAATTTTTCACTAATCTGATAGAAATCAATATATCAAATTAAAAACAAATCTATCCCAGATCAGCTTTCTTTTTTTCTTTGGAAAATCAAATTTTTTCCCTATCCTCGTCGTATCCGCACCGCTTGACCATCTGAATAATAGGTTATCCTTGGTCTAATCAGACAAACAGGGACATGGTCTGCAATAATACATTCCCCTTGAGAAACCACAAGCAAAATATGCTTTGGGGCTACACACTCCTAGCCCACAACTAGACTCACTATTTTGTTAAGTACATACTTTTTTATTTATATGATGCATTATGTTTTATTTTCATATATGTTTTTACCTATGTACACAGTATGCACAGAACCATCCTGAGATGCTATACTGCCCTTGATTGTCAAACACCAATGGAACAAACATGTAAATTTTAACACTCTTTATTGGGTATGAATGCATATGGCCCCATTCCAATATTTGTACTTTGTCACAGTCAGATTAAAATAGCACAGCAGATTGATAGATAATATTACTGGAATACCTTTGAATGTTCATGCTATCTGTTTAACAGCTGTAATGGTATTAAAATTGAACCTGGTCTAAGATTTATTATGAACTGTCCTAGTCAACATAACTGAAATTAAACATACACGCTGCGGTCATTGCATTACAGACCTAAGCAAACAAAGAAAGCAGAAGCACATTACATTTTTCCTTATCATCCTACCAATTTTGACTAGTGAAGCAAAAATATTAAGTGCTGAAGGCAAAGTAAGTGAGCTTGTCATTCAGCAGAAATGTAGCATAGAATTCCAATAAGTCACATTCTATGAGATGATGGACTCTCAGCAATGTAACTACAACTTTACAGGAAGTATTATGTCATGAATTAATTTATGCTCAACTGATAGATTCATGAACACATATGTCACTTTTCATTAATTATATATATAAACCCAATGCTAAGGTAGCAGGAAGTGATGACTGTAGGATTATTAGACCAGAAAGTAGGCTGCTATGAGAGCATCACGTTGATGACCTCCAAAACCTCTTAAATAATCCTAATTTAGGATAAAGGTTATGATGACGGTTGATTTTTTTTGGTGTGTTTTTTGGCAAAAATTAATTCAGGTATTCCCCAAACTAAAGTGAGGATTTTTGGAGTCAAATTTGATTTTGACCCAAATCTAAAACACTATATTTACTATTTTGCCATAGGCAAACTTAAACTCAATCAGTTCTCTATCTATTAAACACTAAAACATAACTTTTATTATATTATTAATTTACCATCTTTACACACTATTAAAAACATGAATCTACTAACCTCAGCATTTAACCCTTTTTGCTTCTGAAAGAGGGAATAACTCCCATTCTTCATCAGTCTGGTGGAACCCAACCTATTCACCAGGAGTGCCTTATATCTATTGCAAAGTACTAGCTTCAGTAGTAAGGTCCAAGCAACTACTTGGGGCAGTTACGTCCCTAATCTTAATTAGAACACAGAACAAATAAGGCCCCCTTGTGAACACCGTCTGCAGCAGGTGGACACTTGTTGACAGAGGTGAGAGTCAACAATTTAAAAGTCATGCCTGACCTCGCCGACATGTTTCCGCCAGCTAACTGGCTTTATCAAGGCTTAGAGGTCCGATCCGACTGTGGTCACTGAGCTCACTTCCTTTTATATTCTTGTTTAGGTATACACGTCGTTTCTGGTGCTCACAATTAGCCTTCGGAGAATCACATAATAACCCCCAACCCCCTTCCGCGCGCGCTCATCATAACATGTCCTGATAAAGGCTCGACACCTTGCTCTCATGAGCCAACAACCTTCAGTCAAAATCTTGCATCTCCATAACGGGCTGCGCCCCATCTTACCGTTACTGGCCCGTGCCAATGTACTGCACCAAACAAACACCTCCAGCCCTGACTGTGTTGGGCTTCTCGTCTCAACCTCTCATATTATTGCAACTGGCGTGCCTCACTAGTATGAAACTATGCAGACTAGGTATCCCATACGATTACTCAGCACACTGCCATCTTTATCAATTCCCTTAAGCACCTTCTACGTCATGTTCGTATTTGATCGTGTCACTATGGGAGGGATTGTGTTTCGAAATAAACATCACAGGAAGGAAAGTATTGTTGAGTCTCAATAAGGGAGCGTGGATGAAAGGCAATTGTATAAGATTACAAGATGTCAGACAAAGATGAGGTGGCGTATTATTGATACTATGCAAAAAGTACACTTTTACAGGTAATCAATGCAAGGGACAATTTTTATCACTTGGGCACAATGACAAAATTACCGGGGGTGTGGTGGAGATTGCGTTAGTATGTGTAAATTTTTTACTTTCACGCTTATGGCAAGAGTATGAGCAGGGATTATGGGTTTGTAGGGATAGATAGCATGGGGCTTGTAGTCTCAGATCGGTAGGAATCACGATATAAGGGACGTGACAACACCAAAAGACAAGCAGAAATAAGGTGATGGGATGTATAAAGATCAATTAAATCGGGACCACCAAACGGCGTTATTTCTTGCCGATACGGGAACGGGGACTCAATAGATAGCCATTCAATCCACCATGTCAACAATGGGAAGCATGCAAAAGCAAAAATCCAGTATCCGCAAATGCCACCGCCAACTCCCACAGCTGCAACTAACCAGCCTCAAGCAACTAGAACCAGCGACCGCTAACAGTACAATTCGCCTGTGCATACAATCACTAACCTACACTAAAATTTCCCCCTATGAAGTTCTAAGTCCCCAACCACCCCCTGTCGACAATTCCCTATACCCATTGAGCCGCCAACGACTTTTTCACTCGACATCAAAAGTTCGCGAACCAGGGCAAGGTTTTTATGGTGATGAAATTTCCATATCATGCGATACTTAAAGGTTAAAAATCTGTGCATCATCTATTAAGATCGCGCCTTTTTCGGCGCTTCTGTAATTTTGGGCGGCCAGCAAATGAGATACAGAATAGAGCAGGGTGGATGGGTGTGACGACGTCCATGACTGGGATGGTTGGCTGCGACTTGGCTGGAAAAAATCACATGGGACTCGTTTACATAGAACAGGTTTCCAGTTTCAGCCTCAGTGTCTCTCAGAGTCTCATAGGATAGGCCTGCGCTCTGCCTGTGGCCACAAACAAGTCTCAGCGAAATTAGTCTATTTTGCACAGACAAACCTCTTCTATTAGCTGTTATCCTTCCAATTTAGTTTGATTAGAGATTTTGAACATTTTATGTAGTTAGCTAGAGAATTTTAATAGCAGCATCTAACGCTGTTAAATTAAGGCAGGTGGGAGGTGATGGGGTGGTCCGCGGACGCGACACAGGACAAGCTACTATCTTAAAGACACTGGATAAAGTTCACCAAACTTAGTGTAGACATGGTAGTGGTAACATCTTTATTATTATCAGTTTGCTATTGAAATATTTCCTGGATATTGGCAGCCTGAATGGAACTTATATTGGATATACATAATTTCTAGTAACTGCAGGTCTCTTTGTCTAGCTGCAAAACTCCCACTTTTATTATCAGTATACATTTCATGATAGGTGTTCAATTTTACCATTACACCTGTTGATGTGGATATATCACACCCTTGCACTTAAATAACAAACCAGCAATCTTTTAGTCAGCACAGGTGTTCGTTGCCAAAAAAAATACTGTGTTCGTACGAAAAACATCACAGTTAGTGTTTTTTGACTTATTGCGCACCCTGCAATGTTCATTGACGCAGCATCTACGTAAATCTTAAAACTGCAATTCTATATTCACCACAGGTGAATGAAAGGTGCAAAACAATACCGTTTATTATATCAAAAACATAACAGTACGTCGTTTTTGGACTATTGCGCAACCAAGGCACTGTTCATTGACGCAAGCATCTACGTAAATCTTTAAAACAGCATTTATATTTCACCACAGGTGATGGAAAGGTGCCAAAAAATACGTTTAAATATCAAAACATAACAGTTACGTGTTTTTTGACTATTGGCACCCAGCACTGATCATTGACGCAGCATATACGTAAATCTTAAAAACAGCAATTCCTTATATTCACCAAGGTGAATAGAAAGGTGCAAAAAATACCGTTTATTATATGAAAAATAACAGTACGTGTTTTTTACTCTTTTGCGCACCCAGCACTGTTCATTGACGCAGCATCTACGTAAATCTTAAAACTGCAATTCTTTATTCACCACAGGTGAATTGAAAGGTGCAAAAAAATACCGTTTATTATAATCCAACAAACATAAAGTTACGTGTTTTTGACTTTGCGACACCAGCACTGTTCATTGACGACAAGGCATCTAAGTAAATCTTTTAAAACTGCAATATCTATATATCACCACAAGTGAATTGAAAAGGTGCAAATAATGCCGATTATTATATCAAAACATATACAGTTACGTGTTTTTTTGACTTTTGCGCACCCAGCACTGATCATTGATGCAGATCTACGTAAATTTAACAAACAGCCAATTCTATATTCACACCAGGTGGAATTGAAAGGTGCAAAAAAATACCGTTTATTATATCAAAAACTTAACAGTTACGTGTTATGGATTTTTGCGACAGCATGTCATTGACACAGTCATATACGTAAATCTTAAAACAGCAATTCTTATATTCACCACAGGTGGAATTGAAAAGTGCAAAAAAATACCGGTTATTATATCAAACATAACAGTTACGTGGGTTTTTTTGACTCTTATTGCAGCACCCATCACTGTTCATTGATGGCAGCATCCACGTTTAATCTTAAAAACAGCAATTCTATATTCACCACAGGTGAATTGAAAGGTGCAAAATACCGTTTTATTATATCAAAACATCAACATGTTACCGTGTTTTTGATTTGCGCACACCAGCACTTATTCATTGACGCAGCTCATTACGTAAAATATTAAAACAGCAATTCTATATTCACCACAGGTCGATATTGAAAGGTGCAAAAATACCGTTTATTATATCAAAACCATAACAGTTACGTTGTTTTTTGACTTTGCGCACCAGCATGTTCATTGACGCGAGCATCTAAGTAATCTTAACAACAGCAATTTATATTCACCACAGTGAATTGAAAGGTGCAAAAAAATACCGTTATATACCAAAAACTAACAGATCGTGTTTTTTGGACTTTTGCCCAGTACAGATTTTGTTGATAGGACACCTTGCTGTTAAATTTGAATCCAGCAATTTGTTTTGATGTAGAGGGATTTGAGAAGGAGAATCAGCTGTTGTGATTTGCGTCTTTTATAAGAGACTTTCCAAAACTATTCCATACCTTCTCAATTTTTTATATTTCTGAACATGGAGTTGAATATGCCAGGAGAATGGTAAGCGAGCAACGAGGGGGGTAGACATGGATGGGTTAGAGGTACGACGAGAGAAGGTGCTCCTTCCAGTGCTGGCGGAACAACACGCATGCCAGCGGGATCGTCAGTTGCAGGACGTCAGGCCTGTCATCGCTGGGTCAGGGCCCTGTGAATTAAGTAACTAAACATCGTCCTCCAATATGTCACTTCAGTGTTAATGAACCTGCATCTAGCAGTCTTACTTCCTCTGTCCTCGCAGTCACGGTACATATGTCGTCATCAAGCATCAGCAAGCATCCGTCAAACATGAAGCAGCCCAAATGGTCAACTCGTTGTACCCACCTGTGGATATTCCTTGTCTGATGACTCTTTGATGACAAAAAATGAGGTTGGGTCGAAGGAATGTTATAAAAGATCAAGAGTGGATGATTTAAGTACTGCTCTGACGCCCCAAGTTACTGGATGACATCAGAGGAGGTGAAGGAAAATCCCAGGCAGGTCGGCAACGCCTTGCAGTGCCCCTTGCTTGTAGCCCGAGCTTCTGGATGCAGAAAGTCTGGACGACACCAAGTCACCTTTGTTGAGATGATGATGATGACGACATTGAGGATCCATCCTGGTCTTTTAGAGTTCGAAGAATTTGCTTGCGAGCGCTTCATCGGTGGACGACGGGAGGAAGACGATGTGGTAGTGTCAATATGCGGTCCGCCACAAAATGGGAGAGTGAGGGCTGGCTCGCCAGAAGTCCGCTGATATGATTCCGCCAGCCACGGTCAGCGCAAACCCGTCCTCGCTCATCGCCGTCAAAAAGGGTCCGGTCATCTCAAGATGGCCCCTTCTTTGAGCAAGCTCTGATTCACCAGCGATCGTCATAGCCGCCTTTGCCGTAAACGCATAAGTATGAGGCAAGAACCTTAAGTGGCTTATCCAACACCAACTTGTCTAGTCATATGCAGCGAATGCATGAGTTGAATGGAGGGAACACTTGGCCAAAAAAGGCCAGACCGACGCGGGCCTCCAACCACTGTCACACCCTCTGTCTCATGCCTCCTCCGCCACTCAAGTGTTCCTCAGCTGCCCATGTCTCTCAGAGTCATGATCAGGGATCAGCCTCAGATTCAGGCCTCCCCGTCGCCCGAGAGTCCACCAGCACCCCAGAGACCCATCTACCCATTCTCCCTTCCGCCAGTTTGAACCGAACCTTGCACGGTACGCGGCCTGTCTAGCAGCAAGCTTTCTTGTCTTCCAGCTTCTTCTTTGGTTTGGGAGCAGAGAAACATCTTTAACCCAAACCATCCCAAAGCCAAAAAGCTGAATGTCTGCATTGCCAGGCTTTTGGCCTTGGAAATGTTGTCTTTCCGTCTGTGGACACAGATGGGTTCAGCCACGTCATGGCCCTCGCTTGCCCCCAATACCACGATGCCGAGCAGAATTCATTGCCGAAAAAGCCGTCCCTGCCCTGGCCAGCACGTGTCAATCTAAAATTTCAGCGCGTTGTCTGCATCTGTTGCTCCGAAAAATTCCATCTCACACGACACATGGCTTAGTAAGCACGGCCAAGGCGCTATATCTCTGTGACTGCTCATGGGTGAAGCTGATGGATGTATCTGGGGGGTGACGGTGGCACTCAGGATTCAGCGCACGCTCTTCAAATACCGCAGGGATGGTGCGGGCTCTTTCCCCCAAGGTCCTCTGGTGGCATCACGTGACAGAGACACCAGGACCGTTTGTTGATAATTAATCTGCCTTGCAGACGTCCACACCAGGTCAGGAGCTGTGGAGGCTCTAAGCTACGAGGACCCGCCGAGCGTCTGCTGGGTGACAAAACCTTGTGCCAGGCAAGGTGGGAATGGTGTGCGATAACGGGCGAAATCTGCTGGCCGTCTTAAGATCGGTAGGCTGGAGCACATCCCTTGCCTGGCTCATGTAATCGACCCTTGTCGTCCAGAAATTTCTAAAGAGCTACCGGGTCTGGACTGCCTGCTGAAGTAGGCTCGAGGTCTGAGCTTCGCACTTCCGCCGTTCGCACCTGCTTCGTCCCGCATGGCTTGGTTGCAGCGTCAGCTCGGCCTTCCCCGTCAACCGTTCATTGTTGACGTAGGCAACACGCTGGAATTCCACCCTCCACATGCTCCAGCGATTGTTGCAGCAGCGAATGCCATTACGCAGTACGAAGTGACACATGGCCTGACAGCAGCGAGTTACATGAAACAAACATAAAAAAAATGGACTCGGGTGTTGAACACGAGAGTGGAGGAAGGTGAAAGAGCTCTGCACCATCCTTGCCTGTTTTGAAGAAGCCAACCATAAAATATGGTCAGTGTGGACAATGCCCAATGTCAGCATGAGCATTGTGGTGATCTTAGTTCTGGAACGTCGTTTGGACACTCTGAAACTAACACGGTCACGCCAGGACGGAGGAGGGAGACGGACACAGATGCGACACGGAGCCTTTCTCTCCGTCATATCCACAAGGCCCGACAGGTTTCAAAATTTCATCGGGTCTTCATTAGGCAGTGGGTTCGGGGTCCCAGAGCTAGTGCTAAACGGTGGCGCATCATGCTCTCTGGTTGCTCAAACTTCAGGCAAGTCAGGCTGTGTTGAAGCTGTGCGGGGGCAGCGGAGTCGGAGGCAGGAGGTGGGTGGTATTCCTAGAGACACCGATGTTACGGACGTCCCCCTTGCCTTGGAAAGAGGTTGGCGCGAATGTGAGGCGGAGGAGGAGATGAGGAGATCAGTTGCTAGTGTCCCCTCGACCCAAGGCTTGGGAAATCAAGCTCATTCTCTCACATGAGTGCTTGGATGTCCATTCCTACAACTTGATCCTCGAATTAAGGCATCAAAATGAACAACAGTTACTGGGTGGCCACCCTCCTGGATCCCCGGTACAAAACAAAAATCAGCACTTTCCTTCCACCCACCCAAATAGAGAGTAAAATGCAGGAAATGGAGACCTTGCTGATTGATCAACTGGAGACATCTGTTGCGTCTGCTTCACGTTCCCCAAATGTCACGGTGGAACAACATCAGCGACGTGACAGCAGTAGAGTGCCAAGTAGGCGTAGCGGCAGCAGCAGGCAAGGTGGCAGAAGCCTAATGGGTGACCTCTGGCAATCTTTGTTTACCACCTCACCAACGCATGCAATGCAGGGCACACATCCAACACACAGAGATCAGCTTAAGATCATGGTGCACGACTATCTGCGTCTCAACACCGATGTTTTTGCATGTGTTCCGGACCCAATAGACTTCTGGGTATCCAAAATGGACGAATGGCCCGAGCTGGCTCGTCACGCCATAGAGGTGTTGTCCTGCCCAGCAGCCAGCGTCATATCTGAGCGGACCTTCAGCACAGCTGGAGGAGTCATTACAGACAAACGCATCCGGCTTTCCACAGATAATGTGGATCGTTTGACTTTCATCAAGATGAATCAGGCATGGATCTCTGATGATGTTGTGGCCCAATTGCCGAGGTCACCGATTAGTTGCCAGTCTACTTCACATTCCTTTTCAAACAGAAATGGTCCTCTTGAAAACTTTTTTTTAAAATGATCATTTCTTACTGCAATTTTTATTCTCTTTTCCCAACAGTTCATTTTGCTGGTTTTGCTGTGAGGAGACTGTAAAAGACAGCAAGGTTTCATGACAACACGTATCATTTACTCCTTTATCTTAGAAGTTTTCGCATTGTCAATGTTTTGAGGTCATGTTGCTGTGAGATACAGCAATAATCATGGTCCTTTGGACAGAAATGTGCTCTAAGTGCATTTCTACTCACAATTTTTAAAAGTCTGGTCATTTTCAAATTTTTTGGGTCATGTTGCTGTGAGATACAGCTATAATATGGTCCTTTGGAACAGACATGTGGCTTCTAAGTGGCATTTCTCCCTCACAATTTTTCACAGTGGCTGAGAAGTCATTTTTATAATTTTTTGGGTCATGCTGCTGTGAGATACAGCAATAATCATGGTCCTTTGGAACAGAAATGTGGCTTCTAAGTGGCATTTCTCCCTCACAATTTTTAATAGTGGCTGAGAAGTCATATTTATAATTTTTGGGGTCATGTAGCTGTGAGATACAGCAATAATCATGGTCCTTTGTAACAGAAATGTGGAATCTAAGTGGCATATCTACCTCACAATTTTTACAGTGGCTGCAAGAAGTCATTTTTTAATTTTTGGGTCATGTGCTTTGAATAGCAGCAATACTACAGGTCCTATTCAACACATGTTGTTTCTAACAGACATTTGTTCTTCACAATTGACCAAAGTGGCTCAAGGGTCATGCTTTGAATTTTGGGGGCATTTTGCTGTGACATGCAGCTATACTACAGGTCCTATTCTAAAAATGTTGTTTCTAACAGACATTTGTTCTTCACAATTGACCAAAGTGGCTCAAGGGTCATGCTTTGAATTTTTGGGGGCATTTTGCTGTGACATGCAGCTATTATACAGGTCCTATTCTAAAAAATGTTGTTTCTAACAGACATTTGTTCTTCACAATTGTCAAGAGTGGCTCAAGGGTGATGGTGCTGTCAGAACAGGAATAGGTAGGACACTGTTAATGGACACATATTGCAAAATGACTTGTTTTTGCAAGATCTTTAACATAGCTATCAATCCCTGTATTGAGACAACCCATTTAATACAATGAAAAAAAGAGAAACAAAGACATGGTGGGATTCCATCCTATTTTAAAAATGTGTTTTCTAGAATTAAAGTACTAAAAAACTTGCATGTACAAAATAGCTGTTAAAAAAATTCCTCTGAATTGTACAAGGGAGGTACAGGAAAACTTGACCAGATGTAGGTTATTCAGAGGACATGGAGTATGGAGCACGGACAGAGAACAAAGTACAGAGACCATTTCCTCCAGCACGTTGAGTAAAATGAGAAAAGAATGCCAAGATAAAGGGCACCTGGGTGTAACAGGAGCGTTAACCACCAGTATTTCCAAGTGAAGCTCAATTGGTCCACACTCATACGGAGGGGCAAGCGCTACCCAGGTATTGACTGTGTACAGAGGAAGGCTGGAGTTCTCACACTTCCGCTTCCGCACTCTGCTTCAGCACGACAGTTTTCGTTGCTGCGTCATCAGGGCATTTTAACCTGCGTGTTAATAGATGACGGACGCCAGCCTGGGCTTTCACCGCACCCACTGTAACTCCGGCCCTGGGTCATGCTGTGGCCCAGGACAGGTATAGTCAATGTCCAGTGAAACTAAAATGGTGGTTGAAAGACTCCTTTTTCCGGCACTTTTTAAATGTGGGGGTCATGCAGGTTTGGGGCTCATGCTGTGGCCCAGGACAGGTATAGTCAATGTCCAGTGAAACTAAAATGGTGGTTGAAAGACTCCTTTTTCCGGCACTTTTTAAATGTGGGGGTCATGCAGGTTTGGGGCTCATGCTGTGGCCAGGACAGGTATAGTCAATGTCCAGTGAAACTAAAATGGTGGTTGAAAGACTCCTTTTTCCGGCACTTTTTAAATGTGGGGGTCATGCAGGTTTGGGGCTCATGCTGTGGCCCAGGACAGGTATAGTCAATGTCCAGTGAAACTAAAATGGTGGTTGAAAGACTCCTTTTTCCGGCACTTTTTAAATGTGGGGGTCATGCAGGTTTGGGGCTCATGCTGTGGCCAGGACAAGTATAGTCAATGTCCAGTGAAACTAAAATGGTGGTTGAAAGACTCCTTTTTCGGCACTTTTTAAATGTGGGGGTCATGCAGGTTTGGGGCTCATGCTGTGGCCCAGGACAGGTATAATCAATGTCCAGTTAAACTGAGGAAAATTGGTGGTTGAAAGACTCCTTTTTCGGCACTTTTTAAAATGTGGGGGTAATGCAGGTTTGGGGCTCATGCTGGTTCCAGGAACAGGGATATTCAATGTCCAGTTAAGTAACATGAAGGTTCAATCATACGCCTTCTGGTAATTTTTAATTAGTTGGTGATGCAGGTTTAAGGGTCTGTGTTCTGCGTACATGGACAGGGATAGTGATTGGTATGAGACTTTTTTCTGTGACTTTATAACCTAAGTGTGTTCCCTAAGATGAAGCAGATCCATTTGACTGTTGTGGATGTTAATTTCAGCTTCTCCAGGCCTTGTTTGGGGTAGTATTATTGAAGGTGTTGTTGCTATCCCATTAGACTTTAATGGTCATCGCGCCATAATCGACGCCCACTATCGAAAAAAACCTTATCGATAAGGTGGCGACTATCGACTATCGATCGAATCCTGATAGCCACGCAATCTGCTAACACTACAATATAAGCCTGATATCACTGAGTCAGCTCCTTCCTTTCATTATCCTGCTCTTGGGTAGAGGAGCATAATTAAAACACCTGATAGGTTCCCTTTAAAAGAGTTGTATAGCTGTAATAAGTTGCATTAATCTACTGAGCTTTAATATTAAACCTACCTGCCTAATAATATGTAGGTCCCCCTTATGCCACAAAAAATTCTCAAGACGTGTTCATTCATCTTCTTGTGCTGTTTCCTGAGCTAAATTGTGCATTTCTCTTTCTTAAAGGGGATTTATCGCTTCATCAGTTCGTCTGTTTCCTTGTATTTTCAGTTTCTCAGCTCCTCAAAACCAGGGGCGTTTCTTCCCCTCCCAGCTGGGTGTTTCTTAACGGAAGGGGGATGACATCATCCCCCACTGTTCATGCTCGCTCTGGAGTCAGTGTGTTTGTTTGAGATCAGTGGGAGGGGATAGCACATGTCACTGTGTCGTTCCTCTCCCTATGCAATCTTATTTTCTAAGAGCTGTTTGTTTACATACCACAGGCCTGCTTTCAGTCAAGACCGTCTTCTATGAACTCAGAGCACTGATCTCTTCTCCTCTCACAGCTGGAGGTTTGTTACAGTTGAATCCAGTCTTCTATGAACTCATCCAGAGCAGCACAGATCTGTCTCCTTTCTATGTTTACACGCAGCAGTATTAGGCACTGAGCACAATTCTGCTGTTTTCTGATTGTAGAAGCAGCTGCAGTGTTACTTTGCAGCTTCTGGTTGTGCAGAGTGAAATGCTGCCGGCCCCTTATTCTGAGTGAGAGAGGCAGGAATGCTCGCTGCTGTGAATACGACCAGGGGCCAGACAAAATATAAATTAGTAGAGCCGTCAGCCAATGAAATGAAAGGAAATGGAATCCGACCGGCACTGGGGAACAGTGTTTACAGAAAACGAAGATAAGGGAAACAGTGAAAACAAGACAGCTTTGCAAATGACATCCAATTACAATGTTGCTTGTTTTCACTGTCCCCTTATTCTGAAGACCATTTAATGTAATGATAAAACCCCTTTAATGTAGCCTCCTTTCTCTTTAGCCAAGAAGCAAAATTTCCTATTTATTGTGTGTTCTGGTACAGTTTTATCACAGCCGATAACTTTTTCAGCAATTTGTGCTACAGTACAATTCTATGAAATATAGACCAGTCTGACAAAGGTTTGCTTCCCATGTTTATCAGTTAGCCTTGGACAACAATGTTTAAAGGAGTTGTCTCACCATGCTGCTTCACAGACACACAGGCAGCTTGTAACGGGTGAGCGGGTAAAGCGGGTAGTGGACCCACTGGACCACTGCCGGGCTTGCTCTGAGGGGGCGTAACTAAGTAACCGTCAGGCATATTCACAGAGTCTCAAATGGTAAGGATGGCTTACCCCAACAGCCACCAGGTGCTACCTCAGAGCAGCCCCCAGCAGTGGCAGCTGACCAGACAGGCCAGAAGTGCCAATGCTAGGCACCAACAGAATAGGAACAAGATAAAGCAGACTAGGTATATATATGTGCAGGTCCACGACAGACATAGACAGAACTAAACGGATGCCAAGCAGGAAGGTTAAACGGAAGGCAAGGTACAAAACAGACAGACTGGACAAGACCAAGAACCTGACAAGAGACCAGCAGAGACTTAAGCTAGAACTCAGGCAAGGAACCAAGGCAAGAACACAGGCAGCGAACAAGGCAAGGAAACAGGAACAAGCCGAGACTCAAGGAAACAAGGCACGACCAGGGCACGAACACAGGCAAAGAACAAGGCAAGGAAACTCAGACAAGGACACAGACACAAGGAGACCAACATAGCGACTAAACTAATATAGAGGATACCACAAGGACACAAACAAGGCAGCCTGTGCACACTGGACAGCTAACAAACAAGATAAGAAACCACACAGCAACAACAACACAACATGACACAACAGCAACAACAAGGATCAGGCAGGGAGTGTAGGGAGAAGCAAGTTTTTAAACCCACAAGGTGGAAGGGGATTGGAAGAGGAAGCCCAACCCAGCTGCACACTGTGGGAATAAAGGAAGGCAAGATGCGGTTGCCGCCCTCTATAGAGACAGGGAAACAGGGCAGCAGCCAAGATGGAGGAGCAGCATGGCCAGCATGGGAAAAGCCGCACAGCAACCGCAGGTGGGCAAGCAGCGGCGATAGGAACGTACACGGTGACAGCAGAGCCCGCGGCGAAGGACAGGAACGCGGCACAGACAGTGACACAGCTTCAGACTCAAACTGTCTGGTCAAGCTGTGGGTGGTTCTACAGTGATTGGCATATCGGCACTGCTATTCCTAGCTATTCCTGTTACAAAGACATGAGTGTAGAAGGTTTATAATCTATAGTGAACAAAGCTACAGAGCTCTAAGAACTAAGGACGACAGGTATGAATCTCGCCACGTCGGGGCGCACCTTTCCGCCGGTTTTCCGGCGAAATGTGCGCCTGATTTATGTCAGCACGGGAGCGCGCTCATACATACTATGTAAAGTCCGCCGAGGTAGTGCACTCATACATAACATGTAAAGTCCGCCGAGCCTCGCCAGTGTGTGGGGCACAGTGCGGGGACATGGGCGCAGTGCGGCGCTGTGCCTAAGATTCGCCGTCCGAGGAGGTGCGCTCATACATGCGGGGAAAAGTTCCCTGCACCTCACCAGTGTATGGGGCGCAGTGCGGGACTTAGGCGCAGAAGGGACTGCGCCGAAGATTCGAGACAGGCTGGAAAAAAGTGAGAAATCATTAAAGATGTCCGTGCGGAGTATGAATACAAAAATCGCCTTTATAAAGGCGGAAAACATTCTCAGAAAAAAGCTCAAACCTCAAAAATAAAAAAATACATAAATAAAATCACTTTCCAAAAATCTAGAATGGCGCAACATCAAGAATTAGGATATTGGAAATTGCCGGGAAATACAGTAATTCTAATTCTGAAAGCTATTCTCATTGGTCGACAGAAACTGGCCAATCAGAATAGGAGCAACAGTGATCAATTAAAACCTATGGAGAACTATTGACCAATCAGAATCAAAGGCGGGACAGTTCAAAGTACAGTAAAAATGCAGAAAAGAGCTGATTGGCTGAGCTAGCGGGGGCTTGGCTATCTCGGCCAATCAGAAGAGGAGCGACTGGGACCCATTATCTCAAATGGAGAAGTTTGAACCAATAAAAATCAAAGGCGGGACAGTTCAAAATACAGTAAAAATACAGAAAAGAGCTGATTGGTTGAACTAGCGGGGCTTGGCTATCCCAGCCAATCAGAGCGTGAGCTACTTCTCCCATTGTAGTCTATGGAGAGATCGGCGCAATGCAATCTCCGCTCTCAGTGCCGTGCGGCATGGAGTATGACTAAAAAAATCATTTTTATTAGTTGTAAAATATTCTCTGAAAAAGAGCTGAACCTTCTATAAACATAAATCAATTAAATCCCTAACAACGTGTTTGTCGCCGAGACCAGCGCTACATAAGGAATTGCAATATAGAGAATTGCCGGGAAGCTCTTCTGATTGGTCGGCATAAACCAGCCAATCAGAATAGGAGCAACAGTGGCCCATTATATCCTATGGAGGAGTATTGACCAATCAGAATAGGAGCGACAGGGAGCCATTCGAACCTATGGAGAAATATTGACCAATCATATTCAAAGGCGGGACAGTTCAAAATACAGTAAAAATGCAGAAAAGAGCTGATTGGTTGAGCTAGCGGGGGCTTGTCCAGCTTAGCCAATCAGAGCACGAGCTACTTTCTCATAGAGTTCTATGGGGAAAAGAAATTCCGAGCGAGCTCTCTGATTTACTGCATTTGAACTGTCCCGCCTTTGAATATGATTGGTCAATATTTCTCCATAGGATAGAATGGGTCCCTGTCGCTCCTATTCTGATTGGTCAATACTCCTCCATAGGATATAATGGGCCACTGTCGCTCCTATTCTGATTGGCTGGTTTATGCCGACCAATCAGAAGAGCTTAAACAATTTGAATTACTGTATTTCCCGGCAATTCTCTATATTGCAATTCCTGATGTAGCGCCGGTCTTGGCGACAAATGCGTTGTTAGGGATTTAACTGATTTATTTTTATAGAAGGTTTCAGCACTTTATCTGATAATGTTTTACACTTCATAAAAAGGAGTTTTTATTCATACTCCATGCCGCACGGCGCTGAGTGTCGAGATTGCATTGCGCCAATCTCTCCATAGACTACATGGAGAGAAGTAGCTCGCACTCTGATTGGCTGGGATAGCCAAGCCCCCGCTAGTTCAACCAATCAGCTCTTTTCTGCATTTTTACTGTATTTTGAACTGTCCCGCCTTTGATTTTGATTGGTCAAAACTTCTCCATAGGATATAATGGGTCTTTGTCGCTCCTTTTCTGATTGGCTAACTTCTGCCAACCAATGAGAAGCGCTTACAGAATTTGAATTACTGTATTTCCCGGCAATTCTCTATATTGCAATTCCTGTTGTAGCGCCGGTCTCGGCGAGAAACGCGTTGTTCGGGATTTAATTGATTTATGTTTATAGAAGGTTTGAGCTCTTTTTCAGAGAATATTTTACAACTAATAAAAATGATTTTTTTATTCATACTCCATGCCGCACGGCACTGAGAGCTGAGATTGCATTGCGCCGATCTCTCCATAGACTACAATGGGAGAAGTAGCTCGCGCTCTGATTGGCTGGGATAGCCAAGCCCCCGCTAGCTCAACCAATCAGCTCTTTTCTGCATTTTTACTGTATTTTGAACTGTCCAGCCTTTGATTTTGATTTGTTCAAACTTCTCAATAGGCTATAATGGGTCCCTGTTGCTCCTATTCTGATTGGCCGAGATAGCCAAGCCCCCGCTAGCCCAGCCAATCAGCGCTTTTCTGCATTTTTACTGTCTTTTGAACTCTCCCGCCTTTGATTCTGATTGGTCAATAGTTCTCCATAGGTTCACTGTCGCTCCTATTCTGATTGGCCGGTTTCTGCCGACCAATGAGAATAGCTTTCAGAATTTGAATTACTGTATTTCCGGCAATTTCCAATATTCGAATTCCTGATATTGCGTCGTTCTAGATTTTTGGAAAGTGATTTTATTTATGTATTTTTTTATTTTTGATGTTTGAGCTCTTTTCTGATACTGTTTTACGCCTTTATAAAGGCGATTTTTTCGGAATCATACTCCATGCCGCACGGAGCTGAGAGCCGAGATTTCTGTTGCGAGCTTCTATGTTTCCTCGCATGTTCCGGTCTCGCTTCACTTCGCCTCCGCCGGACCATTTAGACCAAAATAAACTAGGTCTGCCTGTCGGAGCTGCCGAGCGCTGCAATGCGCCGCACTTTGCCAACTCGCGATCGTACATGACTCGGAGTTTTCGAGCGCGCCGCTTCCGCCCCGGAACGCCTACATCGCGCCCACACCGCGCCCATTGCCTGCCCCTTCATGCAGGGCGCAGCTGAAAGTGGCGAACGCTGCGCCTAACACCGCATCCCTGCGTCCGACAGGGGGATTCGGGCCGGTAGGCGCAGGATACGCCAAAAAAACAGGCGAAAAGCCCGATCATACATGTCGCCCTAAAACTTATCATTAACTTAGATAAATAAGCTCCTGTGCTAGAGATAAAACTTAGCAGGGAGTGACTCATCATGTCAGATGACAGATTGGATTAGATAAGAGCGCAGATAGAGGGGGTCGGTAACCTAGAGAAACTTGTGTACACAAGCAATAGATAAAATCTCTTATAGCCTGAGCAAAGCAAAAATCAAAACAGCAATGTATTTTATAATCTTCATTTACCTTTCCCTGCATGTTAAAAAGCTAATCATTGTGGAAAGGAAACCCCTTTAAGTGACTGGTTCTTTTTATTATTCCTTAGTACCACTGTATACCAGGAACACCGCAAAACACTTGCTGTTTGAATATACTCTGATCTGGTCATCCTAGCCATCAAAATTTAAGGCTGAGTTCACACAACGTATTGCGGTGCGCACAGGTACATGTCGCAAAACACGTTTATTGCGCTGCTGAAATGATGCGCTTTCAAGTACATAATTTCCACCCGATCACAACGAAGATTGGCCCGAGGAAGATATCTGTCTGATATACATAATTATTTCACGCCGTTTATACGCATGAAACAATTGACAAGTCAATTCTTTTCAAGTGCGTGCAAACATACAAGAGTAAAATACGCATTGTATGAATGTTGGCGCATGTTTTACATTACAGTCTTTGAGAAGTGTACTTGCACATTATTTTGGGTATATTTCGGCACAAAATACACACAAAAATATGTGCTAATATACGCCATGTAAACATACCCTAATTCTTGTCAAAGTACACATTGTCTTATTCATCTTTCCTACCTCCAACACATCAATTTTAAGAACTGACTGTTCACTTGCTGCCTAGTATGTGCCATCCCTTGACATATGGCATTGTCATGTGATAATTAGAGATGGGCGAAATGATTCTAACGAAGTGGAATTCGTTTAGAATTTCAGGAAAACTTCGGTTCTGAACGAAGTCGAAGTTTGGGGGACTTCGGGTGAACGAAGCGTGCTTTTGATTGATAAAATGGCTGCGAGCACATGGCGTTACATGGGGCAAAGCACTCTGGGAGGAAGAAGGGCATAGCCTGCATGACATGTGCAGAGATGAAGCCAATCAGAGACCGGCGGGATTCTGTGACGTCACCGCACTATATAAGTCCGGGCGCGACGCTGGGAGCTCCTACCGCTCTAACTGTCCTGACTAGGGAAGGTGCTGCCGCGGCTGATTGTTACTGAAGAACTGATTTTTATACAGCGATTTTTGTGGGGTGTCTCAGCTTGTCTCAGAGACTGCTTCTCTTAACGTTCTAATTCTGATTTTGTGGGGTATTGGATCTGAAGTCCAGTGTGCGTCCACTGCAGCTGCATATACATTTTAATGCTATCTGCTCACAGCACATTGAATATCCAAGGGGGATCTAAGCCTGTTCCTGTTGTATTCATTTAAAGAAACAGCTTTTTTAAAATACAAATCCCAAACTTCTTTTTTGGGGCGCTCTAATTCTATTGCGCAATTTACATCCAGGGGTTATTAAGCGTTGTTTGCTGTTGGGGGTGACTAAAATAAACCTTTCTTTCACCGACAAAAAATACATTTTTCCCGTAGCATAATTCACAAACGAAGGTTAATTAAAATTTTTTTTCTCTTGTTGTGTAGCGTAAAAACACGCCATTGTAACACGCTACAAAGCTCTTTAGTTTGTGGGTTGCTCAATTGTTTGGACAATTTACATCCAGGGGTTATTTAAGCATTGTTTTTCTGCTGTGGTGACTAAATAAACCATCTTTTTCACCGCAAATAAAATACATTTTTCTTGTTGCAAAATTTTCACAAGCGAAAGTTAATTACAATTTTTTCTCTTGTTGTGGTAGCGTAAAATACACGCCATTGTAACACACTACAAAGCTCGTAGTTTGTGGTTGCTCAATTGTTTGGCGCAAATTTTTACATCCAGGGGTTAATTAAGCTTTGTTTTTCTGCTGTGGTGACTAATATAAACCGTATTTCACCGCCAAAAAATACATTTTTCCTGTAGCCTAATTCACAAGCGAAGGTTAATTACAATTTTTCCTCTTGTTGTTGTAGCGTAGAAAAACACGCCTTTTGTAACACGTACAAAGCTCGTAGTTTTTGGTTGCTCAATTCTTTTGCGCAATTTACATCCAGGGGTTTAAATTTTAAGCGTTGTTCTGCAGTTGTACTCAGTAAAGAAACTTTGTTTTTCACCGCCACAGAAGAAATTCTGTAGCATAATCATATCGAAGGTTATATTAAGCCTGTATGTGCTTTTATATTCAGTAAAAAAACACAGAGTTTTTAAACGGCACATACAAGTAAATTTTTCTGCCCATTTGTGGAGCGCAATTTTATCCAAGGGTTACCAAGCTTCTTAGTGGGTTCATTTGGAGTCAAATACAGGGTTGTGTATTTATATATACAGATATCTTCATCAAACAGTGTCTTTACATTTTAGAACAAACCAGTTATGTCAGACAGAGAGGTGGCGGGGCTCTTCACCTGCGAGTGGCAGAGGCACAAACATTCCTGGAGCAGGCCCAGGTCGCATCACAGCAAGGGGACGTCGCAGAAGGGGTCACTGGGGTGAGGCCACAACTCCGCTGTCATCTAGGGGCCCGTGTGCTGACTAGCAACCCAAGGGTTCTTGATTGGTTGACTAGGTCATCCACTTCCTCCAGATGACATCTGACAACCTAGCCAGAGTCGGTGGGAAGTCAGACACAACCCTTAGATGGATGGCCCGGGAGCGGGTCAGCGGCCCTCATCCGTCCTTAAAACCCACCTCTGTCCCATCCGCTTCCCTCAGCCACAGATCTACTATGTGGTCTGGGCTCAGCGCCACTATATAGCGGGGATGAACAATTTGAGGGGGAAACAGTCAGCAGCTACTTGGCAGCGAAGAAATGGGGCCAATACCCCCTGCTTCTGCAGTAGGCGGCAAAGTATAGATGTTGAGAGTGGCTGGGAGGCCCATGTTGTATGCCTCTGCATACCAAGCCCGGTGATGAGGACAGCAGTGTGACGATAAAAACACAAATAGATGATGATGTAGCCGACCGCACTTAGGAGCGGGTGAGGCAAGGGCTTCATCATCGTCAGGGGGATAGAGGGTGTCAGCTTGCGCGTCGGGCCCAGCGGGCAGCCAGTGGCGCAGCCAGCAAGGGGTTGTGTGGCCGTGAGTCAGCAGGGTAGGCAGCAGTGTGGGGTTTCGGGAGCCAAGCGGCACACGGGGTAAAAAAACCCGCTTCGCAGGTCCAAGAAAGTAGCGGCAAAGGGGCTCAAGCAAAGGGCAGCGGCGGTAGAAAGTATCACTCAGTGCGGAGCGTTGGCGGTAAAATCCAGGCAGCAGCAGCAGCGCCCCAGTGGCATGCATGCCATTGCAGCCAGTCAAGGCTCCACCCCTCTGCGAAGAGGAGCTGTTTCTCTTTGACATCATCTCCCGGTCCAGATGCTCCTGCCCCTCGCTACTCATGGCACCAGCAGTCGTTCAGCGAGGCGATTTGCAAAGAGACAACAGTATGCGTTCCAACCATCCTAAGGTGCAGCGGGCTGGACCGTGCTCCTGTCCAAGTTGTTGGTACTGCAGTCCCTCCCTTTCCAAATGGTGGACTCTGCACCGTTCAAAAGAACTAATGGCTTGTGCCGAGTCGAGATGGAGAGTTCCAAGCCGTAATTTATTTTCCAAAAAGGCAGTCCCCGCACTTCATAAAAACGTAGAACAGAAGGTGGGCCAGTCCTTGAGCTTATCGGTTTTTTCCCAAAGATGCTGGCAGCGCGGACGTTGGAGCTGTAACTACGGCCCAGGGCCATTGTACATGTCCTTTACGGCCACTGGGTGAATGTGCTTCCGGCCCAGGCACACCAAAACTTGGACAGGAGACGCCGTTTTCTCCTCCATGTTGTCAAACTGCGGCTCCTGCGCCAATGTCCGCCTCTTCCCTCCTTCCACCCACCACCCCCATCTCAGCCTCCACAAGTATTTGCTCCATCATACCACATGTGTAGGGCAAGCGGTTGTCCGCAGTTTCTACACCTGGCTTGCCTCAGCGAACAAAAGTCACACAGGGGAGGAACTGCTCCGCGTCATGCAGCAAGAAATGGGATGTGTGGGCTTTCTCGCGCCAACTGCAAATCGGAACCATGGACAATGGGAGTAACATGGTGTCCGCGCTGGGACCGAGGAGGGATGGTCCATGCGCCCTGCATGGCGCACTGTTCAATCTGGTTGTGAAAATGTACCGGAAGACTTCCACCGATCTACAGAAGATTCTGAAAATGGCCAGGAAACTTTTGATGCACTTTCTTCCATTCCTACAAAGCCCGGAACACCCTCCTCAATTGCAGCGGCAGAACGGCCTCCCCAACACACTCTGATATGCGATTGTTTCCACCGTTGGAATTCCAGCCTGAAATGTTGGACCGGACTGTTTTGACCGACTGTATGAACAGAGAAAGGCCATTAACGATTTTTTGATGATCCAGGCGGACAGGAGTACTCCCCTGTGTAACTTTGATGTCAGCCAGTGGCAGCTCATGCGTGACACCTGCCGTTCGCCAGGACTACGGGATGAATAACGTCATTCCACTGCTTCATGTCCTGGAACAGATGCTGAAAAATCTGTCTGGGCAGGGGACTGGAGACGTGGCGACTACATCTCGCGGCCACATGAGTTTCGGTGGGGACTGAAAAAGGAGGAGGAGGAGGACATTGGAGCAGAAGCATTGTCTGGTGAAATGAGTGGATTTTCTACCCAGGTGCAAGAGAGGAGGAGCAGGAGCAGCTGGAGGAGGTAGATGGAGATGAGGGAAAATGAGGCAGATGACCGCAAGCACCCTGGCAGGGATACAGTGGAGATGGAGGCAGGGAGCCTGGAGTCACTTGTGCAGATGGCCCGCAGCAATTTCTGATTTGCCTGGCTTTTTGTGACAGCGAAAAAGTCAGCATCCGGCAGAGGGATGACTTCTGGCTCTCCCCCTATTGGACCCTCGCTACCGGTCCAAAATGCCTTTTTCCCAGCCTTTTTCCCAGCTATTGAGGGGGGACAAACTCAAATTTCTATAGGGAAATCCTCCGTAGTCGTTGGCCGCTTCCTATGTGCGGCCCATCGTTTCCCCCCTCTGACAGGGCTGACCGGGGGGTTTTTTTCAGCGCTCATGTACTACTGCCGCAGCTGCTGGGGGAAGGGGGGGGGGTAAGAGCCCGTACCAGCTCCATCAGCAGCAACCTAAGTCTGGAGGGCACTGATGAGCAGCTTCCTTCACCCGCCTAGTGAGGAGGGCAGTCGCCAGCAGCAGCAGCAGGACCCGGAGCAGACCCTGAACCAACAGGTGGTGGCCTACTTGGACAGCACTCTGCCACCTCAGTTAGAAGATCCGCTGGACTACTAGGCAGCCAAACTGGATGTGTGGCCGCAACTTGCCGAGTTTGCAGTGGAGAAGCTGTCCTGCCCGGCCAGTAGTGTGGCATCAGAGCGGGTGTTCAGTGCGGCGGGGGCCAGCGGTACCCCAACGAGAACCCCCGAGTCCACGGGAAAAGTGGAACGACGGACCGTTGTCAAAAAGAATCATGCGTGGATCGGCCCGGATTTCCACACACCAATGCCTTAGGCTTCAGACTACATCAGCCATGACGCCCCCACCCAAACTGAGTGAAATGAGTCTGGGTTCAAATACATGCCTCAGCCACTATTCTGATGCCGCCACCCGCCTGATGCCACACATCTGCTGCCAGTTTCTCCATCTGCCACCAACCATCTTTACTAGGGACTGGTATTGCCACCCACCTCCACACTCTGTCATTGTGCCACTTTATGACCTCATGCTGCTGCCACCGTCACCTCCACTCTCTGTCATTGTGCCACTCTGTGGCCTACTCGTGTTTTTGCCACCTCCAGAATGTCATTGTGCCACTGTCTGACCTCATGCTGCTGCCGCCGTGACCTACACACTGTGTGATTGTGCCACTCTGTGGCCTACTCCTATTTTTGCCACCTCTAGAATGTCATTGTGCCACTGTCAACTCCAGTGCTGTGTCAACTTCACGCTGTGTCATTGTGCCACTCTGTGGCCTACTCCTGTTTTTGCTACCTCCAGAATGTCATTGTGCCACTCTCTGACCTCATGCTGCTGTTTGGGTGCCGCCGTCACCTCCACACTCTGTCATGATGTTGCCCCCTGAGCCCTCAGCTTGTTTTTTTTCCCGCTGTCGCTGCCATGACTTTAGCAGGCTACATTCCCCCTTCAGTTTTTGGTCAGTTTTGCCCTCTTAAGTGCCCAGGGAATTTTATAGTGAATCGATTCTAAGAGCGGCGGCACTCATCTGCGTGTCATACTAAAACACAACATTGTATGAAGACCAAACCAAGCTCCCTCTGCATATTTAAGCATGGCACAACGTTCTAAAAGCCCCTGCAGGTCTGTGCAGCCTGGAAATAGATGTTTTTTTAACGTGATTCGTCCCGAAGTAATTCGGAACGAAGTTATTTTTTGTCGGGAAATTCGCGAAGTGAGCAAACCGAATTTTGAGAAATTCGCCCATCTCTAGTGATAATGAGATTCACTTCAGTTGGTTTCAGCTAGTCTAGGTCTGGCACTATCATTTTGAAAATGCCAGCATGTGACTCTCTTATTATTGGTTTTCACGGTGTGCAATAATGGTTAAATTAAAAATAATGTTAGAAATCAAAAGATTAAAGTATTCCATATATACTGTCTAGGTAAACCACACAGAAAACTAAATGATTACCTGTCATTTCCTTTGCTAAAACATATGATATTGAAAAGAAAACTTCTGAAAGAATCCCTTCGCTATATCACAGCAAACTAAAAGTTTCACAAATGTTTCCTAACTTATCATAATTTCTTGAACAGTCCAGGAAGGAATTTTGGTCAATTTCAGACAATGTTGCATCCAGCACCTTCATTCTTTCCCAGCTATTTTCCGTGCTCCAGCCATTTACTGTGTATACTCAGCAGCTGCTCCTTATTATATAGCATTTATTAACTAAATAAGTCAAAGCCCAGTAGAGCATTTTATAGTCTGCTGGCCTCACCACACAGCTACTTTTAATTCAGGTCAATATATTTACTTGTTATCGTGTTTCGTAGCAATAAAAAGAGGACGAGAACAAGAATAACACATGGGGCAATAACAAAAAACCCACAAGGAACAGAAGAAAATGGAAAGAGACGCCAAAGCCTTGTCGTAAATATCCCTAAAACTCCATTACAAACACACAAGTCACAAACAATCAATAATAATGTCTGCTTGGTTTCCCAATCAAAACTGCTGTTTATCTGCAAAATCCTGCAGTGATAAACAACCAATTGGAAAACAAAGCCAGACTTATGTTGCCATGATTTTCAGCCACATGGAGTCCCACTTTGTGTGTGAGTACCTTTATAAGCAACAGTTAGGGTAAGTTCACACAGCGCTGCAATAAGACCGAAGTACGCCCCGCAAATACGGTAAAATTATAGCACTCATTGAGCGCTATTATTTTCAGACGTATTCTCTGGTGCGTACTGAGTGCTGGGAGAAAGAAGTGCTTTGAAACAACCGGCGTATAGCGGCAGGCACAGGTATGCACCACTATACCCCTTAAAGAGGTTTTCTCGCTGCAAAGATTAGCTTTCAACATGTAGGGAACACTAAATGAAGACATTTTCCAAATATATTGCTTTGTTCATTTTTTTTGTTGTTGAGGAACTACAAGTGATTTTATCACCTTCTGAGGACTTTCTAGTTTTCCAAGTGACTGATCTTCTCCCCTGCTGTTTGTTCTGTCTGATAGCAGGGAGTGATGTCATCACACAGGTTGGGGCAGCACAGAACTGCAGGCAGAGAGAGCTTGTCTGTTATCTGATATTTCAGACAAAAGACAGTAATTACTCTACTGTTTACATTAGCTCAGAAGCTTCTCCACACCTCAGAGAAGGTAATTTATTTAAATTAGGCTAATAAACAGAGAAGTCTGAATACACAGAGCTCATATGCTAATTACAGACAGCTTGACCAGGAAGTGACAGAGCAAAGCAGCATTATTTCATTCATGCATCCTATGAAACTTTGAGATGAGACAACCCCTTTAAGAGCCAACCAATTACTAGGGATTGTGAGATAGTAATGCTAGCATACTCAAGCAATACCATTCGGTCTATTGCTCTGTTCACATGTTGTGGTGTTTCATGTGGTTTCTCATAATTAATAAAAACACTTTGCCATTTTAATGCGCTTGCGGAAAACTACCACAAAACAGCGACCAGACTCCATTGCATAAACCCAGTCTAATAAAGAGAATATTGCTTCTTGTTTCTAATATACGTAATTCAACTATATCAGGTCTGTACAACCTGTGGCCTGCCAAAGGATTTCTAGTGGCCCGCAGACCAGAACGCAAAGGGCTGGAGCTTGTACAAACCCTATCCAAAACGGGCATCTCCAGTGGTTTGGGGACATTCCCAGACAGTTATAGCCCCAGCTCCTGCCAAGTTGTGCAGGCCTGCACTAAATAAAGAAATGCTGCAAACAAATACTTATTTGTTATAAAGTTAAGCAAAGTTAATTTGCCTTGGATTTATATATTACTGTAATATGAAAAACCACTAACATGACCCAGTTAGAAAAAATTTATATATCGAAGAAATTGCACAGCACAAAGTTTAACTTTCCAAGGACTGCTGCCTGGGACATTAGTGTGCAGCTGTAGGGAAGGAGCTGCCTGTTTATACACTGCCATAGGTCTCAGGGACCTACGGTAGTGTACACGGACCGGGTAAGTACTTTAAAACATTGTATATACAATGGGTTGTAAAAGTATTCATACCCCTTGAACTGTTTCTCATTTTTAAATGTTACAGCCACAAACTTAGTTGCATTTTATTGATATTTTATGTGAAAGAGCAACACAAAGGGCCACATGTATGAAAACTGTACAGGTCTAAAATTCACTTAGTTGCCCTTTGCAACCAATCAGAGCACCCTTTTCATTTTTCCAGAGCACTATATGAAATGCTAGGGGCGCTCTGGTTGCTATGGGCAACAAAGTGAATTTTAGACCACCTAGACAGTTTTCATACATGTGGCCCAAAGTAGCAAATATTTTTGAAGTTTAAAGAAAATGATATGGGCTTTTCCAAATTTTTGCAAATTAAAAAACTGAAATGTGTTATATGCATATATTTATCCAGCCTCCCTGAGTCAATACTACCACCTGTAGCTACAATGAGAGCTGAAGTCTGTTGGGTTATGTCTCTACCAGCTTTGTACATCTACAGGCTGGAATGTTTGCCCCTTCTTCTTTACAGACTGGTTGGTAAATGTTTGTGAACAGCAAGTTCTGCTACAGATTCTTAATGGGATTTAAGTCTGGACTGTGACTGGGCCATTTTAACACATGAATATGTTTTGATTTTACACCATTACATTGTTGCTTTGGCTGCATGTTTAAGGTAGTTGTCCTGCTGGAAAGTGAACCTACGCCCCAGTCTCAGGTCTTTCGCAGCCTCTAACAGGTTTTTCTCCAGGATTGTCCTGTATTTAACTCCATCCATCTTTCCATAAACTCTGACCAGCTTTCCAGTCCCTGCTGAAGAAAAGCCTATCCCCAACATGATGCTGCTCAAAACCATTCTTCATGCTGGGGATGGTGTCTTTAGGGTGATGTGAAGTGTTGGCTTTCCTTCACACATAGAATTAGTTTAGGTGGATAGTTGGGCCGTACTTCTTCCATTAATGGATGATGAATTGAACAGTGCTTTATGAGGAGAACAGAGCTTGGGCAATTTTTTATAAACCTAGCTCGGTAATACACTTTGCCATAACTTTATCCCCAAGCTTTCTGATGTGTTCCTTGGTTTTTATGATGCTATTTGTTCATTAATGTTCTCTAACAACCCTTTGAGGCCTTCACAAAACAGCTGTTATTATACTAAGAATACTGTAAAATACATACAGATGTACTGTATTTAATAATTACCATAGATGACTTCTGAAGGCAATTTGTCACACTGTTTTTTTTTTTTTTAGGGGGCATGTGTGAAAACATGTATGAAAACTGAATTACAAATGCACTCCACAGTTTTCAGTTTTTTAATTTACAAGAATTTGAAAATGCACATATAATTTTTTTTCCACTTACTTGCTACCTTGTGTTGTTCTATCACATAAAATATAAATAAAATACATTTAAGTTTGTGGCTGTAATGTTTAAAAATGAGTAAAAGTTCAAGGGGTATAACTACTTTTGCAAACCACTGTATACTGCATGTGAAATGTATTTATGATCGGATTAGGCTAGGCCTACACAGTATTGGATTCTTGTCGGATTTTCAGCGGATTCAAAATACTGAATCCGCTGAAAATCTGACTGTACCCAGTGCTGTGTAGACTTCAACAGAAAATCTGTGCTGTAGTCTACACAGCACAGGTTTTCAACTGAACCCGTTGGCCGTCTGGCAGAGATGGAATATGTTCTATCTTCCGTTGGATACCCGTAAGATTCCTGTGCAACCCATGTACTGGACCAGCGGAAATCTGAAAACTGACCGCAGATTTTGGCGCTAACCCAAAAGCCTTGGACAAGACTGTAAAAATACCATCGGATTTTGGACGGCATTTTAACATTGCTGCATAGATGTAGCATTATGGCGCGTCCCCACGGCACAGGACAAATACCGGTCGGTTTATCCGGTTTAGTCTGGTTTTTGTGCCATGCACCCGGCCGCTGGTGGATGGCTTTTCTCCGCGATGAGAAGAGAAAAGACCTCCCCCTTCCCATTGGCATGTTTATATTTCGTACGAAAAACTTGTAAAAGTTTGCGGCCGGTTTTTCAGACGGTTTTCAAAACCGCAAACAGTCTGAAAAACCGGCTGCAAACCGGTGGGGACATAGCCTTAGAGTTTTTGTTTGACCTCTAGACTAACTATAATAAAACATTCATTACTTGCATGGGAAATTATTGCTTAAAAGGACACTACCACTACACTACTTTCTGGTGTTGATCGATTTGATCGAGAAAAGTTAAAATCAAGTAAATTTTTATGGTTTTCTCGATCGCGATCCAATTTTTTGATCAGGTAAAAATCGCGATAGAGACTTGTGATCGACGCGCCGTACCATTTTCACTTTAAGCTGCTTCCTTTACTTTTGGCGGCCATCCAATCAGTGTAGAGCACAGAGGGGGGTCAAAAACGTCACCATTGGGGGTGTAGGGATCTCATTGGCTGCTAAAATCACATGACCCTGTTATGTGTATGTCACTGTATTTCCTGTTGAACGCCATTTCCAGTTTAGTCTCTGAACTGAACACACTGCTCTCTCTGTGGGCTTTGGTCCAATGCAGGCAGGCACAGCATTTCCTAATGATTTGACAAAGGAAAAGCTGCTAGTTAGATTAGTTAGGGTTGGGGTACAGCAAGATTAGGGAATCATAGACAGCAGTAGTTAGGGATTTTTATATTGCTGACTGCATCTTTCCCATCTTTATTTTGAGTGCCCAAAAGTTTATTGATCCTGTTTTGGGAGGACAGCTAGTGCACAAGACACTGTTAGGAAATCTGCTATAAAAAGAAATCGCTTTGATGCACTGGTTTCTTGCTGAAAATCTGATTCCGTGCCCAAAAGTTCCTATCTCCAGTTGTGGGAGGACAGCCAGTGTACAAGACACTGTTAGGAAATCTCCAATAGAGAGCAATCTATTTAAAATACTGGTTGCTTGCTGCCAATTTTATTGAGTGTCAAAAAGGTAATTTGTGCTGGTTTGGGTGTCCAGCTACTGCCAAAGACACCGTTAGTAATGGCCCTATTGAAAGAAATCTTATTTGCAATACTAATTGTGTCTTGAAAATTTTATTGAGTGTCAAAAAGGTAATTTGTGTTGGTTACTATTGCATAATACACCATTCGCAAATCTCCTATAGAAAGAAAGCTATTTCAAATAGTTGTTGCTTGGTGAAACTTTCACTGAGTGGCCAAAAGTTCATTTTTCCACTTTCGGGGGTAGAGTTCTTGCATAACAGACCGTTACTAAATCTCCCATAGAAAAAAAATGCATTTGAAATTGTGGTTGTTTGCTGTAAATTATTCTGATTGAAGAAAAATTAATGTTTGCAGTTTTGGGGGTTCAGTAATTGTATAAAACACCATCTCCAAATCTCCTGTACAAAGAAATATATTTTAAATAGTGGCTGTTGAAAATTATACTGAGTGGAGAAAAGTAATTTTTTGGCAGTTTTGGGGGTGAAAAAAAACTTTCAAATCTACTGAGTATTATTATCATACAGATATATATCCAGGAAATAGAGTTCTGTCTGTTGCTAAATCTTAATGCCAAAAAGTGTCAGATTTTAAGTCCACATAACGCTGAAATATTCCAGTGCATTATTGTGATCCACATATACAGTGGGGCAAAAAGTATTTAGTCAGCCACCAATTGTGCAAGTTCTCCCACTTAAAAGATGAGAGAGGCCTGTAATTGACATCATAGGTAGACCTCAACTATGAGAGACAAAATGAGAAAACAAATACAGAAAATCACAGTCTGATTTGGAAAGAATTTATTTGCAAATTATGGTGGAAAATAAGTATTTGTCAATAAAAAAAAATTCTACATGTGATATATGTGGTAGCAGCAAGAACAACCCATTGGGGAAGATGGAAGTTCAGCTGGCAGGGACATAGTTATAGGGGGGTGCCCTGCATCCTGAGGGGGGCCCCTTTGACACATAAGAAGACACTGGTACTGGAAATGGCACATGATAACTGGCAGGGGTGCCAATAGGGCAGTACTCCTGACAGCGGCCTAAGCAAAAAGGGGTCCACTGATATGTTAAAAATTAGTAACTAGTAATGGGTGGGGGCCCCATATGATTTGGCTGTATGAGGCCCTTAAACGGTTAATAGATCACAACAGCCCTGGTAACAAGAGGGCAGGGCCCATTTCACTTTTTGCACCAGAGCCCAAGAACTTGAACTTACGCCTCTGCAGGCTGGACTAGATTACCATTGGTGGCAGTGAAAACATGCCAATGGGGAACATGGAGGTTCCGGTTCGACAAGGTTAGGCAGCAGTGCCATTGGCGGCAGCGAGAACATGGCAATGCGGAACCTATACAGGTGATAAGAAAATGTAATCATCATCCAGAAGAGTCAACTGCATATGTGGAACAACTTAGTAAATAAAATTTGCCTCTAAAACTGACAGTACAATATTGAGAGGCTAAAATATTTAATTCCTTTCTAACTGAAAAAATGAGGACTAGTGTTGAGCTGAACCGTTCGGAAAATGGTTAGTTTGGCAGTTTTCCTGAACCGGCGTCGAACCCAATTTTAGCACTTGCGGTAGCAGCGTAATGCCATTATGCAGCATGAAGATTCGTATGGCCTCACAAGCAGTGGTGCGGACCTCAGGGTGTTGCATCACAGAGAGTGGAGGCAGGTGAAGGATCTCTGCACCATCGTTGACAATTTTGAAGACGCCATCAAAATGGTCGTTCAGGACAATGGCATTATCAGCATGACCATTGTGGTCATATTTTTACTGAAACAAGCTTTAGACACTCTGGAGCAGCAGGTCCCAGCAGTGATGAAGAAGAAGGAGGATTAGGCAGACACAGAGCCTTACTCACCAGAGGCCCGACTGTTTCCCAATTTTATCGGTGGCTCGAGGTCTGGGGGGTGCAGGACGGCAGTTCAGCTCACAGAGTAGAGCACATGAGGCTATCCAGGGCTCTGGTTATGGTCAGGATGAGGAAGTGGATAGGATGATGAGGCAGGGGTGGAATTCACCGGTACCAAATACCCTTCGGTGGTAAGAGATTGGCGCAGATTGTAGGAAGAGGAGGAGCAAGAAGAGGAAGATCTGGTGAGTGCCCCTCGACCCTGAGGCTTGGGAGATCCCGGCAGGATGTCACACGAGTGCTTGGATGCTACATTACCTGCAACATGATCCACGCATCAAGGCAATAAAAATAAACAGCTATTACTGGGTGGCCACCCTCCTTGATCCACATTACAAATCAAAAGTGAGCAATTTCCTTCCACCCATACAAATTGACAGTAGAATGCAGGAATTTGAGACCATGCTCATTGATCAACTCGAGACATCTGTTGCGTCTTCTTCACATTCTAATGTTACGATGGAACTTCAGCAACATGCCAGCAATAGAATGGCAAGTAGCCACAGCAGCAGGCAGTATGGCAGAAGCGTACTGGTTGACATTTTTCACTCATTTTTTACCACCTCACCAACACCTGAAAGGCAGGGCAGCATTCAGACACACAGAGACCACCTTAAGACCATCATCCATGACTACCTGCGGCTCAACCCCAATGTTTTTAGACTTGGTCTGGACCCATTCAACTTCTGGGTGTCGAAAATGGATGAATGGCACAAGCTTGCTCGACACGCCATACAAATTTTAGCCTGCCCGGCAGCCAGTGTTATCTCAGAACGCACCTTCAGATAAGCTGATGGGGTGATAACTGACAAATGTATCCGTCGTTCCCCTGAGAATGTAGATCGTTTGACATTTATCAAAATTAATCAAGTGTGGATCTCTGACGGTTTTGTTGCCCCGGTTGCCGATGTCACTGGCTAGTCACTAGTAACTGTGACAGGAGTACTGTCCACACTGCCGTATTGGCACCCCTGGCTGCAGCAGCTTGTTAGATTAGTTGGGGTGGTGGTGGGGGGGAATAGCAAGCTTAGGGAATCACAGACATCAGTAGTAATAGATTTGAGTGTCCGAAAGGTGATTTTGACTGTTTTTGGGGTCCAGCTACTGCAGAAGACACTGTTGGCAAATGTCCTTATAGGAAGAAGTCTTATTTCAAATCCTAATGTTGTCTTGAAAATTTTATCGAGTGTAAAACGGTGATTTTGGCTGTTTTTGGGGTCCAGGCACCGTTAGCACATGTCCTTCTAGGAAGAAATCTTATTTCAAATCTTGAAAATTTAATTGAGCGTCCGAAAGGTAATGTTGGCTGTTTTTTGGGGTCCAGCTACTGCAGAAGACACTGTTAGCAAATGTCCTTTTAGAAAGAAATCTTATTTCTAATCCTAATTTTGTTCTCCGTTGGGATGTTCTTGCTGCCACCACATATATGACATGTTCTTGAGCCCTGGTGCAAAAAGTGATAGGGGGTTCCTGCCAGTTACCATGTTCCACTTTCAATACCGGTGTCTTCTTATATGTGAAAGGGACCTCGTAGCAGCTGTTACCATTGCACCCCCTACAGCTACGCTGTCCTCATCTTTTCAGTTAACCATTGAAAGGAATGAATTATTTTAGCCTGTGACTCTTAGAGCCAAATTGTCTTCACTAAGTTGTTCCACGTATCCATTTTACTCTTATGGAAGGTAATTGTGGCTTCTCCTCACTTGTGTCGGTATAAAAATTAACCAGAACAACATCTCCCATTGACTTTAATGGGTTTCGAAATTCGAGTTCGACTCATACTTCGAATCGAACATATCAAAATTCGAGGTTCGTCTAGAACTCAAACTTTTTAGGGTTCGATCATCACTAATAGAGACTGTTGGGATGTATTCACATGGGGTAGACTTTTTGCAATGGATCTGCATACTGAAAATCTGCAATGTATTACCGTAGCAACAAGGTGGCTAAAAATTTTAGAAATTGCATTCATATGCTGCAGAAAAGATATACATTGAAACTGCTTGGAAATTGACCTTTAGCATGGATTTGAAATTTGCAGCATGTCAATTTATATTGTGGGTATGCCAAGAGTTTTAAATATGCTGACTTTGCTTTTTCCATACTATAATATGTAGCAATAATTTTGCATCAAATTGTGTGCACGATTCAGTGCTGATTAGTCTCTATGGATTAAACTATGGAATACTGTAATTTTTACACTGTGGAAAAAACTGCAGCATTTCCATCCTGTGTGAGTATACCCAAACATAACCTCCCTAGGCTGTCTTTAGCTATTGAAGTACTGAAGATAAACTTTTTACTAACTATGGGTATGTTCACACGGTGGATTTGTACGCTGATGGGGGCAGATTCAGTGTTAAATCTGCCTTAGATTCACTTTACATTATACCAACATGCCACTTTTTCCTCCCAGAGCGTATTGTACACTGGAGAAAACGGCAGGGAATCATAGCTCTCATTGACTGTATTTGTGGGGTGTACTTCGGGCGTATTGCATTGCAATTACGTGTCAAAATACACCCCACAAATACACAGTGTGAACATACCCTTAACCACATTGCAAGAGTCTGTAACAAGGTTTGTTGTCATGGGAACTGTGAGGGGCCGGAGTGTACAGAAGTCGGTAGTAAGCTTTCTAGAGGGTTCTCTCTACATGAGATATAACATTGAGTTTTAGAAGACCCCATGTAACTGACAAGGCCTGCCCTGAACTCTGGTCCTGGAGTGAACACAGCAAGCCCTTACTTCTCATCCTGAAGCCTAAAGAAAGCTGTTGGAAAGCTCTAGAGAGATGGAGAGACCTCATAGCCTTAAGGATTAAAGACCTCACACCTGGTGGTAGTGTTAAGATAAGAATTTAGGAGTAGAATTGTCTTTTATTTCTACTCCTATCCAATTAGATGTCTCCATCCATATTAGGTGATTACAGCTGTTAACAGCTCAAGAGCTGAGAAAATACACACCACGCAGGTTGGTGGAGCATTAAATCTGATTTAATCACAGCAAGTTACAGTTCGATATAACTTTGAATCACATGATTATTCTATCATTGGCTAATTGGCTGTTTTTAGGCAGACTATTAGTGAGACCTCATAACGTCTCCTTATTTGCATCTACGCAATGCGGAGGAAAGTAAGTAGAAGACTTTCCCCATCATCAGTTGATTGCTAGATGCCCTAGGCGAGCCCCAACCCCCTTTTTATGCTCGGGAAAGGGTCCCAGGCTGCAGGGCAGAAGTGCAAAAAACTCCTGCAGAGAGTTTTTTGTAATATGCTTGGTTTACTCGAAAGAATTAAAACCACCATCCTTGCTACAGGCTCACAGGTTGCTGTGTATTTACTTGAAAGAAGGCTTGTCCGGTGGGGCCCAAATTTGGGAAAGTAAATGGAAGCTGTTGTTTTTCCATTGTGTCCTGCCTGTTATTATTTTTGCTGCACTGACACCATGGACACGCTCATTCAACACCCACAGGTATCATCTAAACAGGAATGTGTCCTAGGGGACTGAGGAGTCCTCCCATTATTTCTCCTAAGCATTCACAGTATCCCCTCATTTTTACTTTGTGTGTGGTCCCAGGGAGGTAAGAGAGGTCTTGGAGTAAAAGGGACACCGTGATACTAAACAAATACCTCCAGCCTAACCAGGAACTGCACCAGCTCCTACAGAAGGCACGGAGGCGTTGTGCACACTGCTGTGTGAAGCAGTGATCTGATGTCAGAAGGTGGGGTTGCAAGCTACATACTGATGCCAGCCAACAGAGAGGGCTCCGAGTACCCCTTGGGCCCGCGTACGTTGGTTGTAACCGACCTTTGTATACAATATAATTGCTGGCTATTTTTTAGCTGATGGCAGTGATTTGGATATTTCTATGTACCCAATAGATAATGCATTGATCATAAATTGGAATTTTTAACTGTGATAATAAAGGTTATATTTTAGCCATAGATTTTTGGTATACGGTGATTTTCAACAATTGGATCTGTGGTTTCAATATTCACAAAAGTGAGTACACCCCTCCCATTTTTGTATATATTTTATTATAGCTTTGCGTAGGGCAACACTAAAGATATGACACTGTTTCAATGAAAAAGTAGCAGGTTATGATTTTTAACTTTTTTTGAAAATTTTTATTATCTGACTTTGCATTGGATGAACTTTTGTTTATTTTTTTCTGGTGTTCTTTTGTTATTTTCTTGAAAAACCTCCCGCCCATTATAATTTCACTTTTGCCTTGCGAAACGAAAGACCCTAGTCTTCTGAAAAAAGCATAAAAAACCCCTATTAAGTATGAAATATATAAAAATATGTAATATTTATAAATAAATAACGGCTATAAAATATAAAAAACGGATTTATAAATAAAATAAGTAATTTGTTTGTAAATAAAATATGTATTTTATTTCAGAACAAGGAACAGTACCATCTCCCCAAGCTCCTGCATTGCCGACTTGGAAGGTCTACCTAGATTTGAACATGTCTTTTAAGTATAAAAAATGTAAATCTGCAGTTGATTCGGCTGCTTGGTGTTCCTCGATCAAATATGGTTTCGATTTAGATGTTAAGCTCATGGATGGGTTCACAATTTTAGCAAAAATGCAAAAAATGAACAGTAAATTCGTTACGTCACAAATTTAAAAACCTGTTTGGTCATTTATTGTGTGTTATTTTCATTGCAAAAAAAGGCTTGTACAATTTCAAATTTTTTTTTTATAATCTCCTAATATCTAAAGGTGCAGAATCTTGTACCATAATTTCACATTATGATAGTTGTTTGAGTGCTTTACACCAATATATTCCATATTTAGGTTTTTATGTTTTACATCATTAAGTACTATGATTTTTCATTTTGCTATAGGGCAAAAGTAGAAATTTCATTTAAATGGGGGAGGTTTCTCAAAAGAAAAATAACCAAAAAAAGAAACAAAAAAAGGAAGACTAACATATAGTTAAAATTTTCAAAAAGGTTAAAAAGTCATAACCCTAGTAGTCAGTGTACAGCTTGTTTAAATTTGGTGTGCCCTCAAACTAACTCAACACACAGCCATTAATGTCTAAATCGCTGGCCCAATTTGCTATTTTGCCTCCTTGGTGTCAAATGACTTGTTATTGTTACAAGGTCTCATGTGTGAACGGGGAGAAAGTGTGTTAAATTTGGAGTTTTCGCTCCCACACTCTCTCATACTGGTCATTAGAGGTTCAACTTCATGGCAAAGAACTATCTGAGGATCTGAAAAAAAATTAGAATTCTTGCTCTTCATAAAGATGACCTAGAATACAAGAAGATTGCCAACACCCTGAAACTGAGCTGCAGCATGGTGATCAAGACCATACAGTGGTTTAACAAGACAGATTCCACTTAGAACAGGCATCGCCATAGTCGAACAAAGAAGTTGAGTGCACATGCTCAGTGTCATATCCAGAGATTGTGTTTTCAAAATAGAGTGCTGTCAGCATTGCTGCAGTGGTTACAGGGGTTAGGTGGGGGTCAGCCTGTCAGGGCTCATACCATACACCACACACTGCATCAAAATTGGTTGCAGGGCTGTCGTACAGAAGGGAAGCCTTTCTAATGATGATGGAAAGAAAGCCCCGCAAACAGTTTGCAGAAGACAAGCAGACTAAGGACATGGATTTTCTGGAACCAGTCCTGTGATTGATGAGGGCCAAGTTTAAAAATATTTGATTTAGATTGTGTCAAGTGTGTGTGGCGAGAACCAGGTAAAGAATACCAAGACAAACATGTATTGCTTACAGTCAAGCATGGTTTGGGGCTGCATGAGTTCTGCTGGCTGTGGAGAGCTACAGGTGAGTATATTCACAAAAAGAAAGGGACCTCTATAGTCTATAAACTATCTCAATTCACATTTGCCAAGCTTAAACTCCTTTTTCTCAGTAGTAATGTAAATAATAAACTCATAATATATAACTTTTAATCAGTACTAATGTAAAATCAGGCTATACTATTCAAAGAAATACACTAGTTCATGATATGTACAGCAACAATGTATCACCAATGGTTTACAGATATTCTACTCAGGCTACAAACAATTAGTAATTGAACCGATGTTCAGCTAAATTTTACAAAGAATGAGAGTTTATTTCAATAAACCTCTAAAGTCAGCATAATAAATCCTGACAAATACTATCATGTAAATAACGGTCTGACAGTTCTTCTATCAAGCTATACATCCTTATGATCGCCTAGTATCACTACAATAAGGAGGTGAATTGCTTCCTGATACCCTGTTTCCCCGAAAATAAGACACCCCCAAAAATAAGACATAGTGCATTTTTAGTATGCAATTCGAGTTTTGGTGCTTTGCTGAGGTTTGTGATGAAATCTTAGGTATTTAATACATGTTGAGTTTTGCAACAATAAATGTGAATTATTGTTCATAGAAAAAAAACATCCCCTAAAAATAAGTCTTAGCTTGTCTTTAGGAGCAAAAATTAATATAAAACACTGTCTTATTTTCGGGGAAACAGGGTAGTCAAAGATTCAAGCAATATACTACAGTATCTCACATCTCTCTCTTTATAGCTAAAGTCTTTCCAAATTGCTGTACCATATTAGACAGCGGACCCCTGCAGTTGGACCGCTGCAGAAACTGGTTAACTGAAAATTAAAACCTATGTCCCAACCGCCCGACATGTTTCCTCACCTCTGTGGCAATATCAGGGGTACGAGGTTTGGCAATCATACCAGCCAGCAGTGAATATTTATGCTGAAGCAAAGCCCACCCTAAATTTTTAAGGTCAATAGGATTTATGACAAAGCCCATAGAACATATGCTTAGGGAGTGTCCCCTGGAGGTGACCAATCAGGGATAACCAACCCTTGTTATCCACTTACTCAGATGCCTGTGCTTCCACTCTTGAAAAATACACCATTCGGATACGCTGCAGTGCCCCAGTACCCATACTTAAGCCACTTTAACGTCCTGCCGTCTCGTTGTCGGCGGCGCCTGCACATTGCTGGACACTTTTTTTTACTGGTCAGATTTGGTGCCTGTGCACTACTGTTGGCCATACTTCCACCAGACTCCTGCGCAAAGACTAGTGGGTTCTTATCTGTGCCTGTGTGCTGCATATTTCCATTATTTAACCCTTCCTTTGCTGGAAATCTTTAATGAAGATGGGAGAAACAATCACTTCCCTCCCCTAGAATACACCTAATTCATATACTTTATGTCACATAGGACAATTAATATCTATATTACGTACAAGGTTAATTCTGGGCTATGATTATTATTATTGGTACACAGCATTATTTTATTCTGATAAAAAGGGTGACGAGTTTAGCTAAAAATAATGAGAGCGATCAATGCAACTTCTACATACCAATAATATATATATAATATTATAATTTCAGAAGATCATTGTTTGCTACATACCTTCTGCACTTTTAATGATTATTACTTTAAGGCTTACGGCATTCTTGTATTATGGTTTATTATATTTTCATGAATGACAAATTATTTATTATTCATTTCACTCACTGCTAGCTGAATAGCCTAGTCCAGATATATTCATTGTAAGAAACTACCATTTTTTCACATTTCCAGGAATGGCATGTTTACATGAACGCTGTATAAGAAAAACCTTCATTTAATCCTTGGGGACCCAATGTACGTAAACGGTATACCCACCTTGCCTCCTCTTAAAGCAGAATGCTATCAAAATCTCCTCAAAGTGTCAGATCTTCAATGTTGTCCCATAAAAGATATAATACAATATTTACAAGAATGTGAGGGGTGTACTCACTTTTGTGAGATACTGTATCGGTTTGTTTCTGTTATTTGCTGATAGCTCTGATGGTCAGCAAGACACGGTGTGAAAAGCCTGTAACACATGTAGGTTTTGCCTCTGCTGAAAATTTTAGCTTTATGTGAAGCTAGTCTTACCATAAACCTGCAGGCAGAGGAAAGGAGACCTACAATGTGTCGAGAGATGAAGAAAATGTTGCTTTAACATTATTAGATGTGTTACAAAAAACCTTTTTAACATAAATGTGCAAAAAGGCTTGGGCTCCACAGTGCCTGTAATGTGGTTTATAATTGATGCATTACCACAACTTCCATGCAACTTTTATTACAAGAGAAAAATAGATTTAAACAAGAAAAAAAAAATGAAACAACATATCCTCTTGATCTGGGTCTGCCGTGATAGCATCATATAGGTCTGGCAGGATCCAAGATTGTAATGAGATTTAAAGAAATCCCAAGTAGAAAAGAACTCTGTAGGTAATGTGTTGAGCTTTTCTTACCAAAATCCTGACGAGGGAGCATGTCTATCCCAACAAAAATAGTATCAGCAACATTTGTGCCATTTACAAAACTGATCCATATGTAGTTAAATAACAAACCCTCTAACAAAAAGATGTAAACTAGTGGTGTCAATGGTCAGCATTACACATTCCATACAAAGGTGATGAGAGGTTTGATGAATAGCAGTAGGCAAATTTCTGTCAAATGTGTTACAGATGTTCTAAGGATATTAACACGAATAATATGTGCATTCCAGTTTTCACAACCCTGACAATAGCCGTATGTTAAGATCCATATGGAGTATTACATACTAAGTAATACGCAGAAGCAGGACTGGGACAAGGTCTTCTGGTGCCCTAGGCAAATAAGGCATATTTCACCCCCCATGGAAAATTCAGCCCACTCCATACTTACTTGTGCCCTTCCCTTTCTACCTGGGATGAAGTAGCACCCTAGGCGGTTGCCTACCTTCTACTACCCGTAGGTCACTAGGTTAACGACAATGCAAAAATTCTGTAAGTGTTTCTAGATTTGGTGACTTTTGCAATTTTTTTATGTTTTGGTGTAGTTTTAATTCAAACCATTTGGTGTAGTTTTAATTCATTTTTCCATCTAATTGTTTCATAAAAAACAATTGCTTTTTTTTAGATTTTTTTTTTAGTGTTCAACATGTTCTGAAATCCAAAAAACACCCTCTAAAAATTCTGCTATGAACCCAAATAATAGATTACAACTTTATATTGTCATTTTTCATGGCCCAATTTTAATACATTCTGTAAAACACCAGTGGTATTATATGCTCACCACACCCCTATAATAAGCATACTTTCCAAAATGGGGCCACTTATCGGGAGTTCCACTGTACTGGTTCCTGAGGAAATTTGATATAGCTAAAAAAAAAAAATCAATGGAGCAGAATTTGCATACCAAATGGCACTTCTTTTCTGAGCCCTGTCATACGCTTACTATTGCATTTCAGATATTTCTATACTACTGTCAAATAGTGTAACAAATTGTAGGGTGCTTTTCATGTTTATTACTGAAAAATATTTTTTACTACCCAATTCCAATAAATTCTATAAAATACATGTGGGGTTAAAATACTTCGTATACCCCTAGATAAATTCCTTGACAGGTGTAGTTTGCAAAATGGGGTATCTATGGAGTCTTAAAATTCTGTCTTAAAACAACCTAATAAAAAGGAACCTAAAATCCCAAGGTGCTTCATTTCTAAGGCCTGTGTTTTAGTCAGGTATTAAGTAACACACTAGGGCCACACATAGGATGCTTTTAAAAACAGCTGAATCTATAAAGAATATAGAGTAGTGTTTCTCTGTTAACACCATATTGTTAACACAGAAAGACAAATTGATCAGCGAATAAAGAATGTTTTTTTTCTAAATTTAACTCCAACTTTCCAAACTGTTGATTTCAATATATATATATAGGCCCCTGAAAGTCACTATAAAACCACGATGCTCCCTAAAAATATATTTTGGACATATTCTTGAAAAATTTAAGCTACAAGCTTTATAAGTATTTAGTTACTACTTTGTGTAGTATTATTATTCATTTTAGAGGCAGATGATTTAATACTGAAAACTGCAAACCTGTCCATTTTTCTGTAAATATCAATAAAATTTAAATTTATTTTTTTTTATAAACCTACAAAAATTTTACCAAGCAAAATTTACCACCAAAATAAAGAGCACGTAATAAAAAATCCATGTAACATTTGGAGAAGTAAAAGAATACCAAAGTTATTACCACGAGGTGACACATAGTAGACTTATAAAAACTGGAGCTGCATTCTGAAGTCAATAACAGGCCATCCCTTGGTTAAAAGTGGATCTGCACAAGACACATATAGATAGTGGGTGAACCTTTAAAGCAATTTCCTCTGATGGGTCCAAGAAACCCCAAGTCAGACAATGTGTGATGTGACCTCTCTGAAAAGCAGAGTAGCTGCCAAAGACCCTCTGAAAAATCAGTGGTAGAATCTGGTTGTGTCGAGTTGATGATTTAAGAAAAACATTGAAATCAGTTCTATCATCATATCTTTAGTTCACCAGGTATTGAGTTCTAACCTAACTGCTCTTTATTCGCCTTTATTTCAGATATCTTCTACACAGCTTTCCTTGAAAACAGATACATTGCCCGCATACAGCAAGAGATTCAAGGCCTTCCTCCTCCGTCAGATGATACAGAGGAATAGTTTGGGAATGTGTCTTACCAGTTCATGCCTAATGCGTAGATGCTAATTCGAATCTGTCTCTTAGCAACCGCCAATTAACCAATCATATAGTGATAGAATAGTCATGTGATTAAAAGTTTTATTGGAATGTAATTTACGGTGATTAAATAAGATTTATGCCCCAGACGGAACGTGTGGGTTGTATCTCTCGAGCTCCAGCTGTCGACAGCTATAATCAACCAATTTGGACAGAGACATCTGATTGGAGAAGGGGTAGAAGGAAAAAGATACTTCTACACCTAATTTATTATCCTGACAGTTGTAATGGGCAACAACCTAACATTTCCTTTGCACTTCTTTCCATACATATCCCTCCTATAGACACATGGACTTTCCTCTACTGAAACATACAGCATCAATATAACGAAAGCTAGTAGTTAGTTTTATTTTTATCCCAGACATACAAGTAGAGATACATTAATCTTGATATTCAGGTTCATAGAGTAAAATGGCAGAATTAAATTACAATAACTCTCTTACATTTGCCAAACAGGTGTTGAATCTAGCAAACGGGTTTGCCCATTGTCTCCTAATGTTGATGAATCACTGACTCTAAAATAAACTTTCTCCATCTCTAAATGGGAGCATAGCGTGTTCAAGAACAAATGAGACCGGAGTTTCTGTACATGTCTGGTTTACAATGTATTCTTTATAGTCATGAAGCAAAATCTGTAGTTTTAAGATGTCTTTAATAATAGAAATAGTCAAATCCAATACAATTAGGTCTTATATACATTGGCCAAAAGGGTTTCTTTGTACTGAAACCAAGAACAACTGTTGGAAGCAATATCAAATGTACTCATATCCACCTTGATCCAATCCTCAAATGTAAAGCACATGGACAAATCTCATATCTCATATTCTTTACTGGATTTAGTGTAACACAGTCCTTGTTAAGGACTGCCAGATGTTTCCGACAATACACATGACTAAAATTCCAGTGTACATGAGATTTTACTCCATGTAGTCCTTCTTTCAATACAGGCTGCCATATTGTTCATCCCCTAGAATCTCAGCCTGGGTGCATTGTAGACTATTCAGATAGGATTTGGGTCTGGATGAACTATGCAGCACTATCAGAGGTTAGCTAGGATTCTCCTGCTCTGCCTTCATTCGTTTCATAAGGTGCTCTGTCACAGCAGAGAGAGGGTTGGCCTTGTAGGAAGGGTTTTTGACCAGCTCCTGAACGCGACTCATTTCTTCTTCTCTGTAACAAATGCAAATATGAAAATAATATAATTTACATAAAATTTCATTCATGATCTTTTTTCCTTGTTTAAATATCATGTATTTCATATTTACGTGACATCTAGGCTTAAACTGGGTGATCCCACTGACAAAACTCATGATCTCCACCGGTCTGACACATGTATGTATAATTACTAAACTAAATAAAACTTACCATACAATGCTGAACATACACTACTACACAAATTCTATTGCCAAAAACTGACAATTGCCAATACAGCACCATATATTGACAATTTTTGCATTTGGAACTAAATTAGTTGGCAGTCTACATTAATTTGGTGTTTAATTTTTATTATCTGTGATGTTGCATAGTAGAGAAGTTACGTCATGCCTTGGTGGTATAGAATGGCTTAGTTCTGAACAGTTATGGTGGGAAAGGATGGCTTAAGAGTTGGTGATAGTTTTTCTCTGGTGGCCTACAGTGGTTACAAAGTAAATTCATATTTTCCATAGTACCCTAGAATAATTGGAGGTTCAATGTTGTCAATGGTGCCCCTTTCAGTCACACTCTCAGCAGATTTCCTACAGGCTGCCTATGATTTTTAGAAGACTGGGGTTGGGTGGCACTGGAATTGGTGACCAGAGAAGGGCGAGTTGGATTTTTTTATTGGGGCCCAGGAGCTGCTGGTATTATTTTTATAAGAGGTAGACAACCTCTTTAATGATGAAGTCTTTAGTGGTCCTGCACAGTAATGGTTTATATGCGTCACTCTAAGGTTGATCCTAAATGGTCTTTAGGGCTTTTCTTATGAGTTAAAGTCCCTTGGTAATTGCCTAGTTTGCAACCTGTAGCTTAAATGAGTACCAGTCTACTTGTTTACGCTGCTTAAACCATGGGCAGCATAAAATAGGTGCAGGCTTCCGTGTTTCAGTAAGGTGTGTTTTACACTACTACGCTGTTAACCTGAGCCGGGTACAGGGAGAAGTACTAAGGCGGCAGAAAGGAGTCTGATGCTCTGTTTCTTCTTTTCCAGCTTAAAGAGAACCTGTCAGGTAGTTTATGCTGCTCTATTTGAGAGAAGAATGTGATAGCGGGAGAGAAGCCGAGCTCTGTGATAGATAAGGTTATAGGATTTGAAGCAGGATTTCTGAGTAAAAAGCAAAGTAAATTCCTTAAATAGTTCCTTAAGTGACAGTAGGAGTCCTGCTTACCCTGCCCACATACAGTGATTGACAGTTTGCTCTGTACACACACCGATAAAGGGAAAGCTCACATTCACTGAATGAGGGCATGGCCAGCAGTACTTTCAGTTTCACAGATATTCTCTGCTTTTTACTTAGAAATTCAGCATCAAATATATCTATATATATCGCTATATCTATCTATCTATCTATATATATATATCTATCTATATATATCTATCCTATTAGTCTATCTATCTACTATCTTCAATAAATCTATATCTATCTATATCTATCTATATATATATCACAGAGCCCAGCTTCTGCTCTCTATCATATAATCCTATATATTACAGAGCCCAGCTTCTCTCCTGTATCATATAACCCTATATATCACAGAGCTCAGCTTCTCTCCTCTATCATATAACCCTATATATCAAAGAGATCAGACTCTCCTCTATCGTATACTGCTATATATCACAGAGCTCAGCACCCTCTCCTTGTCATATAACCCTATATATCCAGAGCTCAGCTCCTTCTCAAATTATATAACCCTAATCATTCACATAGCTCAGCTTCTCTCCCTCTTTTACATCCTGCTCTGAGGTAGTGAGGCATAAACCACCTGCAGGTTCCCATTAACTTAACTAATAGCTCTGTCCCCTGTTCACATACAGTGAGTGACCTATTAGTTAAGCTGAGAGGCCAAAGAGAAGCTGCAAATCGGACTTATCTCTGCTGATGCAATTCTCCCCGTCCCCGTTCAGTTTTACAGGGTGTTTTACTCCCCACAGCATTACAGGGAAAACACAACTCATTGAAAATCTACGGTAATTTCATTCTGCCTGAGTCGAACAAGCCTACAGATTCTCTTTAATATCTGACAGGCTGTAAATTCATGGTCAGTTAAATGCAATACAATTACATCTATATACACTTGTGTTTATGATCACTTACACGACAGTAGTGTTAGATGACTGTGATGCCCCTTGTGGCATAACATTTACTGCTTCAATATATCTTAATCAGCTCTTAATGGTACATTTATAGTCCTACAACTGTCTTATAGCCCACAAATGCAAAAGAGAAGAATCCAGTGTGAGAAGCCTTTCCTCCCTCAGGTATACACAGAGTTAATCATTCACAGTTGTGAGATTTGGTACATCAGTTCTCCATTCTTGGCAGCTGTGCCAGCTTCTCTGCACATCAACTGTTATGTCTGAGAAGTGGATATAGCTCCCCAGGGTCTGGAATCAAAAACGTTAGTAGAAATAGGAGGCCGTCAGCCAAAGCAAATGATGTATAGTCCAAAGTTAGCTGCACAGAAATAGAGGGGACGTGAATCCTGGTATGTTTTCTATACGATTCTTATCAAAACTAAGCGACAAAAATAAATATGCAGAAATCATAAGCGGCAATTAATAGCTGCAAGGTTAGCAGCCAACTATACAGGAGGAGAACCAAGAAACGAATGATAAAATGCAGTTTAATATAAAATCACCGAAACACGGCCACAGTGGTGGGACAAAGAACATTCCCAGGAGGCACTCACTGCCCCAGTGCTACATCGAGAAGTTACACTGGTGCAGATTACTGATGAACAATCACTCACACTCCTGTCCATGAGGGGGGCAATTGCGAAGTACAAAAAAACTGATAAATAGTGATGAGCGATTACGTGAACTATCGTCATCGGGTCGTATAGTCCGATATCGGCAAGTATCAATAAAATATCCGATAGTCCGATAATAGATTATCGCCAATGCCATTAAAGTCTATTGAAGGAACAACACCTTCATTCTTACACCCACACAGGATGGAGCAGCTGAAATAAACATCCACACCAGTCAAATGGATACGCTCCTACATCTTTAGGCAACACACTTAAGCTTATAAAAGCCACAGAAAAAAAATCACAGACCTTCAACATCCCTGTCTTGTACCACAGCCATGACCCTTAAAACCTGCAATCACCCACAAATAAAAAAGTGCCAGAAGGCAGTATGATTTGAACCTTCATGTAACTGAACTGACATTGAATATCCCTGTCCTGGAACGCAGCATGAGCCCCAAAACCTGCCATGACCCCCAGCTTTCAAAAGTGCCGGAAAAAGGAGTCTTTCAACCACCATTTAGTTGAACTGGACCATTGACTATACCTGTTCTGGCCACACAAGGCCCCAAACCTGCATGACCCCCAGATTCAAAAGTGCCGAAAAAGGATCTTTCAACCACCATTTTAGTAGAACTGGCATGACTATACCTGTCCTGGGCCACAGATGATCCCCAAAACCTGCATGACCCCCAGATTAAAAGTGCCGGAAAAAGAGACCTTTCAACAGCCATTTTAATTGAACTGGACATTAGACTAACTGTTTCTGTACCACTAGTATGGACCATGTAAACCTGTCTTACCCACAGATTAAAAGTGCCGAAAAAAGTAGTCCATTGAACCTCCATTTTAGTTGATCTGACATTACTATACCTGTCCTGGGTCACCAGCATAGCCCCAAACCTGCATGAAGCCCCAGATTTAAAAAGTGCCGCAAAAAGGATCTTTCAACCACCATTTTAGTTTCACTGGACATTGACTATATCTGACCTGTAACCGCAGAATGACCCCTGAAACCTGTTTGACCCCACAGATCACAAAGTGGCACTTAGCTATTTTGATACAGTGACTCTCATTTAGTATATTTTTTGGTAACTACATATGTTTTACAGAATTTAATTTAGGAAGTTTATTTAAGTTTACAATATATCAATTTGCTTTTTTTTTTCCAAGAGTGGATACATACAACCATACATCCCCTCCCTGCAGTTTTTACAGGTTTTTTTTAACACGTGTAAGATGTGTTAATTCGTTCCGCACACCCCATAAGTAATACAAATGTCCTAACATCCCCCAAAACAACATCTAAGATGAGAAGACATTGTGCCCTCCTGGTCTTCTGATAGTGATTCAGCCAATGAATTCAATGGTTTCATTTTTCCTCCAAATCCTCTCAGTGATTAGGACAGACTCCCCTGGAGATCAAATGAATGTGAGAGCGACGACCCCATAGTTACTCCAGCCCCAGAAAATGTTATGCCCAAATTGTGCAATTTGTGTCCAGCCATGGGGCCCTATTTTGACACTACATAAACCTCACAGCAAATCAACCTTTTTATTCCTTCTTCCAAATCTGATTTTTTTAGAGAAAATCTGAAGCTCTCCTGATTGCCCCTAACGGTGAGAGCCAGTGCTGCCGGTTTCAGCCCCTCTGTTTTAACACGCAGGTTCAGCTGCCAGGGCCGGAGTTACAGTGGGTTCGTGAGAGCCCAGGCTGGCGTCCGTCATCTATTAACACTCGTGAAAATTGTCCTTATGACGCAGAAACGAAAACAGACTTGCTGAAGCAGAGTGCGGAAGCGGAAGTGTTAGGTAAGACACCCCAGCCTCCTCAGTTCACTGTCAAGACGGGTAGCGCATGCCCCTCCGTATGCGTGTGGACCAATTGACTTCACTTGGAACTATGTGGTTAACGCTCCTGTCACCCAGTGCCCTTTTTCCCTTGGCATTCTTTTTTCTCACTTTACTCAACGTGGCTTGGAGGAAATGGTCTCCTGTTCTTTGTTCTACACTGGTTCCAAGTCTCACTGTACCGTCCCTTGTACATTTCAAGGAATTTTTACCAGCTATTTTGTACATGCAAGTTTTTAGTAGTTTAATTCTAGAAAACACATTTTTTAAAAATAGGATGGAATCCCACCATGTCTTTGTTTCTCTTTTAATTGTATTAAAATTGGTTGTCTCAATACAGGTATTGCTACTATTTTAAAGATCTTGTAAAAACAAGTCCATTTTGCAGATATGTGTCCCATAACAGTGTCCTACCTATTCCTGTTGTCTGACAGGCACCAACACCCTTTGAGCCACTCTTGACAATTTGTGAAGAACACAGTATCTGTTAGAAACAAAATTTTTACAATATGAACCAGTAGTCTACTGCATTTCACAACAAAAATGTCCCGCCCAAAATTCAAAACAGAGACCCATGAGCCACATTTGGACAATTGCGAAGGAACAAATGTTGTTAGAAAACAACATTTTTTTTATAAAAGGACCTGTAGTAATAGCTGCAATTTCAAAAGCAGCATGACCCAAAAAATTATAAAAATAATTACTTCTCAAGCCACTGTTAAAAATTGTGATGGAGAAATGCAACTTAAAAGCCACATTTCTGTTCCAAAGGACCATGATATTGCTGTATCTCCAGAACATGACCCCAAAAAATAAACTAAAAATGACTTCTCACCAGTATTTTTCTATTAAAAATTGTGAATGGAGAACTGAGCCACTTAGAAGCCACATTTCTGTTCCAAGGACATAATATAGCTGTATCTCACAGCAACATGACTTCAAAACCATTTGACAATGAGAAAACTTTCTAAAGATAAAGTGAGTAAAAGGAATACGGTGTTTGTCATAAAACCTGGTGTCTTTTACAGTCTCCTCACCAGCAAAATGCCTGATGGAAAAGAGAAATAAAAATTGCAGTAAGAAATTATCATTTTAAAAAAAGTGTTCAAGAGGACCATTTCTGTTTGAAGAGGAATAAAGTAGAGACCGGCAACTAATCGGTGAGCTCGGCAAATTGGGCCACAACATCATCAGAAGATCCATCCGATTCTCTTGATGAAAGTCAAACGATCCACATATCTGTGTAAAAGCCGGATGCGTTTGTCTGTAAATGACTCCTCCAGCTGTGCAGAAGGTCCGCCTCAGATATGACGCTGGCTGCTGGGGCAGGACAACTCGTCTATGGCGTGGCGGAGCGAGCTTCGGGCCATCGGACCATTTGGATTACCCAGAAGTCTAATGGGTCCGGAACACTATAAAACCTCGGTGTTGTAGACGCAGATAGTCAGTGCAACCAAGATCTTGAAAGCTGTTCTCTGTGTGTTTGGAGTGTTGCCCTGCCATTGCAGCGTTTGTGAGGTGGTAATCAAGATAGCCATAGATCACCCATTAGGCTTCTGCCATCTTGCCTGCTGCTGCTGCATGCCGCTACGGCTACTTGGCACTCTACTGTTTGTCCGTCGCTGAGGTTTTGTTCCACCGTGACATTTGAGGAAGAGACGTAACGCCAAAACAGATGTCTCCAGTTGATCAATATCCGCACGGTCTCCATTTCCCTGCATTTTACACTCCCTCTCTATGGGTGTGTGTAAGGAAAGTGCTGAGTTTTTGTTTTGTACCGGGGATCCCAGAGGGTGCCAACCCAGTAACAGTTGTTCATTATGATGGCCTTAATTGGCAGGATTCATGTTGGAGGAAAGGAGCTATCCAATTACTCAAGTGAGAGATGGATCCATGATTTCCCAATCCTCTGGGTCGAGGGGCATTAGCAAACTGCATCTTCCTCATCTTCCTCCTCCGCCACAATTCGCGCCAAACCACTTTCCAAGGCAGGGACATCGGTAACGTCGGTGTCTAGGAAACTTTTGATCCTCCTCCGGGAAAAAACAAAAAAAACACATCTTCAACAAAGCCCGGGACATTGCCTGAGATATGCACCTGAGAGCTGATGCGCTGCTTGCACTAGCCCTGGAACCCGAACACTGCTAATGCAGACCCGATAAAATTGAGAAACTGTCGGGGCCTTGTGGATTCGACTGGAGAGAAGGGCTCCGTGTCCCATATGTGTCCCATCTCCTCCTCGTCGCTGGCGGAACCTGTTGTTTCAGAGTGTCCAACATCGTATCAGAAACTAAGACCCCACAATCGCTCATGCTGACAAGGCATCATCCGCACTGACCATTTTGTGGCTTTCTTCAAAACTGGCAAGGATGGTGCAGAGCTCTTTCACCTGCCTCCACTCTTGTGGTGCGTCACCCCCCTAGGTCCGCCAACGCTGCATGTCCAGGCCTGTGTCCACTTCGAAAAACCGCGTAATGGCATTGCGCTGCTGCCACAATCGCTGGAGCCATGGTGGAGGGTGGAATTCCAGCGTGTTGCCACGTCAACAATGAAACGGTCGACGGGAGTCCGAGCTGACGCTGCAACGCAGCCAGGCGGTACGAGCAGGTAGCGAACGGCGGAAGTGCGAACTCAGACCTCGAGCCTTCCTCAGCAGCAGTGCAGACCCGGGTAGCTCTTTAGAAATTTCTGGACGACCAAGGTTCATGACTAGTGGCCCGGCAAGGGATGTGCCCAGCCTATAACCGATCTTAAGGGCGCCACAGATTTCGCCTGTTATCCCGCACACCACCTTCCCTGGCACACGGCTTTTGTTCACCCAGCACTCTCGGTCTCGTTGCGGAGAGAAGCCGTCCCACAGCTCCTGACCTGTGAGGACGTTCCTCCAAGACAGATTAATCACACTGCCTGGTTTCTTCTGGCTACTGATGCACCAGAGGGACCTTGGGAAAGACCCCTGCACCATCCCTGCGTTTTGAAGAGCGTGCGCCGAGCCTGAGAGCCACCGTCACCACCAGAGACGTCCACCCAGCTCAACTCCAGTGAGCTGTCACAGAGATATAGCGTCCTTGTCCGAGCTTACTAGTCCATGAGTCCGGTGGTGAGATGGACTTTTCCGGACACAGATGCGACAAAGCGCTTGAAATTTAGATTACACGTGGCCTGGCCAGGGCAGGACGGCTTTTCTGGCAAAGAAATGCCTGCTCAGCAACTGGTATTGGGGTCAGGCAAGGGCCATGACGTGGCGGAACCCATCTGTGTCCACCAACGAAAAGGCAACATTTCCAGGCAAAAAGTTCTGGCAATGCCGACATTCAGGCTTTTGGCTTGGGGATGGTTTGGGTTAAAAAAGTGTTTCTTTCTGCTCCCAAACCTGGAAGACAGAAGGCTGGCTGCTAGACGGGCCGCTGAACTAGCTTGCAGTCGTCAAATCTGGCGGAAGGAAAGGGGTAGGATGGGTCTCGGTGGTGCTGATGTGACTCGGGGACGGGGAGGCCTGAAGCCGGAGACTGATCCCCTGATCATGACTCTGAGAGACCTGGGCCAGCTGAGTAGAACGCTTGGTGGTGCGGAGGAGGATTAGGCGGAGACAGAGGGTGTGACAGTGGTTTTGGGAGGCCCGGCGTCGGTCAGGCCTGTTTTGGCCAATGTTTGCCTCCATTTCACCTCATGCATTCACTGCATGTGACTTAGACATGTTTGGTTGGTGGTTAATACACCGAAGACTCTAGCTCTACTTATGCGTTTATGGTCAAAGAGGCATAGGACATCGCTGGGGTGAATCAGAGGCTTGCTCAAAGAAGGCCCAGGCCAGGAGAGGTCCTGGGTACCTTTTGAACCGGCGATAAGCCGAAGAGCGGGTTTCCCGCTGACCGTGGCTGGCGGAATCATATCAGCAGACTGCTGCGACCCGTAGCCCTCTCCCCTTTTTGAGGCGGGACCCGTACTGACACTACCCCCCACGCTTCCTCGTCGTCCAGTGATGATGCGCTCGCAAGCAAATCTGCGAAAAGACCATGATGGCATCCGCAATGTCGTTCATCATCATCATCAACACAGGTGACTTGGTCGTCCTGACATTCTGCATCCAGGAGCAGCGGCTACAAGCAAGAGGGACTGCAAGGCGTTGCCAACGGCCCGGGATTTTTGCCGATTGTCTGGCTTCCTTTTCCTCCTCTGATGGAGCATCAGTAATTTGGCATCAGAAGAGAAAATCATCATCTTTGTCCTCTAGATCTTTTAACATGCCTTCTGAACCCCAAACCGCATTTGTCAAAAGAGGTCCTTCACAAATGGATTTATCCACAGTGTGGGTACAAAGTAGCATTTGGGCTTGCCTTCGCTTCATGTTGGGACGGATGCTGATGATGACCATTTGTGGCCGTGACTGGGAGGACGAGGGAGGTAAACGGCTGATCAGTTGCATTAACCACTGAAGAACAGATTGCTACGCTGTTCGTTACAGAGATTCACAGGGCTCTGACCCAGCGATGAAAACAGGCCTGACGGTCCTGCAACTGACGATTCCGCTGGCATGCTGTTGTCGCCAGCACTGGAAGAACCACCTTCTCTCGTACCTCTACTCCATGTGCACCGCCCCTCTTTGCTCGCTTACCACTGAATTTCGCTCCATGTTCAAAAGATAAAAATTTGGAGAAGTATGGAAGAGTTTTGAAAGTCTCCTTATTACAAGACGGCAAAATCACAGCTATTCTCAAATCCCTCAATCAAAACAAATTGCTCGATTCAAAATATAACGCAAGGTCGCTCTATCAACAAAGCTGGCATGCGCCAAAAGTGAAAAAAACACGTACTGAAATTATACGGATAATACAAGGTATTTTTTGGCACCTATCAATTTCACCTGTGGTGCTATAAAATTGCGTATTCCAAATTTAACTGCAGAATTAGATCTATCAACACAAGCTTGACTGGACCAAAAGTGAAAAAAACACCTGACAGAAATGTATACGGGATAAAAAAAGGTAATTTTTTTGGCACCTATCAAACTGTGGTGATACAAAATTGCTGTATCAAATTTTAACTGGCAAAGTAGATCTATCAACAAAAGCTTGACTGACCTAATGAAAAAACACTTGTCCTGAAATTTATACGGGATAAATAAAAGTATTTTTTGCCACCTATCAATTCACTCTGTGGTGGACAACAAAAATTCCTGATATTCAAATTTAACTGCAAAGTATATCTATCACAAAGCTTGACGTGACCAAAAGTGAAAAAAAACACCTGTCTGAAATGTATAACGGATATATCAAAGGTATTTTTGTGGCCACCTATAGTACACCTGTGGGACTACAAAGTTGCTGGATTCCAAATTTAACTGCAAGGTGGCTTCTATCAACACCACAGCTGGCCTGCGCCAAAGTGAAAAAAACACGTATCTGAAATGTAATACGGGATAATAAATAGGTATTTTTTTGCACCTATCAACCCTGTGGTTGACTACAAATTGCTGTATTCAAATTTAAACTGCAAAAGTAATCTATGAACAAAGCTTGACAGCGCAGAAAGTGAAAAAACCACGCTTCTGAAATGTAATACGGATAAAAAAAAGGTATTTTTTTTGCAACCATCATTCACCTTGTGGTGACTACAAAAATGCTGTAATTCAAATTTAACTGCAAAGGTAGATCTATCACAAAGCTTAGACAGACCAAAGTGAAAAAAAACACCTGACTGAAATGTATACTCGGCAAAATAAAAGGTATTTTTTGGCTCCTATCAACCTGTGGTGGACTACAAAATTGCTGTATTCAATTTAACTGCAAAGTATTTATATCAACAAAGATTTACTGACCAAGAAGTGAACAAAAACACCTGTCTGAAATGTATACTGATATTAAAAAGGTATTTTGGCACCTATCAGTAAAACCTTGGTGATACAAAGTTTGCTCGGATTCAATTTAACTGCAAGTGGCTCTATCAACACAGCTGGCTGGCGCCAAAGTAAAAAAACACTATCTGAAATGTATACCGGGATAATAAAAGGTATTTTTTGGCACCTATCAACTGTGGAGACTACAAATTGCTGATCAAATTTAACATGCAAAGTATATCTATGAACAAAGCTTGACTGACCAAAAGTGATAAAAACATCTGTCAGAAATGTATACGGGATAATAAAAGTATATTTTGGCACCTATCACCTGTTGGTGCTACAAAATTGCTGTATTCAAATTTACCTGCAAGGTGGCTATAATCAACAAAGCTCACTGGGGCAAAATTGAAATAAGAACACCTATGCTGAAATGTATACTGATAATAAAAGATGGAGTTTTGCACCTAACAAATAGGCCTGCAGTTACAGAAAAGATCTGTATCCTAATATAAGGCCAAAGCAATGTCTAAACAAAGTTTAGGCTGTACAATATCCAGTATCCTTTATAGAGAGCTTGTCTGTGTTCGCCCACGGCCACCCCCCCCCCACCCCGCCTCCTCCCCGTTTCTTTACAGCGGTAGATGCGCCTTTAAAATTAGCTCTACCTAACTACCTAAAATCTGCAAATCTCTGATCTAACTAACTTCTAAGGAATCACAGCTAAAAGTAGAGCTGTCTCTGTGAAAAAATAGAATAATTTCGCTGAGCTGTTTGCTGAGCTGTTTGGACAGAGGCAGAGCGCACGTCCTACTGCTATGAAATGCTGAAACACAATGATCATGAACAGGAAGGGCTGTTCTATGTAAAACGAGGTCATTGATTTTTCCAGCCAATCGCAACCATACACATCCCAGTCATGACGTCGCACACACATCTCACCCTGCTCTATTCTGTAAGCTGATTTGCTGCCCGCCAAAATGACAGGAAGCGCCGAAAATGGCGCGATATCAATAGATTATGCACAGATTTTAACCTAAATTATCGCGTGATCTAAAAAATCCGATCAACGTAAATACTGTTCCGATTTCAACTTTGTCGATAATAATCGCTCAACACTACTGATAAACTATCCCTCATACGCCTAATGTCCATTGCTAGTATTTCAACAGCACATAGATGAGGCTTATATATGGTGCCAGTCCTGCGTGCTGTACCATGCTGGCTTACAACCTATTGATAAGTGTCATACTATTCAATTGAGCGGGTTGAGCAGCATATTTCAAGTACCCAACACAAAATATTGACACTTCTTGTTCCCCAGTATTACAGGGTAAAACTGTATACTGAAAAAATATCAAACATGAAAAAGTAAAACAAACAGAACTAAAACACAACAAAAACAACATCAACATTCACATTAACAACAACATCAACATTCACATTAACAACATCTACATTAACAACAACAACAACACCAACATCAACCACCACCTGTAAGATAAAGAATGGATTCAAAAGCAAAGTAATGGAAACAAGGAAATGGACAGAGGCAAAGGTATGTGAGCAGGTTCTAGCTATATGCCATCACTTTAAGGCTATGTTCTCACGGCGTAATTGCGGCACGTACAACTGCAATTACGCTGGGTGATTTGGGAGTCGCACTGATCAGCGTGTACTCCCGCGGCACGGGGGGAGGAGGGTCACGGTTCTCTATGAGAACGATGTATTACCATAATTTCGGCGCGCATCTCGCTCGTATTAGAGCGCAAATATGCCGCGAAATGCGCGCCATAATTAGCCCGATTTTCTATTAAGGTTGGTTTATAGATGGCTTTCAAATCTAAAAACCGTCTGTAAAACCGATTGAAAACCCTGCTGTGGGGACAAGCCCTATATTTGCACACCTCTCTAAGCACTGCTAACAAAAGGACCTACAGTACCTGAAGACTTCATTAGACTCTCCATTGCACTGCTTTCTAGTTCTGACTAAATTACAATTTAGATTTATGGGCTGCATATACAGATACCCAGCCTGATTGTTAAATATGCAGCTCACCTGGCCTGAATAGGTAGGCAACATTTTATTTTTATGACCATAACTCTACACCTCTTTATTGCTTCATATGAAACCTAATAAATAAAACAGATTAGGAGCAGACTTAGGAAAAAGAACAAACGAAGCCATATTTGGTAGTCTCTACCCCTGTAGCATGACGTATTACGGTAGAATAATATTCTCTGCATGTCTGGCTATGTCTACTGGTTTCCCACTGGTTATCCAGGAGGTTTCTAGGTTGGCAATAAATCCTACAGCACGTCAGAGGGCTGTCTGCCAGTTGCTAACAGCTGATTCTGCTGAATCCAATGGGATAAAACAAGCAAACTCGCATATACAAGAAGCCTGCAGAGAGTCTAGGGCAGCATCGAACAGATGAGTCCAAGTACTGTACACAAAAGGAAATGCCCCACAAGCAGCAGAAAAACAGACACAATTATATAGATCTATGTTGTGGAAGAAGAGACTTGCAGTCTGTTGCAAAAGTATTCATACCCCTGGAACTGTTCCTCATTTTTAAATGTTACAGCCACAAACTTATCTATTTTATTGATATGTTATGTGATAGAGCAACACAAAGTAGTATTTGTGAAGCAAATGATATGTGCTTTTCCACACAAAAAATGAAAAAAAGTGTGGTGTGCATATATATATTCAACCCCCTGTACTCTAATACCCATAAATAAAATCCAGCGTGACAAATTGCTCTTAGAGGTCACCTAGTTAGTAAATATAGTACATCTGTATGTAATTTCCTCTCAGTATAACTACAGTTGTTTTGCAAAGGTCTTAGAGATTAGTTAGAACCATTAGGATCCGTCTACAGAGCAAACATTTCCAGTAGGAAATTCACACGGATTTCGGATTTTACAAAGCATCCCAAAGACCGCAACTGAAAATCCTAAAGATTTTTCATTCTTTTAATTTGCCAAAATGTGGGAAAATCCAGATTTTTTTCTTTACACTTCACAAATACTTGCTACTATGGGTTGTTCAATCAAATAACATATCAATAAATTACATTTATGTTTTGGCTGTTTAAAGTTTAAAAATGAGGAACAGTTCGAAATGTAGGAATACTTTTAAAACCTACTATATGTGTGTGTGTATATATATAATAATATATATAAATATATATTACAAATATATATATACACACACACACTATGTGTGTGTGTGTGTGTGTGTGTGTGTGTGTGTGGGTGTGTGTGTGTGTGTGTGTGTGTGTGTGTGTCAAGACCTGAATCAAAGAGAGAATCTGTGGAAAGAGCTGAAAACTGCTGTTCACAAACGCTCTCCATCCAACCTCATTGAGCTTGAGCTGATTTTCCAAGCAAGAATGGGCAAGAATTTCAGTCTCTCGATGTACAAAACTGATCAAGACATACCCCAAGCGACTTGCAGCTGTAATCGCAGCAAAAGGTGGCGCTACAAAGTATTTGTAAGTAAGTAAGGGAGCCGAATAATATTGCACGCCCCACTTTTCAGTTTTTTATTTTTTACAAAAGTTTAAAATATCCAATACATTTCGTTCCATTTCACAATTGTGTCCCACTTGTTGATTTTTCACAAAAAAATTAAAAATGTTATATCTTTATGTTGGAAGACTGAAATGTGGCAAAAGGTTGAAAAGTTCAAGGGGGTCGAATGCTTTTCGCAAGGCACTATATATATATATATAAATAAAATATATATAAAATATATATATTTATATTTATTTCTCTATCACATTTCTTATTAAAAAGATACTTGATACACTAGACTGACCAGAGTGTCTTGCGCTAGTCTGTAAACTGAGCGATCAACCTAAACTGAGCGATATCCACACTGTATATTTACAAGAACACGTACGCACAACTGTTGGGCACATCTCAGTCTCTCGTGAGGCTCCAGGTTTGTGTCAGGCACCTGCAGCACAAGAGAAGCGTATACTGAGCTGCAGCATGAGGCTCTCCCATACAACAATCAGCCAAGTGCACAATGAAGTAGTAAGTAGCAGTTCCATTATGCACCTAGCTAAGGTGTACTGAAGCCGCTCAGCAAACCTGCACTGGGGGTTCTGTCCAGACACAAGATGGATAGCGTATGTTTAAGTCCAATAGCTGGCATACATGAAGGAGGGGAGGTCTGGGTTGGGTGGGCAAGTAAAGAGGTTGACATACATGGTGTGGTGCTGTGGGGTACTTTGGCCTATGGGGGAGGTATTTTGTGCTGCAATGTGGTATTGCCACAATGGGGGTTATTTATGCTGCATTGTGGTATCTGTTTTTCAGATTCCCTTGAATGTGAAGGCGACTGTAAGGCTATGTTCAAACGGCTGATTTCAGAACTGATTCACGTCGGATTTCTGACGTAAATACGTTCCGAAATCAGTTGCAAATAAGAGTCACTAAGTGTGGCACGTATTTGGCACGGATTTCCCGACAGATTTCATATCCCCATTCATATATGGGGTGAATCCGTCCGGAAATAAGTGACATGCACATTGTTTTTACGGACGGATTGCGGCCGCAATCTGGCATGGAAATACGTGTCATCTGAACGACGACACGTATTTCCCATTAAAACCAATATTAAATGGTCAGTTACTTGTTTGTAACTGATTTCACAACGGATTTGCGGCCGTAAATACGGCTGTAAATCCGTTGTGAAATAAGCCGTGTGAACGAGTCCTAAGAGATAAGCTTCTGAATTTATTACCCGTCCCTGCCGATATAAATAATCTATTGGTTGGACGCTGCCAGAAACTCTCAAAGAGCTGCTCTCAGTGCTGCCATTGGTGCTGGGTGTAATGTACTTGCGGGGTCTGCAATATGGAGATATGTTTGGCCATTTAACCAGTAACTGCTTCATTGATTTAATTAACTCTCCTTCTAGACCAAACCTTATCGCGTATCTCCGCCCGATTTATTGCACTCTTCTCTGACAATGTTAACCTGTTTCATAGATATATATATATATATATATATATATTTGCCCACACATCTTCATCCCCTACATCCCCTAATGAGTTCTCACCTACTTTCGAAGAAAACAGGCTAAGAGGAGATAGTGACAAAAGAGGGACTTTTTTGGCAAGTTCCAGTGCAGGACTACACATATAAGGGCACACACCCCGCTTTTTAGGAAGATAAAAACCACAGTAGCAAATACAGTATCTCTGCTATGAAGTACGTCCCGAATTCATATAACGATTTAATCAAGTGGAATGTCTGAATGGCTACTGACTATTAGCAGTGGAGAACTGCAAAAACATGTAGCGACAGCAAGACTCCATGAAATAAAAATCCTTTTGACTGAAAAAATGATTAAGAAGTCCAGTATAGACTAATAGAACAGGGTGCTTAAGTGCCAGATCTTCTAGCCTTTACAGACTTTTTAATGATTTTTCAATAAAAGGATTTTTATTTTATGGAATTTTGTTGAAACCAGTTGTCTCTGTAGGGTGTATTAGATATTGAACATAGAGTCAGAACTCAGCTCCCAATTACAGTCAAGGAAATAATTATTTGATCCCTTGCTGATTGTGTAAGTTTGCCCAGTGACAAAGACATGAACAGTCTATAATTTTAAGTGTAGGTTAATTTTAACATTGAGAGAGAGAATATCCAAAATAAAATCCAGAAAATCACTTTGTATAAATTATATAAATGTATTTGCATTTTGCTGAGAGAAATAAGCATTTGATCCCCTACCAAACATTAAGGGCGACATTTCCCAACCTGCCCACGCGAGTTTTTGGGTCTATATTGCGCTAAAACCGCTTTTGACCCAATATTTTGTATGTAAATGAACTGTCGTACACCAAAACTAGGCGCATTATATGCCAGGACCGACACATTGTAATCTGCCTAAAAATGATGCGCTGTGCGACTCTATAACGAAATGTGCCTATTGAGGCGCATAGCACATCATTACAAGTGTATATGTGTTAGGATCTTTTCACATTTTACAAGTATGTGTTAGGCGCATTTCATATACTTGTAATGATAAGCTATGCGCCTCCGTGCCTCGATAGGGGCATTACATACGCTTCTAATGATATGCTATGTGCCGCAATTTTATTTGCAGAGTATGTAATGCCCCTATCAAGGCACATCGTGCACGGTGGAGCGTAGCTTATCATTACAAGTTTATGAAATGCACCTAACACATACTTGGAAAATGTGAAATGCAACTGACCCATATACACTTGTAATGATGTGTTATGCTCCTAAATAGGCGCATTTTGGTATGGAGTCGCACAGCGCATCATTTTTAGGCGCATTATGTTTACTATGCAAGGTATACCTGACGCCAGATTTTTGATAGGGTCAGACTTTCTGGTTCACTTTACACTTATTTAATGCGCCTAAAAACAGACGTAGCACCGGCAATTTTCGGACATCTTTTCAATACTCTTCAGGTATGTTCACAATGTCTTTTTATCCTATGTTTAGCATGTACATTGGGAAAGCTGCCAGGACACATCAAATCTGTCCATAGGGTTAGTCAGTGATTAACCTTTTGGCCTCCATCTCCAGAATACCCTCATACGAAGCAATAAGAGGATGTAATAGTATAGTAGACTATTCGATCCAACAGAACCTTGAAAAAACATATTCATTAAAGAAAATTAGACTATGGGTGAGTGATGCCATCCGTCATAGGCATCTGTATAATAAATACCTTGTAAAGCTCCAGTGACATCACCTCTGGGGCGATGATACTGCCGACAGGGACTTGACACACATTGTATGTGTCAGATGGCTGTCAGCAGTACTAGGGCAACATATCCCACTGTAAGCCTATATATCCTATAGAGTAGCTATTGCCTTCACTCAATGAAGTTTGCATTTCTTTCTCTCTGCATAATATTTCTAGCACAGGTGGCTATACTTAAAAGATCCAAATTCTGTACTCACATTATTTTGCGTTTCTGCACAGGCTTCATTTTGCTGTAGTCAGTTGGCTCTGGCTTCTTCTTTTTCACAGCTCTAAAAAAAGAAAATAGGAACAGTTAAGAGATTTCATGAGATCACCAAGTAATTAAATATTACAAACACATGCGCTCAGCTTCCCAGAGGAATAGATCTCTTCCATGCCTGCAAAACAGGGAGTAGAGAAATGCACACTATGTAAGCAACATTTGAAAAAGCGGTGGCTTTACTGCCCTCCTGCACCGCAATCTTAAAGGGGTATTTTTACCACACTGATTAGCTTTAAAGGGGTTTTGCCACGATGTAATGTTGATGTGGGATCCTCCAAAATGGGTATTTAATCACTTTTCTAAAAATATGTGATTACAAAAAGTGAAGCTTCTGAGAGCTACAGCTTACTTTATATGCCCTTAGTCCTGACAGTTTACATCAGACACGACCAGGACACTGACAGGAGCTGATCTGACCGTGCTTGCGTTGTCTGCACTTCTTATCTGATGACAGGGAACATGAAGGAGCTTGCAAGGGATTGGGAAAAAAAAGCAGTGAATGACCCTGTCTTTTGTATAGAGCAGGCATCCTCAAACTGCGGCCCTCCAGCTGTCGGGAAACTACAACTCCCACTGTTATAGATTATATAAATGCATGATGGGAGTTGTAGTTTCCCAACAGCTGGAGGGCCGCAGTTTGAGGATGCCTGGTATAGAGAATCCACTGGTTGTAACGTAATTATTTGAGTAAACATTGCAGACACTCCCTGCTCCCTGGCTCTCTCTCAGCCCCCCTCCTTTTCCCCAGTGACTCAGCATGCTGAGTTAATCTTCTCTCCTGAGCAGATAAGAGTAAGAACTCACTTCTTGGCAAAACCCCTTTAAGCATGTAGGCAAAGATAAAGATTATTACCAAATACATTGCTGTTCTGATTTTGCCTCCTTCCAGAGTTAAAGCAGTTCTTTTCTTCTACTTGTTTACATAAAGTTTCCTAGGTTATCGACCTTCTCTCTCTCCACGAGCAGCCCTGGCCAGGATGGCAACGTCACTTCCTGTTGTATCTTACCTGCAGCACAGGAGCTTGTTTATCTTTCTTACTATAACCCTTTAAAGCTCTGTAGCCTTGTGCCCTGTTTAAACCCCTCCATTACCAATGTTCCTATAATAGGATCAGCTAGGAATAGCTGAAATGTCAGTCATTGCTGTAGAACTGCACAGCCTCAACAGGAAGTGGGAGCCTGAAGCTGGCTGTGAAGAGAAGGCTTTGTGAAACAGCAGGATGATAAAAGACCTTCATTAAAGGGCTACCGTTTTAACAAATAAAGATTGTTCATTGCATAATGAAAGGATGTACAGTTTCCAATATAGTTTCTGTATAAAATCCTCAAAGTTTTCAGGATTTCTGTTAACTGTTATTTACTACCTTCATTTTTTATTTCCATTGGATAAAAATGTGTCCCGGTCATGTGATCAACCCATCTTTTACAAACGTTTGGTCTACATTCTGAACACCTAGCATCTTTGTAGTATGTATTATTTACCCATTTTGCTATATTCATACTTTTGGTCTGTTACAGTATACAGAATGAAGAAAATTGCTTATGTTACATGGCAGCTGTCGACAATCAAGTTAGCTGCTGTTGACTTATCTTATCACTAACACTATTAAAATACATTCCAAACATTAACATTTCTCATCTATCCATGGTTTGGAATGGGGGAGTCAAAACTCTAGGGATCCTGCAAGCAAGGCAATGAGATGTCTTCAGCTTTAACACTGCATAGAAGTTCGGTTCTCTACAAAGGACAGATGGGGATTCTAGAGGTTACACCCATATTGATCAGGAAATGATGGCATATCTTTACTATATATCATTACTGATGGTGGGAAAACCTTTAATAAGTTAAAGAGGTTGTCTCACTACCAGGGCCGGACTGGGAATAAAAATCAGCCTTGGCACAAAGCCCCCAGCAGCCCACATACAATATCCACTTAAAAAATTTCCCTTGTTCTCGCTCCTCGCCACTTTCTAAAATAAACTACACAAGAAAGCTGCTTTCATACAGAGCATTTTTGCTGCATTTTTGATGTGTTTTTGGTGCGTTTTGTGCAGAAAGGCAGAGCAGTTAATGCTGAACATTTCTGCACAAAAAAATGCATCAAAAAATGCATCAAAACCGCTCCGTGTGAAAGCAGCCTAAACACAAGCAAGGACGAAACAGTGGTGCAGAGAAACCCCTCATCACAGAGTCAGGTGTGCACTTTACAATCAGGGACAAGCCCACACTGACACTACATAAGCACCAACATAACCTACAACATCACCAGTAGTCAGGTCACCATCCCACACACCCCTTGTATATAATCCCACACACCCCTTGTATATAATCCCACACACCCCCTGTATATAATCCCACACACCCCCTGTATATAATCCCCACACATCCCCTGTATATAATCCCCACACAGCCCCTGTATATATAATCCCCACACAGCCCCTGTATATAATCCCCACACAGCCCCTGTATATCCCACACACCCCCCTGTATATAATCCCACACACCCCCTGTATATAATCCCCACACAGCCCCTGTATATAATCCCCACACAGCCCCTGTATACCCCGCACACCCCCTGTATACCCCGCACACCTCCTGTATGCCCCGCACACCCCCTGTATACCCCGCACACCCCCTGTATATCCCACACACCCCCTGTATATCCCACACACCCCCTGTATAACCCCGCACACCCCCTGTATACCCCGCACACCCCCTGTATACCCCACACACCCCCTGTATACCCCCTGTATAACCCCGCACACCCCCTGTATACCGCGCACACCCCCTGTATACCGCGCACACCCCCTGTATACCCCCAGTATATCCCACACACCCCCTGTATAACCCGCACACCCCTTGTATAACCCGCACATCTCCTGTATACCCCACACACCCCCTGTATACCCCACACACCCCCTGTACACCCCCTGTACACCCCACACACCCCCTGTACACCCCACACACCCTCTGTACGCCCCACATACCCCCTGTACGCCCCACATACCCCCTGTATACCCCACACACCCCCTGTATATCCCACACACCCCCTGTATAACCCAAAACCCCCACTGTATACCCTACACACCCCCTGTATAACCCACACACCCCCTGTATACCCTACACAATGAGCACACATATATACAGTACATACACAGACATGACATGAACACACAGACACCTGCACACATACCTTCACTACAGTTCACAGTGAGGCTCCTCACTCACTGGGGAGCTCCAGGACGGGCAGGAGATGGACCCGGGAGCCGAGATCACAGCAGCGTCTCCCTGCCGGACAGTGGCTGCTGCACTTCCTGAGCTGTGTGTGTGAGCAGCCTGCGCCCCTCCTCTCTCCTCAGCCCCGTCACCTCCTGCAGTCGCTCTGCCTGCACTGAGCAGCCATCCTGAGCTGTGTGTGAGTCCTGAGGACGCACACACAGCTCAATAGACCGTCGGGATCTGAGGTTCGGGGCACAGGCAGTCTTGTCCGGAGCTTGTGCCCCGAACAGTACTGCCTAGCGACGCCCCTGGTTACAGGCAACTCCGGGCGCTGTGGAGCATCCCTGGCTCACTGCAGCGGCCCTCAACTGCCGGTGCTGCTATGTCCTGCTGCAGCCGCATAGCAGACAAGTGCGGCGGCGGCGCTGCTGTAAGGTGAGCAGTGCCGGTAGGTATGCTCGGGCGGCCCACGTGTGTCTCGGCTGCGTGGCCCGCCGGGATTTTGCCCGGTGGGGCAGGTTCTTAGTCCGGGCCTCCTCACTACAAGGATTGCTTTTTATGTTAAAGATCTTGCAAAAACAAGTCACTTTGCAATATATGTCCACTAACTGTGTCCTACCAATTCCTAGATATCCCCTCTTTTATGGGCTGCCTCAGCTCCTCAGGTCGATATAGCTACAGACCTGTTCAATCTCTTATGATAGGCTGCCAGCACTGGTTGCTATAGCTACATACCTGGCTTCTACTGTAGCCTAATAGAAGCCAGTAAACACACCCCTGAATTCAAAATGAAACCAAGGAAACAGGACTGAGGTAAGATGAATCAATGAAGTGAGACAACTCCTTTAAATTTGAGCAACAGCATATACAGAACAGTACATGCCTGAGTACGTCATAGAAACAATGAGAAAAACATTAGGGTTCCTCAAAAGCAGCTCGTTAACAGTTTCACGTACGCATCCAGGAAAAGATGTGAAAATGCATTTCTGTGTACTTATTTAACAGTGTCAGGATTTTACATATACTATATATCAGGTATTAAATATGGAGCTCTAATGTGAAAGGGGGTTGTTAACTCTCCAGACATATCTGCATCAGTAAATAATTGTATTCAACTCAGGAGCACCTGGGTGTAACCAGTTTGGGATGTGTCCCTGCATTATCAAATCTGTGCAAATATAGGGCTATGTCTACACAGTTGTGTAATACTGAAATACTGTTGGATTTTTGGGAGTTTCAGTATTTTGAAACCACTGAGAATCCGACGGTGCACTGTGCTGCATAGACAGCAAAGAAAAACCTGAGCTGTAGTCTACACAGCACAGGTTTCTTAACCCCTTCAGCCGAAAGCCTGAAAAGTAGTTACCACAAAAAAATGTTTGTTTTTGCCTCCTTGCGTTTCAACAGTTGTAACTTTTTTATTTTTTCAATTACGCAGTTGTATGAGGAATCCCATGAAGGGAGAACTGTTACTTTTTTTTTTTTTTACACTTAGATTATGATGTATTAGTATATATGAATATGCTATTACATTACTGTGTCAGTATGACACAGGCAGTGATCAGGACAGCACACAGTCTGCACTGATCGCCTTCAAACCAGAGGCCCGGGGGTACTTCTGGGTCCCCAGGGCTGACTGTGCAGCCGTTCCCTGGGCTCTGTCGGATCATCGGGTGTTCCAATCACCTGACAGAGCAGGGGAACCCTTTGATTGTGCTGCGGTGATGAACTGCGGCAATCAAAGGGTTAAAGCACCGGGGAGCGGAGGTTTACCCCGCTCCCCGGTGCCAGCAGGATTTGCTCTGGGATCAGGGCTGTGTAGTACAGCTCCGATCTCAGCGCTGCTGTGGCGACCAGAGCAGCAAAATCCGATGTCTGCAGTGACACAGTCACTAAGGAGTTAACTGCCATGTTAAAAATCCGGCGGCATATGCAACATGTTGCAAATTCCGCTGGAGTTTTGCGGTTTGCCGTCGGTCTCCCGTACAGTCAATTGTACAGGCCAACGCCGAACAACTAAAACCTATATTTTTTGTCCTATGCGGTGTGGCCCTAGCCTAGGACGGTGTATGGGTAAACCCATTTGACAATGGAAATAACACAGAGTTATGAATTTAGTCCTACATTTCTAGGAGGAATAACGAAGGAATGGCCTTACTCAGGTTATCAGAAAGGATTATTGTTATTTTAAGAAGAATACTAAAGCTGAAAAGTCAAGAGAGCTGACAATCTCCTTTAAGGTGGAATTCCACCATTTTAAAATGCTCATCAGTTTTAGAGGATGATAGAAAAAAACAAACACAACGAAATCTTTTGAACCTGCTCATTCCAGTGCTGCTGCCTGGTGATTCCGTAGTGATAACGTCGCTGTTCATTCTTCACGTGAACCTGCAGCTATTCACAGGTCGCAGCTATCTCTTGCTGAATATACGGTATTTTACAGCTGAGGACTATAGGCTACAATCTCATGTAAGCACTGCTTGTGACATCATCAGCGAGTGCAGCGGGACCAGCGATGGTGCTGGAACCAGTGGGTATAAAAGAGTTTTTTTTTTTGTTTTTATTTTCAATCATTTCCTAATGACTGATGAGCTTTTTAAAATAATGGAACAACCTTTTAGCCATCTCAAAGACCACCCCAGATCACACCTTGATGTCCTATGCTATGCACAGCATAAGGTAAGACATTGAAATAAAGGTGGATAAAGATATGTCACACAACCATCTCCCTGGATAATGTTGTAATCATCTAATTTTTAAAATTTTTTTTTATAAATATAAATTAATAATAATAAAATATTATTTTTTTATAAAAAATATATATAAAAATAAAAGTAAGGCCCCGAAGGGAAAAGGGGAAAAAGGGTAACAAGGCCCAATTTTCTCGCTCAGGTAGGGCGAGACTAAAAACATTACCGAGAGCCCTGGCTCGGGGGTAGAAGCCCCATTTTGTTTTTTGCAGCTGCATTGGGGTTGGGAACGTTTATCAAAGTATTTGTCCGGTCCGGGGGCTTTTAAAAACCCGGGACATCAAAGGTTTTTAGGGTGAATCTCCCCCCGTTCCAGGGCCGGATTTGTTGGCTATATAAGTCAGCTAGTAGCTGACTGGGGGGGGTCTGCAGTTACAGGCAGAGTTGGCCCTGAGAGGCTACACCACAAGCTCCAAGCCAGTAGTAAGGATTACTTTTGTTTAGTTAGCGCTCGGACGAGCAGGAGTTTATTTTGTGTAATATTTGTATTGACATACGTTTTGGCTACCATCCACACAATAAACGCTGGACACGTACCGTGTGTCTACTGCGAGGCTGTCCTGTGTCTCCATTTGCCTGGGACTTGCTGTACCACCGAGCTTACCCCCTTACAGAATATATATATATTTTAAAATATTATATATAAAAATATTATAATATATATATATATATATATATATGCAGATATACAATGAAAGATATAAAAGAACCAACTATTCTAGATCTCTTAGCTAATTCTTTGCATAAATTGGCAGCCAGATAGTACCCGAGATTTTGACTGGACACCTTATGTTCCAGATTGCAACAGAAAACTGTAACCAGAACATCAAAGTCACACAACGACTCAAAAGTTAATAAAACAATCTAAATTCATAATTCAGGGTCAGGCGGACTTCGACACTGCAAAGTCCTTCAAAAGTCCGGAAGGATGCTCATCCAATGAGATCAATATAAACGACTCCCACATGCTCCAGGATCAATCTTTGGTGCCTTGGCTTTGCGGTTTGCAGTCATGCTCAATCGTGCTGTAAAGGATTGATTTTCTGGGGTAAGCAGGTCATCTACGGTTTCATCTCCAAAGTAAACAGCATCAGCAATGAATGCAGATAGTTTTCTGCTATGCTGATGATATCAACAGTGAAGTGAACAGATCTAAATTAGCAATCGATCACTACTGCTTGAATTAACTAGTGGTTTAAGGACAATTTTTTTTTTCCAGTTCCAAGGGCTTATTACCTTTTTGCGGTGGAGCTAGGAGAACGCAGCATCATCTCCTGGAACGCTGGTGGCCGGAGATTACACGTCAATCAATGAAGTGGAGCAGCTGGCTGTTCCTATTAAGGCCCGTAAACCATCTTCTGCTAATATTTGGAAGTGTGACACAGATCGTGGAGATTTTGCCAGTTTTCATTCATTATATATTTTGGCAACAAACAGAAAGTGGACGGTGTCTGGCTTCGCACATGAATCATGCTCTTAAGTTCCTTTGTAGGACTGACAGAGGAATTTCTGTCCGTGACCAAGAAAATGAAGAGTTGGCTGTCTGTCTCTTGTCTGTAGTCCAATATGTTCATTATAACCTCAGCGATGCCACGTCTGCCAACATAATTATTTTGTTGTCTGTATTGAATGTGCGCACCTCTTAACGTGTACTGCTCTTTTACCTAGTATGGGTTTAAATCGTTCAAAGTCACAGTTTATGTATTATTGTTATCAAACATTTGTTTTATTAACAATTATAACGATTGCCTCAGCTTTTCTAAGAGATAAAATAGAAAAGAAGAAAAGGACGCAGGAGATAAAGCTGCTGGCACTCGAGTTCTAGGATGGCTTTGCCCCAGTACATTTTGGCCGGCTGTTCATAAGCGGGACTTTTGTTTTACCCTTCCTATCCAGGATGGTGCACAGATGGGTGCATGCCTTGGCTTTGCTGCATAGACAATACAGGCCCGTACTTAATTACATTGCACTGTTATGACATATTAAAAATCCCCTCCGTATACAAGGTCCCTGCAACACAGCAGAGCTGGTTTTATCAGAACGGGTGTGTGCGCACGTGGGGGTGGGGGGAGGGGGGAGCTTCCATCAGAGACTAATCTTTTATTAATAACCCTTACAAATGGCTCAAGGATTTGATGTCCTTCCACACATCAATTTTAATCTCCTCAAATAAAAGCTTCTGTTAAAATGTTTATAGATTATCAACATCAAATATAAGCGGTTGGAGAAAACGCTGTATTGTTCTAGCGCAATTAAAACCGTAATCCCCGAAACTTTGTATCGGCAAACAATCTGGGCGAGTGCAGGGATTGTATCTTTTCGGTCAATCTGGGTCCCTCTGGAAATGGATTAAGGCAGATATTAAAATAATCATTCAGGTGGCCAGTACATGTGAGGAAAGCGTGATTCGAGAGAGATGGGTACATAGGAGAATTTGTACTATACACAAATAAAAATACACAAAAAGTATCCTTTATCATTGGGGGGAAAAAAAATCATCCACATGTTCTCTCTTGGATGCAACATGTAAGTGGTTGTCCTACAGCTTGTGCTATTGAGGTCAATGATATATACCATAACTGTAATAATACCTCGTCCCCTACTGTTAGGCATGTTAACACACGGACTTTATTCAGAGGAATTTGTGCGCCGTATTGACGCACAAATCCGCCTGGAACAATGGCGCGGTTATGGGACAGGCGGGGCCGAGCGCGGCGGGGGCCGCTCCCGGGGCCCCATAGACAATGAAAATTGTTTACGGCCCGCGCCGAAAAAAATGTGCATGTCACTTTTTTTCCCCCGGGGGCGGATTGCCGAGCGGGGGGGAGCGAAAATCCCATTTTTCTAAATAAGCATGGATTAGAAATTGCTGCCGCGGTTGGCGCCGTACTGAAGCGAAAATCCGGCGCGCAGTACGGCGCCAATACGCGGCAGAATAAGCCGTGTGAACGAGGCCTTAGACTATGGTGTAAACAACATACTGGTACCTAATTCACGGCGGATTTGTGCGCTTAATACGGCGCACAAATCCGTCGGGAAATAACCGTGTGCCCACGGCCTTACTAAAAAGAGGAACAAAATAGTGCTGAAAAACCTTTTTTAGAACTAAAAAATATATGCACAAAAATAACATTTCATAGGTTCAAATTTTTATGGAGTACCTATTCTTACAGCAGCATAGGTTATTTGGGACAGCTGATGCTTGATGACCTGCGAGCAGCTTCTATTTCACTCACGCAAGTCACAATGAGCAATAATCAAGTCAGACCCCTGGATCGGCAGCAGGCAGAAGAGATTTTTTTTTTTTTTAAAGGAGTCGTCCACCTCATAAGAAAATAAAAGGAACAGGTCCCCGATCCCCAGTAAAATAATAATAAAAAAAAAACCCCAAAAAACCTTTTACCCCACCGCTCTCCGGTCCCTGGTTCCAGTGGCATGTCTTCCTGGTGTTCTGTACACATTGCAAAAAGGGCAAAAAAAAACATGGAAATCTCCAAAGAAGCATTTTATGCTATCTACAATATATGAAAAAACTTTGAGATTCTTGGTCAGCATGTTTTGAATTTTGGCCACCCCGGCTTACAACGGGATCTCAGTTGGGTGGTCCTACTCTATATTATCTCTCACCTGGGTCAACTTCAGACCTCTCACTGTGCCAAACGGCCTCCAAAATGCAGAGAGAAAAATAAAAAAAAAAGCCCACCAACCTTTCATAGCTAGTGCATTTGATATAACAGCCTGTGGTAGGTGGGCTGGGTGCAGGAAACCAAAATGGAGGTAATCTACTTCTCCTTTATAGTTTTTTTGCTTTTTGCAGTGGTGTGCCACTGGATTGGCTATGTGCATATGTATATGTGCCGGCAGCCATCCAGTGGCACCCAGGTTCGCAGTGTTTTTTTCGAGAAATGTTTTTTTCTGTGACAGATTATCGTTGTATTTGGGCTACATAATTTGCTTTTAAACGTATATTAAGGAGAAGTAGATACATCCATTTTGGTTTCTGCACACCGCCACTCCACAGGCTGTCTTATATAAGATCTACACAGCTCAAAGCACTTGAGGTATCATGATGTCTAAGGGCATGCCCAAGGAGCTTAGGGTCGAATTGTGCAAGGCACAGATCTGGCCAGGTTAAAAAGAATTTCTGCAGCAATCTAGGTTCCTAAGAGCTCACAGTGGCCTCCATCAATATTAATGGAAGAATACTTTGGGACGACCACAAAATCTTCCTCGACCTGGCCGTCCAGCCAACCAAGCGGTCGTGGGAGAAGAGCCTGGTAAGAGAGGAAAAGAGAACCCCCAAGGTTCCACTGTGGACTGAGCTCCAGTAGATGCAGTAGGAAGATGGGAGAAATTTCCTCAAAGTCAACTATCACTGCGCTCCTCCACCAGTCGGGGCTTTATGGCAGAGGGCGCCGACAGAAAAAAGCTTCCTCACGTGACAAGATCATATGGAACAGCCTGCATACAAGTTTACAAAAAAAAACACACGAAGGACCCCCGGGACTATGAAGGAATAAGTTTCTCTGGTCTGAAGAGATGAAGATTGTTCTGGACCTCAGGACTGGCTGAAGTTCTTCCAAACAAGACAAGACCCTGGCACACAGACTAAATAACAAAGGCAGTGGCTTCAGACCAACTCTGTGACATTCTTGACTGGCCAGCCAGAGCCTTGGACCTAAACCCAATTGAGCATTCTCTGGAGAGACTTGGAAATGGCTTCCACCAACCGTTCATCCATCCACCTGAGGGAACTGGAGAGGATCTGCAAAGGAAGAATGGCAGAGGATCCCTAAATCAAGAGTGTGAAAAAATACTTGCTGCATTATTCCCATGAAGAACATGACTGTACTAGCTCAAAAGGTGCTTCTACTCAATACTGAGCTAAGGGTCTGAATACTTATGACCATGTTTTTTCAAGTATGATAGATAGCATAAATGCTTCTTTAGGGATTTCCACGTAATGTATTGCCCTGTTTGCAGTAGTATGCCGCTGGCAGTGGTGTGGGTGGGTGTGTGTATCAGTATATATATATGTGTTGGCCGAACCTGTCAGTGGCACCCAGGTGTCATAAGTTTTTTAGAAATCGTTTTTTGTGCAGTAACCAGTACCGGTATATTTGGTGTATATTGATTTTAACAGTATATGGGGAGGAAAGGGTGCATCCAGTTTGGTTTTTATGCACCCGCCCACTCTCACAGGCTGTATAAGAAGTGCAACCTGCAGGTAGGGTGTTTTTTTTTTTTTTTTCTCTCTGGAGAAAGTGAGGTCTGTTGACCAGTGAGAGGCCTGGTGGCCTCTATGTAGAGGTAAAAAAAATAGCATAGGACTGCCCGATTTGAGATCACGTTGAAGGTCGTGGGCAGATTAAAACATCTTTGATCAAAATATGTGAACCGAGAATCTCAAAGTTTTTTCTGTAGAATTGTGGCAAGGCGCAAGATCTGGCAAGGTACCAAAGAATTTCTGCAGCACTAAAGGTTCTAGAGCTCAGTGGCCTATAATACATAATGGTAGAAAAATTTGGGACGACCACAACTCTTCCTCGACCTGGCCGTCCAGCCAAACCAAGCGGTCGTGGGAGAAGAGCCTTGGTAAGAGAGGAAAAGAAGAACCCCAAGATCACTGTGGCTGAGCTCCAGAGATGCAGTAGGAAGTTGGAGAAATTTCCTCAAAGTCAAACTTCACTGCAGCCTCCACCAGTCGGGGCTTTATGGCAGAGTGTGCTGACCTCTCCTCAGTGCAATACATATGAAGCATGCATACAGTTTGCAAAAAAACATGAAGGACTCTCGGACTATGAGGAATGAGATTCTCTGTCTGATGAGTATGAGATTGATCCTTTTTGGTGTTAATTGTAAAGCGGTATGTGTGGAGGAAAACCAGGCCTGCTCATCACCTGCCCTAATACATCCCAACAGTCGACACAAGGTGGTGGCAGCATTCAATGCTATGGGGGGTGTTTTTCAGCTGAAAGGACAGGACGACTGGTAGCAATTTGAGAAGGAAAGGTGGAATGCGGCCAGTACGAGATATCATGGATGAAAACCTCCTTTCAGACAGCTTCTGGACCTCAGACTGGGCGATGGTTCTTCAACAAGACAACTACCATAAGGCACACAGGCTAAAATAACAAAGCAGTGGCTTCAGAACAACTCTGAGAACATTCTTGAACTGGCCCAGCCAGAGCCCTGACCTAAACCCAATTGAGCATCTCATGGAGAGACTTGAAAATGGCTTCCACCAAATTCACCATCCAACTGGAGGGAACTGGAGAGGATCTGCAAGGAAGAATGGCAGAGGATCCTAAATCCAGGTGGAAAAAAACTTGATGCATCATTCCCAAGAAGACTCATGACTGTACTAGCTCAAAAGGTGCTTCTACTCAATACTGAGCTAAGGGTCTGAATACTTATGACCATGTGATATTTCAGTTTCTCTTGTTTAATAAATTTGCAATAATAGCTACATTTCTGTTTTTCTTTCTTTCAAGATGGCGTGCGGAGTGTACATTAATGAGCCAAAAAATGAACTTTTTTGAACTTCCCAAATGGCTACACAGTAGATATTTTGGATATGACTGGAATTCTTACAACACCTAGGGAATGATTACATCTTCACCAGATTTTTTGTTAGTCACAATTTATCATTTTATTTCCATAAGTTAGTGCTATATTTTAAATCAATTTTATATTTTAGCTAAACAAAATGAGATGCACTAAACTTCAAAAAAATCAACATAGGAGTATATTCACACAGAATAATTTTCTGACTGAAAAATATGCTGTTTAACCCACAGAAGTCTGGGGAGCATGCATGTTTGAACGTAGATTATCCCCATTGATTAGGACTTTTCCACGCTCTGGCTTCAAACGCGTTTACCAAGCTGAATATGGTTGGAATCTTTTAAGTGATAAAACTTCCTTCTTTGCATCTTACACAATCACTTTCAAGATTTCTTCCATGCATCCCCCACATCCAACACTCAAAAGTAACCTGAAAACCAATCTCTTCACTAAAGGGGTTGTCTCACTACATTGATACGTTCTGTTTTCTTTTTATTTTGAATTCAGGGGTGTGTTTACTGGCTTCTACTAGGCTGCAGTAGAAGCCAGGTCTGTAGCTATAGCAACCAGTGCTTGCAGCCTATCATGAGAGATCGAACAGGTCTGTAGCAATAGACCACCATTTGGGTGGGTCTACAGCAGTGGCTGACATTTCAGCTCTGCTAGCTCCTATTCATAAGGGCGCGTTCCCACTGCACTGGTTTGCCGGCCGGTATTTGTCCTGTAAAGCGTCCCTCCCCACGGCCACGGGGGGGATGGCTTTTCTCCGTGATGAGCGGAGAAAAGCCCTCCCCCTTCACATTGAGATGCACAGATTCCGTCCGGAAACCGGACAGAAGAATGTGCTTGCTCAATGTTTTGCGGCAAAACCGCGGGCGGAAAAACCGCCCGACGGAAAATCCATGCAGTGGGGACTGCGGTACGGGTTTTCCATAGAGCACAATTGTGCTCATTTTCGGCAGGTTTTTCAGGTGGTCTGAAAAACCGCAACCGGCTGAAAAAACATCCGAAAACCCATGCCGTGGGGACATGCCCTAACTATGCCTGTTAGAGGAACATTATTGATGGAGGGGCTGTAAAAAAACATTGGCACTGTTTAAGGATGATGTTTGGCTATAAATGTGAGCTATCAGAGCTGTATTTGTCATTAGAGGAAGCTGAGACTCTTATCTTTGATGTATTTAAACATAACCATACTCTGCAGACCTTACTGGATGGTACAATACTTCTTTCAAGTCAGTAGGAGGATATGATTAGAGACTGAGAACCTTCATCCTGCTGATAAGACACAGCAGGGAGTGATATCAACAGTCCAACCACTGCTATAGCAGAATGGGATGGTTGGTAACTAGAAAAGTTTGTATAAACAAGCAGGAGATCAGAACTGTTCTAACTCTGAAATGAATTGGAATAGCAATGTATTTGGTAACAGGCTTTAAACATGTAGATAAAGGTTGATAAAGTTTATCAATAAGACCGTTTTCTAAAATGGAGTATGCGCAAAAATGTCATGGGACTGTACTCCAAGGCACCAGGAACACGCTTAAAGTCCTACTGGCTACCTGGCTCCTGGATCTGTCCAGTCCTGTTACAGGACTGAAGCATACGTTACTAAAATAAAAAGGAATCCATTATACATTTCTAAAACTTATGTAATCTATGTATGAAATGGAGAGCACCAATCATGTTGCACTTTTCTCTTTGTCTGCGGTGTCCCTGTAACATTCAATGTTGTTTAGTTCTAAACCTTGATATTCATCCTCATCCATACATATATGGTACGAGCTGAACGGCTTTGTCTTAATATATTTCAGACACCTCTGCTTTCCTGTCGAAAAGATAATGTATTCTCCAGCCACTTCATTTGAGCCAGCATATTCTTGGAAGAGGATACTTAGAAGGGTAAGCAGTTTGTTTGTGGGTAACCACACCAAGTAAAGTGAAAATGTACAGATCAATGGGAATTTTATTTCCTGGGACTGGATTAATTTCTCAGATTTCTGTGGTATAGTGTGTTGACATTTTGCCTATTTATCCGCATACTCCTGTATGTTTCTATTAGGTTATGTTCACATGGCTTATAGCCTGTGTATAGTGGTGTGTACTGTGTGCGCTGCTATATGCCGGCTGTGTTAGAAGTACTCGGTGGTCAGCACGTATTTCTAAAGTGCTCTGTGCTGGCCACATTCACTTTCATTTTCCCCGACGCATACTGTGCTGTAAAATGATAGCGCTCAGTGAGTGCTATGATTTGACTGTAATTGTGGGCAGTACTTCGGGCATTTGCCACAGCACACCCCCCCCTCCCCCCCCCCCCCCCCCCCCAAATATGTGACGAAGTACGCCCCGCAAATACAACCCACAATTACGCCGTGTGAACGTACCCTTAGACTATGTTCACACAGTGTAATTGCGGGCCGTACAGTACACCCCGCAATTACGCCAGGTGTTTGGGAGTCGTGCTGATCGGCATCTATTCCCGCAAGGCGGGAGGGGTTGTGGATTACCGTAATGACTGGGGCGCATTTCGCTCATATTAGAGCGCAGTATGTCACGAAATACGTGGCGAAATGCGCCCCAATTTAAGCCGTGTGAACATAGCCTTAGGGCTCATCCCCACGGCAAAGGACAAATAACAGTTGGTTTATCAGACAGATATTTGTCCTGTTTTAGTGCGTGGGGACGGCTTTTCTCCGCGATGAGCGGAGAATAGCCCTTCTCCCTTCCCATTGATATGTTCATATTCCATCCGTTTTTCAAATGAACATGTTCAATGTTTTTCGGGCAGCTGGGGACTGCTGCACGGGTTTTCCATAGCGGCCGGGTTTGTTTGTTTGGGGAGGTTTTTTCAGCCTGTGTGCAAAACTGCAACCCTTCTGAAAGCCCGGCCGCAAACCGGTGCCGTGGGGACATGCCCTTAGAGCTCTGTAGCCATTATATGTACAGTTTCTAAATCTCCAACACTCATGTCACTATGACTGGAAAAGCTTGGAATAGTAGAGCTAATATGTCAAGTCACTGTTATAGACCCACTCACAGCCTGACCAGGAAGTGCGAGTCTGAAGCTGCCATTGGCTCTGTGAAGCTGAATGGTGCGACAACCCCTTTGACTGAAAGTAGGTGACGCACAAAAATCTCATTACCAACCCAAACTTCCCTATGTAGTTCTGTAAAACCCCCAGAGTGAACACAGCCTTAGCTGATGCATAAGCTCCATTTTGTTGTCACTGTGAGAGAAGACTCAATGTGTTTTGCTTGCAAAACATATGGTGAACACAGCTTGACTGATTTCAATCAGAAAACATTGGTTCTTCAATATGAAATGAGAGTAATTCCAGGGACAGGTAGTTAGCCAGATGTAAAACTAAACCCAGAAGGAATCAATTATCAGAAAAATAGAAACAGAGTCTGACAGCAGACAAGATGGAACTGGTTGTATTCTCTAGGGCTTTTAAGCTGATAAGTGCATTCGATGACTTAATTGCTGTAAATTAATGCCAATATTAAGCAGGTTGGAACGCCCACCACACCTTTCACGTTGCTATGGAGCTGGATGGTGCAATTAAAATTCCACTCTCACTTATGTATGAATTTCAGCCATAACTGGGGAAAATAAAAGGTTGAGCTCCACTACTGGGAATGTCTCTAATACATGTCATTACTTACTACAATACTACAGTTAGGGTGCTTTCACACGGTGCATTTTTGATGCGATTTTTCAATGCGTTTTTTGTGCAGGAAGGGTGAGCAGAGAGTGAGGAAGAAGGGAGCGTTTCAAAACTTAACTCAAATAATAACTTTACAACAGTGGATAATCTATACAGCAAGACACAAGCTCATACACTGCACTTTCTCCCAAGCCCCTTGAAGCTCATTCATTTTCCCTGTCATTAGATAAGAAGTGTTTCACGCAAGCGTTGTCTGTCGGCTCTCTGGTCGTGTCTAATGTAAACTTTCAGGTAAACTAAGGGGGACTGAGTAATGCCTGTAGCTCTTCAGAGGCTTCACTTTTTGTTAATCACATATATTTAGAAAAGTGATTAAATACCCATTTTGGAGGATCCCACGTCAACATCACATTGTGGCAAAACCCCTTTAATCGCTGCATAAAAAAATTGCTGCGGCAAACATCGCGGTTCTGACTGCGATTTTACTGCAAATTTACCACGATTTTTGGTCAGCAATGTACAGCTTTAATTGCTGGGCCTTCCTTCACAAAGATTGCATTGAAAAAACGCACCAAAAACGCACCGTGTGAAAGCCCCCTTAGGACAAGGTTCCCATATTTCATCTACCATATTTACCGTTTGCTACACTAGAGATACAAGAAGCTCCAACATGAAAATCTAATGACTGACTCAGTTTTGTGGTGGTTATAGCACATATGTCTTGCAGTGCCAGGATGTTCTTACCTAACCCCAAGACAAATCCAACTGTTTATCGAACACTTTAATCTAGTCTGAGGCTGCTATATTGCTGGTAGAAACTCCCATAGCAGATAAGCATTGCCTTTGATGGAAGAAAGTTTATTTGAGGCAAGGAAGATATTAAGCCTGTTATCAATAGACATACGTTGTCTACAGAGAAAAGGAAGCATCCAAAAAAAATCCAGAATTGGAGATCTGCTGTGGTCACCAAATTCATGCATGGACTCTTGCTAGGCAGCAGCTCAGACAAATGGGGTCTATAGGGTGCGGTTAATGCCCGTCGTGTAACCGATCCAGCGCCACCTTTGCGACAGAGGCTCCAAACAGAACCTCTGATGCAGATGTGAATTGGGCCGAAGTATTTTATTTTATATTAGTAGATATCCCATCTCAAGGCAGTGATTGTAATAGAAAATGCATTTTGGATTAGCCGGCTTCCTTTCCAACCAGCTTGGCATCATCTACATCACACTATACATTCCTGCACAGCCCTTTATGTGGGCAATGACTATTAGGCCGTGTTCACATGGCTTATTCCCGAGGATTTGTGCGCCGTATTTGAGCGACCAAATCCGCCTCATGAATAAGGGTGACGGGACGGGGGTTGGGGCCGGAGCGCGACGGGGAGCGCGCTCCCGACCCCATAGGACATTGCATTGTTTACGGCGCGTCCGCGCCGTAAATAATGTGCAATGTCACTTTCTCACCCCCGCGGCGGATTTGCCGATGCGGGGAGGGAGCGGTCGGATTCCACTGTTCTCAATCGAGAGCAGTGGATTACACGTAATTGTGCCGCGGATTGGCGCCGTTACTGAGGGCAAATCTGAGCGCGCAGTACGGGCGCCAATACGCGGCAGAATAAGCCGTGTGAACGAGGCCTTAGGGTACATTCGCACAGCATATTGCGCCACAGCTAAGCACCGCAATACGCCTTCATTAGCGCTGTTGAAAGTATGCGCTGGCCAATACGTACTTTCAATACGAGGGAGCTCTTTGCCTCGCATACTTCTCTATTTCTTGGCGTGTGTGAACATACCCTTAATGTAGCAGGAGCTGGTCTCCGCAACACAGGTGAGTAGAGGACACAGCATTATCCTTAGCCCACACTCCCAGCTCATATTGTCCCCTCTGTCAATAATAAATAAGGTGACAATGTCCCTCGTATTGGTCCACATTTTTAAAAGGACATCAGAGTGTCATATATATAGATTATATTATAAATATATAATATATATATATTTATACACCACACACACACAAACATACATATACACACACAGACATTGTTATACACTCACCAGGCCACTTTATTAGGTACACCTGCTAGTAAGGTGTTGGACCCCCTTTTGCCTTCTGAACACTGCCTCTAATTCTTCGTGGCATATGATTCCACAAAGTGTGTTGCAACGATGCTCAATTGGTACCAAGGGGCCCAAAGCGTGCCCATGAAAATATTCCCCACACTATGGACACCTCCACCACCAGCCTGAACCGTTGATACAAGGCCAGGTTGGATCGCTTGCTTTCATGTTGTTGACCGCACTTAATTATGGACACTAACCATCGAATGTCGCAGCAGAAATCGAGATATTCATAGATCAAGGCAGAACGTTTTTTCCATTCTCTTACTGTCCTATTGCGATGTGCATGTGCGCAAATTGGAGCCTCAGTTTCCTGTTCTTGCTGAAAGGAGTGGCACACGGTGCGGTCTTTCTGCTGCTGTAGCCCATCTGCCTCAAAGTTCTTGTTACTGTGCGTTCAGAGAGCTCTTCTGCCTACCTTGGTTGTAACGGGTGGCTATTTGAGTCACTGTGTTGCCCTTTCTATCAGCTCGAACCAGTTGCCATTCTCCTTTGACCTCTGGCATCAACAAGGCATTTCGGCCCACAGGACTGCGCTCATGGACGTTTTTTTCTTTTTCGGTACCATTCGCTGTAAACACTTGAGATGGGTTGTGCGTGAAAATCCAGGAGATCAGCAGTTTCTGAAATACTCAGACCAGCCTTCTGGCACCAAACAAACCATGCCACGTTCAAAGGCACTCAAATCACCTTTCTTCCCATACTGATGCTCGGTTTGAACAGGCAGGAGATTGTCTTGACCATGTCTACATGCCTAAATGCACTGAGTTGCCGCATGTGATTGGCTGATTAGGAAATCGAAGTGTTAACGTGGGGGGGCAGTTGGACAGGTGTACCTAATAAAGTGGCGGTGAGTGTGTGTATATATATATATTTATATATATATATATAATATATATATATATTACCCTCTTTCTGATGGAAGTGTTGTGGATGGGAACAAAGGTTATCTATGTGTGATCCTTTGTGTCTCCATTTTAATGTATTAGTTAGTATAACACCAGGTATGTCTTTATATTATGGTATGTAAAGGCTGCCCTGTTATAATGTACACTCTCTAATGTGTTAACAAAATGGCCGCACATAATTATGCTTATAGAGATACCTACCGTATAATCCAAGATGGCGCCTCTGAGGTTTCGCCCCAGTTCGGACATTCCATGAGATAAAGGAGTACTGCGGCAGTTAGGATGTAACCAATAGAGTCTCTAACAGCTAGGTCCATGTGATGCTTTCTTATCGTGCTATCCCCCATTCAAATGTATCAAAAAACCTGCCATTTTGAGAAAAAAGACAGAAAGTGTATTCACACCAGCAAGGCATGCTGTGATTTTCTCTCTCGGTGCACCTTTATCATCCTAGGCTAATTTGGAGACCCCACAAGGATGTAGCGCCCCTTTGAGGTTCCATCCATATCAGAAGTGTCCTCTTAAATGCCAAGGTTTGACTGCATGTGTGTTTGGAGATAAAGATATACATGAATATGTATATGAAAAATTAAGTGTCAAGTCCCCCTCTATTGGCCCAAATATTTAAAAGACTCAGCATGTCATATAGATTATAAACATTATATATATATATAGATATATATATATATATATATATATATATATAATACACACACATATACATACACACACACACATACATACACACACGTACACATACATAAACTAATTTTTTTTAAGGAAGTTTATTAAAACGGATAACCACTAGCATCGCTATGAAAACCTGTAAACATTCCCTTCCATTTATGTCATAGATAAAAAGTGATACCGATCCTATGGAATACTGGCAAGCCTGAACGTCTCCTCTACTCTTATTTTTTCAGCACTTCTCAAACATTTCGTCACAGTAACATCTTTAATTTGACCTTCCTGCTACTGAAGTGTAGTATTGTAGTCTTAAGGATAATGTGTGTGTTAGACCATCTGATTTTCATTGCTGAGTTTTCGGGTTAAATACGAAATAGCTGCGTGCTCCGTGTGCGCTCACTTCATTCCTTAGAAGTTCACACTTCTTTCCTCGCTGCACAGTTCATTCCTTCTCAGCCCCGCTCTGCTTTGCTTCTCTCCAGCGGTTTCTGCTCCTGGGGCAGACTTTATCCTCTGTAGTATAGAACCAGCGTGTGCCGTATGCACATTCTGCAATTTGCACAATGATCAGCAGAATCGGTAATAAGTGTTTTTCTTTATTTATAACCACCCACACTGTGCTTATTGTCAGCAGAGCCGTTTTATTATTAACTGGGGGTGTTTTGTACATGCGTGTTGGTGAAAAAAAAAAAAAAGTTATGGCTCTGAGAGGACAGAGTGAAAAACTAACTTGATTAAAAAAAAAAAAAAGTGTTGTGTATGTCCCCAGTTCCTCAAAAAGGAAGAATGGAAATGGGGGCATACACAATACTCTGTAACTTATTCAACACATACTCATAGGCTATGGTCACACAGCTTATTCTGGGACGTATTTCAGCCCGTAATTTGCGCCGTACTGCAGCGAATTACGGGCTGTGAAATAGGTCCCATCCATTAGGTAATCCACAGTTCTATAAAGAACTATGGGATTACGGCTCCTCTCCCTGCTCGCACAATACGGCGAGCGGGGAGAAAGTGACATGCTACTTATTCACACCGTATCCGCGCTGAGAATAATGCATGTCTATGGGGCCGGCGAGCTGCTGGCCCCCCTCGCCCCGCCCCCGTCCATGCGGCGTAATTGCGGGGCGAAATACGTCCCACAAATAAGCCATGTGAACATATCCTTATGGGGATTTTCTCACTACAAAGATTAGTTTATAACATAAAGGGACCGTTAAATGAAGACTTTTTATAAAGACATTGGTCAGTAGATTTTACTTTAGTCATGAGATAAGAACATTTTTTATATGCTCTAAAGTGCACACAGGTTTCTATGGTTACCTGCATATCGCCCAAACGCGTTATAAAAATTGTGGGAGCAGAGGGGGCCCCCCCGACTATGGATGAGATCAAACAAAAATATCTAACAAGATTCGCTTCACTAAACAAAAGGTACATGTGCTGTCAGAATAATCGCTCCTGAGAAGTTGAATATGCTAATTACTGCTGTAGAACCGCCCACAGCCCGAGGAGACAGCGTGAGTGCAAATGTTTGGGAGTAAAGTGAAAAAACATGTGGTGGAAAACCCCTTTTTGGGTAAAAAAAAATTTAAAAAAACTAAAGGTGAAAAACAAAATATATAAAATACATATACACAACCCACAAACGGGAATTAACTTTCGGGGTAATTTTAATGTTTTTTATAATATTTAATTATAAATTAAAAAATTTACACCACACACACACCATGTACATTTTCTTGCTCATTAATTACACGTGTACCTTTTTTTGAAAAAAAGAAAAACCAGAATTAGATATTTATTGAAAAGAAAAACTGAAATATCACATGGTCATAAAGTTTTCAGCCCTTTTTGCTCAGTTTTGGGGTAGAAGCACCCTTTCAGCTAGTACAACCGGAGTTTGTTGTTTTCCCCCCTCATGTTATGATTGAAAACTTTTAAAAAATGATGGGGGGCCAAATACAATGGGCTCCAGGCGGGGCCCTTTTGTGGAAGGAGATATTTTGGGAAATTAGACACCAAGGAGGATTAAAAACAAAATGTAGGACCAGAATAGAGGGACCCCGGGGGGGGATGGAAACTGCCTTAGTGTATTACCAAAATTTTTGGTTAGCAAGGTTTTGGGATAAGACCAAATTTCCTTCATGGGGTTCAGCCCGTGGGAAGAACCCCTAGTCTCACCTGGTATGTCTCTTTCGGTGCTCATTCGAAAAAAACAAAACTTTTGATATCTCTATACTTGTGTTCCATTTGCGTCTACCCTCAGGGGATTACAAAGCCTGAACAAGGGGGGAATTGTTATGGAAATCACAATTATGTACATTTATGTTCTATCAGGAAGAATTCTTTTGTTCCAGCTTTGAATCCCTGAGGGGGACAAGACAAGATGGAAGGCCTCAGATTCCATCTTGTCTCCCTTTGTCTATACTGAAAATTCCTCCCCCTTGTGTAGTGCAGGCTTGAAAGTCTTGCAACTTCTATCAGTCTAGTATATTTCTATGAAGTCGTCTGTGTCCTTGCGTTGTTTTAGTAGAATCTCGATGTCTAACTGTAAACAATTCCTATGTTATGAGTTTCGAAGGACATTTGACTGTGTACTGATATGGGGCACAGTCAAAAGTGTTCTTCCATTAGTTTGTTGTTCTGGCATGCGCAATGGAATCACTGACCTTTAGATATCTTATACCACTACATCATACCGGCTAAGTAGCATTTACAAATACTTTAGAATAATCTGCATAATTAGAGGTGTGTTCTAGAACTGACCAGTGAAGATGCTTATTAATGATTATTAACGAGGTGATTGTTATAATATATGAATAATTATAAGAGGCGTTACTAACACAGATGACTAACAAGGTATTAACCAATAGAAATACATCTATTTTGCATAGATTGCTCAAAGTTAATAAAACTGCTTGCTAAGCTCTCAATAAAGGAGAAAGGATACACCGACATTATGGGGAATGTCTCTTGTTCTTTCGACGATTGTATGTGCACATGTACTTTTGAGTTAATTTATAATTTGGACACCGAACAGACAAAGCTGGGGGATATTTGTAATTCCCATATCAGAGTCTTCTTGGGAATGATGTTTATCACACCTGGATTTGGGGATCCTCTGCCATTCTTCCTTGCAGATCCTCTGCAGTTCCCTCGGGTTGGAGGTGAATGTTGGGGAGGGCCCATTTTTAAGTCTCTCAGAGTGCTAAATTTGGGGTTTAGGTCAGGGTTTGGCGGGGCCCAGTCAAGAAGGGTCAGGGTTTGTTTTGAAGCCACTGCTTTTGTTATTTTAGCTATGTGTTGGGGTCTTTGTCTTTTGGAAAAAGAACCTTGGGACCATTGAGGCCCAGAGCACTCTAGAAAGGGTTTTCTTCCAGGTATCATGTATTTTGCCGCATTCACCTTTCCTTCAATTGCAATCAGCGTCCTGTCCCTGCAGCTAAAAAAACACCCCCATGCTGATGCGCCACCACCATTTTTTCACTGTTGGGATTGTATTGGGCAAGGTGATGAGCGTGCCGGGTTTTTCCCCACACCCCTTTTTCAATTAACACCAAAAAGTTAAAATTTTCGTCCCATCAGCCAAGATCTTTTTCCCCTCTGTCGGGACCCTTCATGTTTTTTTTTCAACTGTATGCGGCTTTCATAGTTGGCACTGGGGAGGGGCTTCCCCCGGAACACCTGCCATAAACCCCCGATGGTGGAGGCTGCAGTGTTTTGTTGACTTTGTGGAACTTTCTCCCATCTCCCTGCTGATCTCTGGAGCTCAGCCACATGATCTTGGGGTTCTTCTTTACCTCTCTCACCAAGGTCTTCTCCCCGATGCTTTGTTTGGTTGGCGGCCAGGGGAGGAAAAGTTGTGGTCGTCCCAAATTCTTTCCAAATTTAAGGATTATGTATTCCCCCGTGCTCTTGGAACCCTTTATTTCTGCAGAAATTCGTTTGTAACCTTTGGGCCCGATCTGTTCCTTGCCACAATTTTTTCTCTGAGTCTTTGGGCAGTGCCTTAGAATCATGATTCCAGTGCTCGACATGCACTGGAGGTCTTTATAGAAGGTGTGTGCCCCCTTCCCAATCGTGTCAACAAAGGTCTGAAAACTTAGACCATGTGATTTTCAGTTTTTCTGTTTAATAAATCTGCAAAAATATCTACATTTCTGTTTTTTTTCTTTCAAGATGGGGTGCAGAGTGTACCTTCATGATCAAAAAAATAAACTTTTTTGTATCTTACCAAATGGCTACAATGAAACAGAGTGAAAAATTTAAAAGGGGTCTGAATACTTTCCGTACCCAGAATATAATTCCAAAACACAGGCAGTCAAACCTTGGTATTTAAAGGGACACTTCCATCAGAAAGAAGTATTTTTGTTGAATGGCAGGGCAAACAAATTTTACTTAACTGTTTTGGGGTGCCTCTCTAGTGTCCATTTTGATTTTTTCTGTTTTTCTTTGGGCAGGGTTTGATAAAGATTTAATTGGACCAAGCACCTCAAACTGGGGGTTTAGTGTTGGGAAAAAAAAACAACTCCCACATTTTTTCCCACTGTTTTAGAAAATATAAATGCATGATGGGAGTTGCAGTTTCCCAACAGCTGGAGGGCCGCACTTTGAGGATGCCTGGACTAGACCATAGGGCAATAAGGACCAATACAGGATAATAGAGTAATCTTTTTCTGCACTGGAAGAGTGGGGGTTTCTACGCACTAAAAAGGTCGAGCAAATAACACTGAAACCTTTCAGGCCATAGTCAACCCGGAAGAAGAACCGTAAAGCAATCCTCTAACCGCTGTGCTATCAGAGCTCACAGAGGAGAAGTCAAAGACACAAACCAGGAAGTCGTAACTTGGTGAATCATAAAGTGGGTTTGTCTCTTCCGTTACAAAGAATAGCTTTGTAGGTCACACAAAAATAAAGACATTTTCCAAATATATAGCTTGTTCCTCTGATATTCCCAAGGAGATACAATGGGGGGGGGGAATTCTTAATGACCTGCCCAGGCTATTCATTCCCTCAATAACCGACCTGTAAACAATTCTCCCCCTGCATGTTTGTTCAAATGCAGATAACAGTGAGTGAGGTCATCAAACAGGTCTGTCTCCGTTGTGCCTGTGCAGGCTCACAGTAAAAAGCTTGATTTATGTAAAATAAACCAGAACAGGTAATTAGGGTTTTTGTTTTGGTATCAAGAATCTAGCAGTCCTGATTAGTATTTGAGAAGCTAATCTGATCTAATTACATTTGAAAGCACAGCATGGCTTTGAGCTGTACAAGCATGGAGCTGTATGCAAATGAGTCAGTCTGAACCAGGAAGTGACAGAGTATTTCATTCATGCATTCTCTGAAACTCTGAAGGGAGACAACTCCTTTAAGAAAAAGTATTTAAAAAAAAAAAAAACACCACCACCCAATTACTTTTGGAGTCTTGAAGGCCAGTCCAAGACCTTGTATATTCAGCTCACAAATTATATGCAGTCCTCTTACTGTACAGTTTTTAACAGTTAACAGCGCTGCATAGTATTGATCTGCTTAACATAATTTACTTCTATGTATTTATAATGTACAATACAACCCCTTATAAAATGTGTGGGGACTGGAGCAGATTTATTTTCCCCATAAGGAGTAATGCAAATTGAATTAATTTGGTACTCAACCTGCCTTCTGGAAGAAATAAATGAGGAGTATCAAGGTACCACTGTATATACCTACATTTTTTTTTATTTCACTTTGAATTTTAAGATGTCTATGTAATATGTGTAAAAGTTCCACATAACTGCAGTGTCAAATCACTTTGGTCTGTGAGCCCCTTCTTTGGAACCCAAACTTTATATCCACAGCTGTGAACAGGAAAAAGCACTTTAAACTTGTATGCGTTTGCTTACAGTGACTAATACTTGCAGTTGACAGCACAAACACATGTCCAATACTCCCCCAGCTCTTAATAAAACGGCTCTGCTGACAATAAGCACAGTGTGGGTGGTTATAAATAAAGAAAAACACTTATTACCGATTCTCGAGCTCTTGCAAATTGCGAATGTGCATAGGCACCCGGTTTTCAATATACAAGGAAAAGTCTGCCCGGGATCAAAAACCGCTGGAGAGAACAAGCAGCAGGGGGCTGAGAAGGAATAAACTTGAAAGCGGGGAAGAAGTGTGAACTTCTAAGGAATGAAGTACCCACCGAGAACCAGCTTTTTCGTTTTTAACCCAAAACTCACAATGAAAACAGATGGCTAACAAACATTACCCCTTAAAGGGGTTGTCCACACTTTGTTTTCATCTTACCTCAGTACTTTTTTTTTGGTTTCATTTTAATTCAGGGCTTTTTTACGGCTTTACTGGGCTGCAGTAAAAGCAGGTCTGTAGCTATGCAACCATGCGGGCCACCTATCGGAGAGGAAAAAGGGTCTGTAGTTTAACGCCCTGGGGAGCTGATCAGCCCATAAAGAGGGATATCTCCGAATAGGTAGACAATGTTAAGGACAAAAATTGAAAAGTGCTTTTTTTTTGCAAACCCTTTTAACATAAAAAGCAACCCTTGTAACGAGAAAACCCCCTTTAAAGAACAAACTACACTTCATAGCAAAAGGGGTTTTAAAGATGTTACGTACGAAATGTTTGAAAAGTGCTGAAAAAAAAAGTAAGGAACGTTCAGGCTTGCCAGTATTCCATAGGATGGGTATCACTTTTATCTATGACAAAAAGGGAAGGAATTTGCAGTTTTCATACAATCTGGGGTTATCCATTTTTTATTATTATTTTATTTTTTTTTAAAACGCCATTGATTCCAGGGCGCGGTAAAATCGAGGGGGGTACATAAAATTACATAGTCAAACAGTACAGGATAAGGATAATGACAATTGGCACACAGAGGGAGAGGGGACCCTCCCGCGAGGGCTTACAACTAAAAGGGGGGGGAAAGAACGGGGGTGAGGGCAGAATGTCGTGGGGAAGTTGAAATTTTAGTAAAGGTTTTGGGCAACCTGAAGAAAGGGGGTTTCAGTTGCTTTTGAAGCTGGTGAAAGGGAGGAGAGTCGATTGTTGGGGCTGAGTTCCAGAGTGGGGGTGAACACGGGAAGTTTTGGGAGACGGTTGTGTGGGATGAAAAGGGAGAAAAAGGGGAAAAGGCCTTAGGAGCGGAGAGTCGTGGGGGAGATTTTTGGGGAAATTTGGGAAAAGATGTATGGAGGGGAGAGTCATGGAGACCTTGTAGGTCAGGTTTGTAGCTTGAAATAAATTTGTGGGCAATGGGGAAACCCGTGAAGGGATTGGCAGGGGGAAGGCAAGGGGTAGCGAGAGAGAGGGGGATAAGACGGCAGCAGAGTTAAGGATGATTGGGGGGAGCGAGGTGCTAGCTGGGAGCCACGAGAAAGGGGTTGCATAGTTAGGGGGGGAAAAAGGGGATGGACCACATTTTTTTTAGGTCATAGCCGAGGAACGAGGGATGCAGAAGTTTTTTTAGGTGGGGGGGAGGCAAGGTGAGGGGGTTTGGGTGTGTGGTTTTAAAGATAAAGCGATCTAGGGTTACCCCCAAACACGGACTTTGGGACCGGGGAAAGTGTAGAGCCCTTGAGGTAATAGAGAGATCAGGGGGGAGCGGGAGAGTTGGAGGGGGGAAAGATATGATTTTGTTTTCTCCACATTTTGTTTTTGGAACGTGATGAAAAAAGGGGGAAAAAGGAGGACAACAGTAGGGACCGGGAGAGTAAGAAAATGACATCTGGCCTGATTAGATTGGGGATCTCAGCATACAGGGGGGTAATGAAAAGCCATTGAGCTATGACGACCGGGCCAGGGTGTAGATAGAGAAGAGTAGGGACCCAGGAGACCCTGGGGGACACCCCCAAAAAGAGTGGCCGGGGGGGGGGGACAAGAAAGAGGACCTGAAAGTCACATAGGTACATGAGATCCAAAAGAACCAAGTCCGGGATGCCGAGGGAGGGGGAGGTTTGTAGCAAGGGAAAGGGCGACAGTGTCAAAGGCAGAGGACAGGTCCAAGGGAGGAGCACAGAGTAGTGGGGAGAGCTTTAGAAATTACTAATCATTAGTGACTTTGGTTAGGGCGGTTTCGGTGAGTGGGAGGGGAAAAAAACCCGATTGTATGGGTCAAGAAGAGAGTGGGGAGAGGGGGGGGAAACGAAGATAGACTGCTGCTGAGGGGTTTTGGAAAACAAAAGGGAGCATGAGATGGGGCGATAGTTGGACAGAGAAGAGGGGTCAAAAGGGGTTTTTTTTTAGAGGAAATGATAGTACAGTTGAAGGGAGAAGGGAAAAGGGGGAGGGTTATGATAGGTTGAAGGATGGGGATGGGATGATAGAAGCACTGAGGTCTGGGATGATGGATGCAGGGGTCAAATACAGGTGTGAGGGTTGGATTTGGGCAGTAAGGAGAGAGTGTCAGAGGGGACCGTGGGGAAAACAAGTTTAAGGGGGAAGAGCAGGTTGCAAGGTTGGGGGGGTGGTGGGGACGCGGGGGAAGCTTTCTCTGATGAGGTTGATCTTCTGGAGGAATGAAGGCAAAGTCATCGCCGAAAGGAGGGATGGGGGGAGGGGGTTTGGGACGGAGAAAGAGTAAGGTTTAAAAATGTCTGGGGGTTTTGGGCGGAGGAAATAAGTGGGGAAAATTCTGTTTGGGTGAGGCGAGTGCACTTTTAAATGTTGCGTGAGTTTTGTATAAGGGAAAGTCATCAATGGTGATTTTTAAACTTCCTTAAAAAAAAAATTAGGTCTTAAAAGGGCTGTCCCTTAATTTTTTTTAGTTTTTAGGCTCACAGGTCTAAAACCAGGGGTCTTCAAACTGTGGGCCCTCCAGCTGTTGGGAAACTACAACTCCCATCATGCATTTATATAATCTAGAACAGTTGGAATGATGGGAGTTGTAGTTTCCCAACAGCTGGAGGGCCACAGTTTGAAGACCCCTGGTCTAAACAGTCTTTACATACTTTATGCTACTCACAGAAAGTTTGGGATATTTGGCTTTTGTTTCAAATTTCAGGATGAACATAAAATTTCTTGAATTTTTTTTTTTTAAATGCACTAACTGAGAATGCACATAGCCAACTGATCAATGATTCAGTACTTTTTGCACAACTTGCTAATCTCTAAGAGTGCTTTCACATAGCGCAGTTTTAATTGCGCTCCAATTATCTGCCTTTATTACCAGCAAGCTTCTTTCACGTCTCTTAACTGTTTGGAAAGTGAGTAATCAATTAGAGTGTTTGTATTCACAAGACTTCAAACACAGTAACTGATTACTTACTTAAAACACCTTTCTGAACAATTTAGACAACTGAAAGAAGCTTGCTTGTAATAAAGGCAGTTTAATTGGAGCTCCTCATGTCGCTATAGCTACAGACCTGTTTGATCTATCCTGATAGGCTGCCAGCACTGGTTGCTATAGCTACAGACCTGGTTTCTACTGCAGCCTAGTGGAATGAATCAATGTAATGACACAACCCCTTTAATGGCACAATTCACAACAGGCGTTTGATACCTGAATCGTCCAATAAATTTAGGGGATCAATTTGAATTGGGATTTAAACAGTCCTCCTCCTCATGTTGTTTAAATTTTTACATCATGAGACCAAGACGACACCTTACAATTAATCAACAGTACCTCACCATTGCAAGACGTCAAGCAGGATACTCTCAGACAGAAGTGAGCTTACAATGTTACAGTGTCATCAGTAGATATCAACAGAGAGACTGGAAGAGGTACAGAAAGGCAAAGAAGTGGACGTTCTTTGGCTCCATCTCACACTGATGACTGCTTTATTGTAAACACTGCCCTGCGGAACCGGATGATGAATGCCGCACAACTCCAGGCATGTTTAAGAGAGGTAACCAAGTGTCACGTCAGACCATTCAAAACCATTTACATCAGTGTGGTCTGTGTGCTAGAAGACCCTAGCACACCACAAGGCAGAGGCATCATCTTGAATGGGCCAGGAAGCATCAACGCTGGATGAAGGACCAGTGGTCCTCAGTGCTGTTCAGTGATGAAAGTTGATTCACTCTGAGAAGAAATGATGGCCGCAACGATGCTGGAGACGTCAAGGAGAGCGCTATGCATCAGCCACTGTTGTTACCAGATGACCCTTTGGTGGTGTTCAGTGGGGGCAGGTATGTCTAGTGAATACAGAACTGCCCTTCACTTTGTGAATGGTACAGTGACCGCTTCTATTACTGGAATAACATCATTAATCCAGCCATTGTGTTTCTGCATGATTTCATCTTCATGGACGACAATGCTCCAGCTGATCGAAATCGCATTAAAAGGGTATGTTCACACGACTTATTACGGGGCGCATTTCGCGGCGTACTGCGCTCTAATATGAACGAGATGTGCCCCATAATTACGGTGATCCATAGTTCTCATACAGAACTGTCCCCCCCACTCACCAGTGTTGCGGGAGTACGCGCCGATTAGCACGGCTCCCGAACACCTGGCGTAATTGCGGGGTGTTCTGTACGCCCCGCAATTACGCCGTGTGAACATACCCTAAGGGAATGGCTGTTGAAAACTGGAGTATAAGCTCATAACTCTGTACCCCTGAACCTCACTGTCCTTGAGGGGCGCAGTTCAGGAAGAGTGGGATGCCATGTCTCAGCAGTCAATAATTTGACTTGTTGAAAGCATGAAAAGTTAAATTGTTTGACATGAGAAAATCAACAATGAATGCTACGACTTAAACGGCCTATATTCAGGTTAAAATACCTGTAGCATGAAACTTTTACGTTTTCCAGAAATTACACCCGAAAGTCAAGTATCCCCAACATTTTGTGAGTCATGTGTATGTATTTTATATATTGTGTTTTCACATTAGTTTTGTTATTTATTTGGCCTTAAATAGGTTTCTCACCACGCTGTGTCACTGACTCACAAACAGTTTGCACTCACTCTGTCTCCTCGGGCTGTGGGTGCTTCTACAGCAGTGATTAGCATATTCACCTTCTCGGGAGCTATTACTCTGACAGTGCAGGAGATTGTTAACTCTTACAAGATTACAGATAGAGCCATGCGTTTCAGTCCTCACAGCACATGTACCTTTTGTTTAGTGAAGCTAATCTTGTTAGATATAATTAGTTTCCTTTGATCTCAATCCATCAGCGGGCAGAAGCCACTCTCTACTTCCAGCTCATCAGATAACAGGTGTCAGTCTGGTATGCAGGTAACCATAGAAACATGTGTGCACTTTAGTCATGAGATAAGAGCATTTTTATATGCTCTAAAGTAAAATCTACTGACCAATGTATTTAGAAAAAGTCTTCATTTAACTGTCCCTTTACATTGAAACCTAATCTTTGTAGTGAGAAAACGCCCATAACAGTATGTATTGCATAAGTTAGAAAGTATTGTGTATGTCCCCGGTTCCTCATAAAGGATGGATGGAAATGAGGACATACACAACATGTGTTTAACCCTTTCCCGACGCAGCCTTTTTTCCTTTTTTTTTTTTTTTTCACATTCGTTTTTCACTCAGTCCTCCCCAAGCCATAACTTTATTTTTTCACCTATATAGACATATGAGGGCTTTTATTTTGTGGTAGCAGATGAACTTTCTAATGCTGTCATTCATCGTACCATGGAATATACTGGGAAACCGCAAAAAGATTCTAAGTGGAGCAAAATGTGAAATAAAAACAACCTACTTGCTCTATGTTTGCAGGAGTTTTGCTTTACACAGTGGAATACAGATAAAACATCATTTATACCAAATATTGAACACAGGTTGAAACAAGTCTGGCAATACCAAACATGTAAGGGCTTGTTCACACGACGTTTTTGTGATCCGTTTTACGGATCCGCAAAACGGATCTAACAATTGTCAGTGTGATTAACATTGCGTTCAATGGCAAAAGCGCATCGCCTTTTTCACTGAGATTGGGATGCACTTTTGAGAGCTCTCCGGGACTGCGCTTTTCGATCCGCTTTAAGAATTGACATGTCCAAATTCTTCTTGCGTTCTAGCAAGTGAAAGCCCATAGGAGTTAATGGAGTCCCTTTTGGCACCTGTCCAAAAGCGCTCCACACTCCGGGTATGTATCAGCTGCGCTTTGCATCCTGAAAGCGGATGCGAAATGCGCCGTGGGCGGCTGGACGGGGGATCGGAGGTGAGCGGCGGCAGATGGATGCAGGGGGATCGCAGGTGAGCGGGCTGCAGATGATGCAGGGGATCGGAGGTGAGCGGCGGCGTCCTCGCTGGGGAATCGGAGTGAGCGGCGGCATCCTCCTGCTGGGGATCGGAGGTGAGCGGCGCGTCCTCTGCTGGGGGATCAAGTGAGCGGCTGCAGATGGATGCAGGGGGATCGGAGGTGAGCGGCGTGCTGCAGGGGGATCGGAGGTGAGCGGCGGCGTCCTCCTGCTGGGGGATCGGAGGTGAGCGGCGGCGTCCTCCTGCTGGGGATCGGAGGTGAGCGGCGTCCTCCTGCTGGGATCGGAGGTGAGCGCGCCCCTCCTGCTGGGGGATCGGAGGTGCGCGGCGTGGTCCTGGGGGATCGGAGGTGTGCGGCGTCCTCCTGCTGGGGGATCGGAGGTGAGCGGCTGGCGTCCTCTGCTGGGGATCGAGGTGAGCGGCGGCGTCCCCTGCTGGATCGGAGGTGAGCGGCGCGTCTCCTGCTGGAGATCGGAGGTGAGCGGTGGCAGATGGATGCAGGGGGATCGGAGTTGAGCGGCGGCGGCAGATGAAGGAGGGGAGCTGTGGGATGGTGAAGTGCTGGGAGGGAGCTGGGGGATGGTGAAGTGCTGGAAGGGAGCTGTGGGATGGTGAAGTGCTGGGAGAGAGCTGAGGGATGTAGAATTGCAGGGAGAGAGCTGTGGGATGGTGAAGTGCTGGGAGAGAGCTGTGGGATGGTGAAGTGCTGGGAGAGAGCTGCGGGGTGGTGAAGTGCTGGGAGAGAGCTGCGGGATGGTGAAGTGCTGGGAGAGAGCTGCGGGATGGTGAAGTGCTGGGAGAGAGCTGTGGGATGGTGAAGTGCTGGGAGAGAGCTGTGGGATGGTGAAGTGCTGGGAGAGAGCTGTGGGTGGTGAAGTGCTGGAGAGAGCTGTGGGATGGTGAAGTGCTGGGAGAGAGCTGTGGGATGGTGAAGTGCTGGGAGAGAGCTGTGAGATGGTGAAGTGCTGGGAGAGAGCTGTGGGATGGTGAAGTGCTGGGAGAGAGCTGTGGGATGGTGAAGTGCTGGGAGAGAGCTGTGGGATGGTGAAGTGCTGGGAGAGAGCTGTGGGATGGTGAAGTGCTGGGAGTGAGCTGTGGGATGGTGAAGTGCTGGGAGAGAGCGAGAGATTTTTTTTTCCTCTCCTTCTTCTCCTCTTCTCTCTTGAAAACGTATCCAGAAAGCGGATCCGTAAAACGCAAGTGCATACAATACGGATCGAAATAAAGGATCAACTGTTGCGTTTTTAGGATCCGCTTTCCGGGTGCGCCTTTCACCTCTAAAAAACGGATCCGTAAAAAGGATCAAAAACGTCGTGTGAACAAGTCCTAAGACTTTCGTAATGTTTTGGTACTGTAAAAATATCCAAACATTTTCTAATTTTCCAATTTTTGCCGCTGCACCATTTTCTATGACCAATAACTTTTTTGTACTTCTACCTATGGACTTGAGTGGGGGGTGCAGTCTTTGCGGGCTGCAGTGTACTTTTTACTGGTAACAGTTTGGAATACATGCGACTTTTCTCATCACCTTTATTCCAATTTTTAGGGGACGCGGCAGGTAGTAGTAAAACAGAAAACATGGTGACAATGGAAGCCTTCACAGGGCTTCCAGCTGCCATTTAAACCAATCTGGACCCTGCAATCTCGTTGCAGCATCTAATTGGTTAAACAGCAGGGAATGGAGCTGGCTCCATTTTGTGCTGCTACAGGCGGGTGTGAGCTGCAATTAACAGCCGGCACCCGCCGCCTATGTAGCAGGATTGTGCCGAGATTCTGTTACATAGCCCCTTACCATCACCACTAGTACGTCCAGTTGCAGTAAGGGGTTATTATGGCTCAATAAAGGAAGATTTTTTTTAAAGTAATATTTTCCCCTCTTCTGCTGGATGCTCTCCCTTACGGATTATATGATTGACCTGTGTGTTGGGGTTCATCTGTGGAGTGTACCGAGTATGTAGCTGTCACTTGTCAAAAAACAACCAGTAGTGCTACAAAAAGTCTTAATAGTCCTAGCTTTAGGCTGCATCTTTGCTATACTCCAGCAGTTACATATAAGTGGTCACTAGGAGCAGAACGAAAATCCGTATGCTTCCGTCCATTATCCCATAAAGAGGATTAAAGAGAACCTGTGACATAGAGCATACCCCCCTTGCTGAGGACAGCACAAGCTAGTGTCAGACATGCTGTTTCCAGTGCTGTGTCCCATATTCTATAAGATGCTGTAGTTTTAGAGTATTTAATGCTCAAATCTAGCAGTTTGAAGGCAGAAAAAGAGTCCAGCTTATTCATGAGCAGGTGTTAGCCCTGCCCACCCAAAGATATCCCCGCCTACTCACGTCTGATTCACCGTTTTTCTTTGAATAGGTAGAAACATATGAATAACCAGCAGTAGGGTGAAGTTAGCTATTGGTGGAGCAGTTGTTAGCCCCGCCATGAATTAAGTGGATTCTTTTCTGGCAGATAAGACTGGAAACTGCCAGATTTCAGCATTAAATTTCCTGAAACTACTGTATCTTACAGAAAAAGGGTCACAATGCTGGAAACAGCAGGTCTGTCACTAGCTTGTTCTGTCCTCAGCAAGGGGGGCATAATCTATGTAACCGGTTCCCTTTAACTTCCTTGTTATCCTAATTATTAAAGGGGATTTGCCAAGAAGTGAGTTCCTCACCTAACAGGCTGATTCTCACCTCTTGAGGCTTGAAAAAAAGGGACGTTGTGTTTCTGTGTTTAAAAGAAACAAGTACCTCCTCTGTGATGTCATCACTCCATGTCCCATGCACGTTCCTGATACTCAGTCTCTGTAGTTGAGCAAACATGGTTTTGCTAAGCCACAGAGGAGAACTGTATTGTGCACAAGCTATATGCCTTTTATTTCTCCCTCTTATTTGCTCAGGAGAGAAGATAAACTCAGCAGGCAGCCTTCTTTCATTCCTTCACGCAGCAGGGGAAGAGGGAGAGGAGCTGAGCAGAGAGCCAGGGAGCGTCTGCATGTTTACTCAGATAATTACATTACAACCAGTGGATTCTCTATAAAAAAAAAAATGACACAGGATCTTTCTCCCCAGTCCCTTCAAAGCTCGTTCATGTTCCCTGCCATCAGATAAGAAGTGTAAACAACGCAAGCACGGCCAGATCAGCTCCTGTCAGCTCTTGGTAATTTCGAATGTAAACGGTTAGGAAACTAAGGGCATGTTAGTCAGGCTGTAGCTCTCACTTTTCTTTTGATGACATATTTAGAAAAGTTAATAAATACCCATTTTGGAGGATCCCACATCAACATTAGATTGTGGCAAAACTTTAAGACCTTTAAAACCTTTAAGACTATTAAAGCCATGCTGTTCATAAACAGGTGCATGACACAAAGTCTTTAAAGTGAACCTGTTGGGAAAGCAGGCTATGACTGGATGTTGGCAGGGACTTCCACTGTCTCCTGAAGAGTCCATTCAGGATTTCCTATACTTTTTACTCAGAAATCCTGCTTCAAATCATATAAACCTAGATAAATCAAGGAGCTCCGCTTCTCTCCCTCCATCATATCCTACTCTCAGAAAGGGCAGCATAAAGCACCTGACACATTCCCTTTAAAGAGAATATGTAATAAAAAAATAACCTGTTGTCTTACTCATGTTTTTATGTTAAACATATTAGTTAAAAAAATAACCAAAAATTAACTTTTCATACCACTACCAATATAAAACAAAATAAAATAAATAAATTCTGCAGTTTTCACTTTGGCCACTAGGCCTAATTATAGTCTGACATTTCCTGTTCTGAAGAGAAAGCTTTTCAGCAGTCTCCTCATTATCCACACAGGCAGGATACACTGAAAAGGTCACACCAATATGTATAGATAACACAGGATCCACCAGTTACAATAGAAGACAGTCATAGCTCCCCCTCTCCTCCTCCCGGCACAATGATTTCTACCCAGGTCACAGAGCATGCCTAGAAAACTCTCCTATAGAAGTCAATGGGTCTGCTCCTGTTCATAGGAGCCTATGTCCAAGAAGCTGCTGTAAAACAGAAAAAATACAGAAAACAGAAATAAAAAAATCTACAATCCGAAATGTAACAGTGGAGGAGATAAGCATGTACTGTAAGCAGAAACAAACAAGATGTAATTTAACTACTGTGTATCCCATTTATCTTAAATGTAACTCCAATTATCCTAAAATGTGAAGGCAACATTATATATTCCAAAAGAGTAGAATCCGTAAAGTTATCTTGGAGCATGAGGCGCATTACTACACAGCACCACATAAGTAAATATAAAACATAAACCACTGGATTAGAAAAACAATAATGATCCAAAAATCTCCTAATTCCATGGTGTGCCTGATGTGGGTTTAAAAAAAAAGAGCTCTAAACAAGATCCTCTACACGTCACTGCAGAATGTAATCCTCTGTTCTCACAGCATCACATCTGTCCACTATCCATCACTAGCAAGGACATAAGCGCTTATGTGTTATAGCAGAGACACTGTATATGTATTATATGCTACAAACAGTTGATGTATGAACTGTTCACTACTTTGCATCTCCAGAACGGGGCACAGCTCTCTAAACATTCTGACATTTCGTTTGGTGCGATTATACATCAGACAGATTCCCTAACAAGGGGGGGGCCCTTTAAATTAGGGTAATTCACAGTCTCATGGGAAAAACTATGGATTACGCCCCCCTTCCCCGCCCGCGAATCCGCCGGGGGGGAGAAAATTAAACCCTTCACTTTCAGCGGCGATACCCCGAACAGTGATATCAATGGCCCAAGTGCCGCCCCCTGCTTACCCCCCGCCCCGCCCCCCCCCCCGTCCACACGGCGAATTGGGGGGGCAAAATTTACGCCCCGCATTAAACCCGTGGAACATACAAAGGGGATGCCCCCACGCACGGGTTTTTTCGAGGGTTTTTCACCTTGCGGTTTTTCAGACCGAAAAAAAAAAACCCCGAAAATGAGCACGTTTGGGGCTCTATGGAAAACCCGTGCACATCCCCACGCAGGGGTTTTCCACCCAAAGGGTTTTGTCGCGGGGGGCCCGGCGAAAAACTTTTGAACATCACAATTTCCGTCCAAGGGAGGGCTGTTTTCGCTCACCCGGGGAGAAAAGGCCCCCCCCCCCCCCCGCGGCCTGGGGACACCGCAAAAAAGGGCAAAAGGGCCGGGCAAACCACCGTATTTGTCCTGTGCCGTGTGAACGGCCCCTAATACTCTGACATCGTTGGAGCGATTTGTTAATCAGGACAGATTCCCTACAACCTTTTGAGGACCAAGAGAAATACTTGTCCCATAAGTTTTCAACTACATTCACTTTAGGGCGCTTTCACACAGCAAAGTTTTGGTGCAGTTTTAACTGCGCTCCAGTTACACTGCCTTTATTACCAGCAAGCATTCTTTTCAGTTGTCTATAAATTGTTCAAAAGGTGTTTCAAGTAAGTAATTCAATTACTGTGTTTAAACGTCCTGGTTGAGTAAATTCATCACAAACACAATAATGTATTACTTGAACATTTCCAATACAGTTATTATAGTGGGAGTGAAAAGAAGCGTCGCTGGGAATACAAGGCAGTTTCATGGAGCGCAGTATTTCATTAAAACTTGCATTCAATATAACTGCGCGTGGTGAAAGCAAAAACCCTTGAAGGTAGTGCATATCACTGACTTTATATAACGTGCTTTGATATGTATGCAGTAGCAACGTTAACAGATTGACTGGCAATCTAACTCTCAATGTGTCATGAACATAACAGTTCCATAAAATCTATATGGTCCGCAAAGGGTTAAAGAGGATGTGGCTATTCCTGACATGTTTGTTTTAGTAGATACTAATATTCCTGTGAAATAACAATTCTGGAGCATCTCCTTTTGTAACTTGGCGTTGTGCTGTTCCTCTTTCTAGAAATGTATTACTGAATCTGTCAGCTGGGTGTTACCAGTTGAGGGTATGTCACTGCACAGTCATATATTGTCCAATCAGTGCCGACAGTCCGTGTGTGCAAGGACACACCCCTTATTAGGTTGAAATGGTAACACCCAGCTGCCAGATTCAGTGATACATTTCTAGAAGTAATAACAGAGGAACAGCACAGAACAGATAGTTAAATCAGTATAAGAGGAGATGCTCTAGAATTTTTATTTTATGGAAATAGATTTTCTAAAACAGACAATTTAGGAGATGTCACAGGTCTTTCCTAAATTCCAGTGTTTATCCGTCTATCTATAAAAGCTGTTAGCTTTAGGGTGGCAGCTGTATAGTATAGATTTAGCAAATGTTAACAGGACATTAACCCCTTAATCCTTCCAAAGAAAAAAAAAATATGACTTATTTTTCTCCTCCTCGCCTTCCAAAAGCCATAACTTTTTTATTTTTCCACCTACATAGACATTTGAGGGCTTTAATTTTGCGGGACAAGATGTACTTTCTAACGGAGTCATTCAAGTGGGGCAAAATGTGTAAAAAACGTACTTGTGCCATGTATGTGGGAATTTTGCTTTTACGGTGTTTAATGTAGGGTTTCCGTTACGTTTCGGTACCGTAAAAAAAAATGTCAAATATTTTCTCAATTCGCGCCGCAGCCCCATTTTCTGCGACCAATAACTTTTTTGTTCTAACACCTACGAACTTGAGCAAGGGGGCATTTTTTGCAGCCTGAAGAGTACTTTTTATTGCTACCAGTTTGGAATACATGCGACTTTTTTAAATTAAATTTATTCCAATTTTTAGGGGACGTAAAATGACCAAAAAAACCCGCAATTTTGGTGTTTGGAATTTTTTTTTCTTCTCCGGTGTTCAGCGTATGGGATAAATGATGTTATATTTTGATATATCGGACTTTTTCAGACACGCCGATACCAAATAATTGTAACTTTTTTATTATTTTATTTATTTTATTTGTAAAATGGAGAAAAGGGGGTGATTTGAACTTTCCATTTTTTTTTATACTTTAAAACTTATTTTTTTCCCCACTTGGAGTCCCCCCCCCTAGGGCGCTTCACCACTAGGGGGCTCGATCATTTATACAGCCTAATGCATTGTATATACAATGCATTAGGGAGTACAAAAATGTACAAAAATGGCGGTTTCCCCTTCACAAGGCTTCCAGCTACCATGTTAAGTGATCGGAAGCCTGCGATTTTATCGCAAGAGTCCCGATCGCAGCGAGGAACGCTGTTTAAGGGGTTAAACAGCACCGGGGGGGGAGAAGAGGGTTCATCCCAAAACACTGCCGGTTCATTCCAATGATGGCTAATATCACAATAGGTCTTGATATACTTTTACTGTCAAAATCACTTACCTACTGTAACCCATAATAGGCGCTTAAAATTAACTATATCTGTCAGGATGCTTAGACCCATAAGTATGCTATAAAGGAGATGCGGAGATGAGGCTGGCACATAAAGACCCAAATGTACAATCTTTTTGGTGTTGCTATTCATGACCAATATAATTTTGACATCATAAAAGTGTATTTAAGGGGTATTTTAGTCAGAAGCATTCATCACCTATTAGCTGGATAGGTGATAAATGTTATATAACCCTTTCCACCAGTGCCATATACTTTGAATAGAGCAGTAGAGTACATGCTTTCTCCATTCAAATTCAGCTTGGCCATAGCCACAAGTCTAGTGTGGGTAGAAGACTAGACCACCAAACTAAAAAAGCACTCCGTTGTAAATTTTATTTAAATTCCCCTCACTCTACACTATAATCCCAATACAATAAAGATTATGATCATTCTCAGGCCCTTTTTAGATCTGGTTTTGTCAGCCCATTCGAAGTACCCGTCGGGATACCATAAAAATGTATCCTGACTGATAACGCGACAGGGCCATTGATTTCTATAGGGCAGATGGACTATGTTTGCCCTATTCAGCAAACATGGCCAGTTTCTGCACCGGACACAAAAGCACAGTCCACCACGATTTTGTGACTGGTGCAGAAACCGAAAACTATTGTAAAATAAAGCAAGTATGGTCCAACTAGGAGTATGCTTGCCATATGGAAGTCAATGGTTCCACTGCAGCCCTGCCGCAGTATCCATCCCAATGGATACCACTAATGGACTGACCAAGCGTGATGTGAAGAAGGCCTGATAATGACTGAGATCATTCTAAATCTACAGATTGCTTTAATAAAGGAGCAAGGAAGAATTTATCTAAAAACGGTCATTCAAAACGTGGACTTTAATTAAAATTAGGACTAAATAAATACATTGATGATAGTGTGTGACCCCCACATTACAGATAAAAAAAGATAGACATGCATGAATGTACTTATGCAACTGATATAGTGAAATAACAACTTACTCCTTAGGCTGCTTCCTAGGGGCTTTGGGTTTACGGGCAGAGGTCAGTTCTGACAGCTCAGGTAACGCGTCCACAAGTGGTTGCATGTCCCCAACGACTGGCGTAGCTTTCCTCTTTGCCTGGGCCTTTTCTGCTTGCCGAGCCAATTTTAAGGACTCGATTTCTGAAAAATTGGTAAAAAGATTTCTTTCAAATTCCAAAAGTAAAACCGAAAAAAGATCACAAAGCACAAAAAAAAAATACGTATAAAACTTTATTCATATCAAAAAATAAATTAAAATGCAATAGTTACCCATAGACAAAAAAGCTCACTCATCCAGCCATTCGACCAGATCAACAAGAAAGCACATCAACAGTTAAATATTCATTAATAGCCACACCTGCATCCACAAAATAATGAAATGCAAAACATAGTACATAGAATATGGGGTATATATGTATAGCAAAATGAAAATACTGAACCAAAAAGTTTAAACAAGAGGTCACTGGGATTAGTGTGTGGTCACATTTCGCTTGCACTTCTACTATTTTTTATTGTAACACAAATGAAGCTTACATATATTTTTATATTTTGTATTTGGTGGTTTTTTTCTGGTTTGGGTGTTAATTCTGCTCAACCATTAGCATATACATACACTGTTGTACTATTTGCCCGCTCTCCTTTGTACAGGTTGTTCAAATTCCAAAAGTTAAAACATATACGGAAAAAATGTAAAAAAAAAACAAAAAACACAAAGCCAAAAAGCACACTTCTTAAAGTGTACCACTCTTCAACTATTCTGAAACTACTGATCTGTAAACAATTGCACTAGGAATATTATACCATAGGTGAAATTACTAGTCTGGAAATACTTAAAAGGGTTTTCTCACTATGAAGTTTCACAGTCACAGCAGTTTTACTTTCACTCTGCTCTCCTCAGGCTGTGGGTGGTTCCATAGCAGTGATTAGCATATTCAACCACTCTCCATAACTAGCTTAGACATTACAAAGAGCAGTGCAGGAGATCTAATCTGTAAGTGAACAAAGCTACACAGGCTGTGAGAAGTGAAAACATAGGCTTATCAGTAAAAACGCAGCTAATCTTGTTAGAGATAATTAGTTTTTCTTCAAAGTTCAGTCCCTCTGTGGGGTTACTTCACTCATTGCTCAAATCAGATAAGAGTATGGTCTGGTACACAGTTTACTATAGAAACCTGTGTGCAATCAAGAGCACGTAAAAAAACGCTCTTATCTCTTGAGTAAAGTAAAATCATTTAAGGCTATGTCTACACAGCATAGAAAAAAGTCCCGAAAAAAATGACCGAAAAGAAGTCCCATAGACTTCTATAGTAAAAACCTCCTGCTGTCTCCACAGAACATCTTTTTTCTGCTCATTTTATTTGCTGGTAGTTTTTCGAAACATGTTGCAAAAAACGCCAGAGCAGGGCAGAAAATTTACTATTGGAGTCTATGCGGCGGAAGTTTTTTTGATGCGTTTTTTTTTTTTTAATAAATACATAGCAAATCTATTGAGGTACATCTCTGGAAAAAAAGCGTCAAAAAAGCTGCAAAAAAAGCAAAACGCGTCAAAAAGACTTTTTTCAGCAGCTTTAGACAGGCATTGGACCAAAAAACTCAGATTTATGAACGGTTTTAGGATTTGGTTTTCAGGTTGTTTTTTTGTCCAGTGCAATGTAGACCTAGCCTAACAGTCCCTTCATGTTGAAAGCTAATCTTTGTAGTGAGAAAACCGCTTTAAAGAGCTAAAAGCCACTGTCCTGCTTCCAGACTGGAGAGTCAATTTGCGCACTCCCCCTGCCTCCCAAAACATAAAATAATTATCATTGTTTATTAGATTAAAAATAACGTGTAAAAAGCTTTTCTAGGATGCTTCTTTGTTTAACAGACGGCTAGCTGGGATTTCATGGAGTTCCCGGCAGTAAATTTAAACGGAGGAATCGGGCATGAAACAAGTTGGAGCAAAATTCACACCCCTCCTGCTCACCCCTGACCCAGTTGTGTGTAATGCTTTTAAGAAATAACTGGAAGCCAAACCTGATTTGTTTTATAACATCATAAATCGATGCTATAGCAGAGAGGTGACTGGTTCTGACATTAAAGGGGTTTTGACACGATCTCATTTCATATCTCCTGCATCTAGCTCTTCAGCTCTGTGTGCTCAGAAGAAGGCGTGTGTGATTTGTTTGAACTGCAGATCATGTGACCCAGCAGGATGACATCACCATGCCTTTCCTCTCTCTAGTCAAAGAAAGGTCTATTTATGTATGGAGCTGTGAGTAGCTACAATGTAGCTCATTGGTAATTTTTTTTGCCTCACAGCACAAGGGTCCTAGGCTCAAATCCCTGCAGAAACCAAACCAGTGTTTTTTTTTTCTCTTTATCAATGCACATACATCGAGGTTTCTTTGTTTTATTTATTTGCACTGTTTGACTAATTACTAAGGAGTAAAGAGGATGGGTGTAGAGTGACAGCACCCAGGGCCGTATTTCCCAACTATTCACATAATCTCCAAAAAAATTGGGAATCTCGCAAGAGAACAAAGAGTGACTTTTGATCACTAATATTTAATATTTTGCCAATAGGCAAACAAACTCGCCTATCATTTCCTCTATCTGTTAAACACTAAAAACGTAACTTTATTATAATCTAACTCTTCAACCTCAATACACACTATTTTAAAACCTGATCTCTAACCTTCATCATTGTAACCTTTTTGCTTCTGTAGAAGAGGCAATAACTCCCTTTCAATTATCAATCAGGTGGAACCTACCACCTACTAACAGGGGAGCCTTAATATCGTATAGAGCAAAGTACTATCTTCAGTAGGATCCCACCCAAGCCCAACTACTTTTGGCAGTCGGTCCCTAACTCATAGACACAGAACAAATAAGGCCCCCTTGTGGGACAACCGTCTGCAGCAGTGACACTTTATGACATAGGTGAGGAAATCACAATTTTAAAACGTCATATCTGACTCGCCGACATGTATATCTGCCAGCTAACCTGGCATTATCAATGGCTTAGACCCTAAGCCATTGAGATAAGCGCCAGGTTAGCTGCGAAACATGTCGGCGAGGTCAGATATGACGTTTTAAATTGTGATATTCCTCACCTCCAGTCTACAAGTGTCACCTGCTGCAGACGGTTTCCACAATGGTCCTTATTTGTTCTGTGTCTATTAATTATGAAGGGACGACTGCCAAAGTAGTTGGCCTTGGGATCCCTTACTGAAGCTAGTACTTTGCTTATAGATATAAGCTCCCCTGTTTGTAGTAGGGTTTCGCACCAGAACTTGAATTAATAGAAAGGGAGTTATTCCCTCTCCTCAGAAAGCAAAAAGGGTAAATGATGAGGTAGAGATCAGGTTTTTCTAAATAGTTGTGGTGATAGAGGTTAAGAGTTAGATATGAATAACAAGTTACGTTTAGTGTTTAACAATAGAGAGGACAGATAGAGTTTAAGTTTGCCTATGGCAAAATAGTAAAAATAGTATTTCCCACTAGGCACGTGCCTAGGGCGGCGCCTGTTAGAGGGCGGCACTGCAGCAGGAGTTTATTTTATTTATTTTTTTCTATTTTCCTCCGAGCACCCCCCCCCCCATTAGGTCTTGACGGTGCGTGGGGGGGGGGTGCGAGTTGCCGCTGCTAGTGACTTTATCATTGGAGGCAGCGTCGGGATTCCCTAGTTTTTTTTTTTTTTTTTGACAAAAGCGGCAGTGGACATACGGAGCGCTCGGTAGAGACAAACCTGCTTCTCCCTTCCTGCGCTCCGTGTAATGACAGACCAGCAGGCAGTCAGCAAGCTGGCGCTGATGCTGGCCTGTCCTCCTCGATTTGCGCTGGTGCGCTGCCTGTGAATGGAGGGGGCTTCGCGCCCCTCCTCCTCTCCCTAACAGCGCGCCATCGCCCGCGCCCGCCCACGCCCCTGAAGAGCGCACACTGCCGGCCGGGAGAGAGAGAGGAGCAGTGTCGCCCATCACACTCCTTCAGCGGCCTCCCGCTCTCAGAACAGGTAAGGATTCTGAGGGGGAGGGAGCGCGACAGAGGGGGGATTGGAAGGCAGGTTGAAACGTGAGATGTGGGAGGGAGGCAGGAGAAACTTAAGTGGGAGTTGATGTGCAGGTGAAACGTGATGGGTGGAGTTGAGGCAGGTGAAAACGTGAGTGTGGGGGCTGGGAGTGCAGGTGAAACGTGAGTGGGAGGGCTGGATGCATGGTGAATCGTGAGTGGGGAGTGGAGGCAGGTGAAACGTAGTTGGGGAGTGGAGGCAGGTGAAACGGGGGTGGGGAGTGCAGGCAGGTGAAACGTGGGTGGGGAGTGGAGGCGTTGATACCGTGGGTGGGAGTGGAGCCGGTAAAACGTGGGTGGGGAGTGAAGGCGGTAAAAACTGTGTGGGGACGTGGAGGCGGGTAAAACTTGTGTGGGGAGGTGGAGGCTTTGAAACGTGATGTTGTGTTAGTGGAGGCGGGTGAAACGTGGGTATGTGGAGTGTGCAGGTGAAACGTGAGTGGGGGATTGTAAGGCCCCAGGGTTGAAACGTGGGGGTTTGGAAGTGGGGCAGGTAGTCAACGTGGGATGGGGATTGAGGCAGGTGAAACGTGAGTTGGAGGGCAGGTGAAACGTGGGTTGGGGAGTGGAGGCAGTTAAACGGGGTTGGGGGTAAGTGTGAGCAAGGAGTAACTTGGTGGGAGTGGAAGGCAGTGTAACGTTGGTGGGGAGAGTGGAGCATGTGGTAACGTGGGTGGGGAGTGGAGATCAGGTGTAGGTAACGTGGGTGGGGAGTGGAGGCAGGTGAAACGTGGGTGGGGGGTGGAGCAGGTGAGAACGTGATGGGGGCAGGAGGCAGGAGGAGACGTGAGTGTGGGGCTGGAGGCAGGTGAAACGTGAGTGGGGCTGGAGGCAGGTGAAACAGTGAGTTGTGGGCTGAGGCAGGTGAAAGACGTGTATGGTGTGGGCTGGAGGCAGGGTGAAACGTGAGTGGGCTGGAGGCAGGTGAGAACGTTGAGTGGTGGCTGAGGCAGGTGAAACTTGGAGGGTAGGGGGCTGGAGGCGGTGAAACGTGAGTGGGGGGCTGGAGGCAGGTGAAACGTGAGTGGGGGCTGGAGGCAAGTGATACGTGAGGTGGGTCTGAGGCGGTGAGAACGTGAGTGGGGTGCTGTGAGTCGTGTGTGAAACGTTAGTAGGGTCTGGAGGCAGGTGAAACTTGAGTGGGGAGCTGGAGGCAGGTGAAACGTGATTGGAGTGGCTGGACGGCAGGTAGAAACGTGATGGGCATGGAGCATGTAAAACCGTGAGTGGGTGCAGGAGTTGCAAGGTGAACTTGATTGGGTTGGCTGAGGCAGGTGAACGTGAGTTGGGGCGGAGGCAGGTGAAATTGTGAGTGGGGCTGGAGGCAGATGAAACGTGGAGTGCGAGAGGTGTTAGGAATCGTTGGAGTGATTGTGGGAAGGCAGAGGAAAACATGTTTATAGGGTGCCAGACTATATGAGCTGTGTGTCACTGAGTGCATATAATAGTGAGGAATCAGACTATATGGAGCTGTCTAATCATAGATGTAGGTATCAACTATATGAGCTGTCTATCATATAATGGGCGTATCAGCCAAAATTGAGGCTTTCCCTATCCTATAATAGGAGGTCTCAGACTATATGATCTTTCTATCATAGGAGGTAAAAATAAAATCACAGAAAAAGTTCCTCAGGAACAAATAATATATCTATAAGGATTATGAACAACAAGCCAGATCACTGAAAAATCCTAAACAAATCCAAACTCTAAAATATACTTATAAATATATACCCATAAAAATTATGATTAGCATATCACAAGTCCTATCTCAATTGAATATATTTAAGTCTATATACATATACACACAGAGTCCCTTCTTATTTACCCTCACATTATCCTCAAATGATGACCAAGTAATCTCCCGATAAGACGTCCTAGGTCTTTGTAGGCTCACCGCTTATTAAATCACTATTTGTGTCCTAGCAACACCAGAAACATTAACAAATTAAATAATTTTCTGATACATGATTAAAGATATATCAGTCCAAAATCCAAACACAGTTATCGCTATTCCTAGAGTCCCGATGATAAAGTTACTGCAAAGGCTCACATGACCACTTATATGAACACTGCAATTTTTCGTCTTTTTGTTTATTTTTTTTTAATTATAGGGTAATGAGAAACTATATGGATCTGTCTATCATAGGAGGTACAGACTATATGGAGAGCTGCGTCTACAAATAAAGGGAGGTATCAACTATATGGAGCTGTCTATCATAGGATGTATCCAGACTATAAGGGAGCTGTGTGGGTCCACTGTCCATATAATGGTAGTAATCATACTATAAGGGCGAGCTAGTCTATCATATAGATAGGAGTATCAGACTATATGGAGCGTCTAACAGTATAATAGCAGTTACAGACCTATATGGAGCTTGTCCTTATCATAGAGGATATCAGACTATATGGAGCTGCTATCCATATAATGGGATGAATCCAGACTAAATGGAGCTATCTATCAATATAATAGCAGGTCTCAGACTATAAGGACTTTCTAAAATAGTAGGTATCAGACAATATGGTACTGTTTGGTCACTGTCATATAATGTGATGTATCACACTAATAAGGAGCTTTCTACAGAAATAAGGAGGGGTATCAACTATAAGGAGCTGTCTATCATATAATGGGAGGTATCAGACTATATGGAGCCTGTCTATCATTTTTATAATGATGGAGTATCAGACAATTGGAGCTCTCTGTCATTGCGATGTGTTATGTATAGGTGTCAGTATCATATAGGCTCTGTGATGTGTATATAGGTATCATAAAGGGCGGGTGTCTAGGGCGGCACCTCTTAGGGCCAGGGGGTCATACAGCATAACAGCCTAAGGGTGCTCTCACACAGTGCGTTTTGATGCTTTTGTTAATGTGTGTTTCTGTGCAGTCGGCCAACACTATGATGCCTGTACATTTGCTGAGCCCAAAAAACGCGAGTAAGAATCACGATTTTTTAGCACAGCATCAATGTACAGTATTAAATCACCGCGCCTTTCTGCACAAAAAACAGCACAGTTACCAAATGCATGCAAAATGCGCTGTGTGAGAGCACCCTTAGCTGTATGACCACTGGCCATCTCACCTATATAATCTTATAAACCTTTCCATCTAACTATGAGTACCTTGTCCACTGTTGAAGGGGTAGGGTGCCTCCCATTGTCCTTCCTGTCGGCTCCCCCTCCCCACCTACCCACCGTCCTTCATAATCTTATACAATCTGGAAAAATTAATGTCTGATTTGTTGCAATGGTGAGGAATGTCTGTCATAGAACACACTTCATATACAGACGACCAAACGAAGAAATCTACAATCAGAAAATAAAAATTTTGAAAGAATAAAAAGAATATGTATCAGGTCTGATTTGATAAAAAAAATAAAAGTTGTGACATAATTCCCTATTAAGCTGCAGTTTGGACGTTTATTGTTGAAGTACCTAATGGTTTAGGTGTCAGGCACAGTGTGCGGCATCTCACATCTACCTGTATGCTGATAGGTTCTCCAACATCTAAGAAAAGGCTGGTGACGGCAAACCCTTCAATAGCTTTCTTCTTGGAGCCGTTACATGGTCATAGTGGGCGTGGCATTGTAAAGCAGGGTGTGGCATAATCTGAAAGGGGCGTGTAAACTAATTGGTTAAGTGGGGGGCGATTTAGTGGTTTAGTAGCCTAGGGGCAGCACGACCTATAAATACAGCCCTGACAGCACCTGGGGTTTGAAAACTCAGTAGCTGCCCGAGAGAAGAGGTGATGTCTGAGAAGGACTGAGGAGCTCTCAACCCTGGTCGTATCCCCTGGAGACGAGCTGCAAACAATGGATCACAAAAGGAGCAGATAAAAGAAGAACAATAGATAATTTTTAATGTTGATGAATGAGGAAAATGTTTATTATTCTATTTGCAAGCTTCCCACACAAATTTACTTCGGGGGTATAAACCCCTTTAAGTCCTTGAGATTACAGTCAACCTCAAAGCCTCATCAATAGTCCGTATGTGATCTTCTAGAATGGCTTGATATCACATTTTTCTCTGTTTGAGAGGTCGAAAGATGAAAGTCATCAGTTATGGTCTTTTCACCTCATTTGAAACCAGGAGAACCATTCATAAAACTTGTGTGACTCAAAGCAGCTTCCTTGGAGGCCATCTGTAGCACATCAATTGTTTTCACTGCTGGACATTGTTCATGTGAATTAGCCATCACAAAAGATTTAACAACCTGTAGAAAAAATTATTACTGGAGCCCAATGCCACCACCCCCATCAACATTGGATGGGTTAGAACAGAAGGCTGTATTACTAAACCCCCACCCACCCGAAGACAATTCCCGTTTCTTTTGGGTACCCCCTTGTATTACACATCCTTTATTACAAAACAATGGCACAATCTCCTCATTAGGCTTACTAGTTCACCTGCAGGCACGACGTTTTGCATCCTTTATAGCGTGATGCGTTTAATCGGGTGATCCTATTTTAACCAGCGAAAACTTGTGCAAACTGCATCCAAAAAGCGATCCATAAAACGAACCGTTGACCTTATTTTGGATGCGTAATGGATGCGTTTTACCGATCCGATTTTTCAATGCTTATTGTAAATCAACCTATCAACTTGCAATTTAAATATAATATAACATAATAATGACCAAAAAAAACCATTTTTTACCTATTGGTCCAATCAACTATACATACACCTATGATTTTAGAAAACCCGCCCCCCTTATTTTTTTTAAATCAACCAATAGTATTACAAACCCACGCCCATGTAAATGAAATTAATAACAATCATTTATAAACTAAATATTTTATAAACTAAAATAATATATTTAGTATACATACATATAGATTTTATATACATTTCTATAAATAATATTATATACTATTATTAACATTTATATAATAAATTATATACAACATTTATATAAATAATATATACATTTAAAACTAAATATAACCCCAAACATAAAATATTAAAATTTTATATTTAATTAAATCCGATTGCGGTTTTACGGTATGAGTAAGTTTTTATGGCATCGGAAAGCGATCCAAAACGCACCCAAAGTATGCTGGCGCTATTGATCCGCTTCCAGGATGGCCAAAAGCGCACTCCATTATTTCCTATGGTGGATTTCTCTTGCCTAAAACCGCAAGAAGATTGACAAGTCAATTCTTAAAACGGATCCGAAAAGCGCAAATCGTCGATCACTCCTTTGCTGAACAGCGATGCCTTTTTTGCCTTGAAAAGCAATGTTAAGTCACATTGACAATTGATAGATATCCCGTTTTACGGCCCGTTTTAACGGATCCGTAAAACGGATCACAAAAACGTCGTGTGAACTAGCCCTTAAGGTGTTTGTCTCACCATTCTGTTACACAGAGCATCAGGCAGTTTTAGACTCACACTTCCTTAGGCTGTGGTTGACATATATTTCTGTTAAACTGACATGACTGCAGGAGATTTCTAAACTTAAGTACACAAGGCTTCACAGCTCTAAAAAGGTGAAAGCTTGTAATTTAATTAGGTAAACTAAGCTAGTTGCTAAAGAGAAGACTCTGCAGGGAGTGACTTGCCATGTTCGAATTGCTTCTTGTGGAGCAACCAGATAAGAGGCACAGGAGAAAGAAGTGGTCAGTAACCAAGAGAAACCTATATACTATAAGAGGAGAAATCACAGAAAAATGGGACATATTTACTCAAAAAAAACAACAAGGCCATACTTTACAGCTCAATGGCTGGGACTAAAGACTGAACCCAGTAGAGGTCCCCTGTGAACTTGGAAGATAAACAGTGCCTGGTAAGTTGCTGAGCAGTAGCTCAACACACCTCCTCCACTGGGGACAAATAGAATAATAAAAAACTGTGCACATTGAATAGCTACCTGTTCACACATATGCATAAAAGCCACGTTATAATACATGGGTAGATTGCACAAATTCAAAAATACTGATAGGACTACCTCTCACACGCTTCATGTAGTGAGGGGGTTGTTGCTGGTATTATAATTGCATAAAGATAAGGCGATACATAGGGTGCGATATATACAGATATGTGTGGGGCAATATGCTGGCTCACAGCCTATGATGCCTCTACTATTTGCTTGGGTGGGCTGCCCAGCACTCTTTAGGTGTCCAACACAAAATACTGACACCCCCTGCTCACCAGTACTTTTGGGCAAAAAAATGACATAATGGAAAAATATCAAATATGAGGTATTAGTTGATACAGTGGCCACTATATTTTCACAAGCTCGCAAACCGCTCAAAGTTTCCGTGTACCTTGCGAGTCCTTACACTAACAATTTACAGAAAATATAAGGGGATATCACATTTTCTTTACCCCTTAAAGGGGTTTTGCCACAATCTCATTTCATACCTCCTGTATCCAGCTCTTCAGCTCTGTGTGTTCAATTTTTTGATTGTGCATATCATGTGACCCAGCAGATGACATTACTCATGCCTTTCCCCCACTCTAGTCAAAGAAAGGTCTGTTTTTATTGTATAGAGTTGTGAGTAGCTACAGTGTAGCTCAGAGGTAAAAGTTTTTGCCTCATAGCACAAAGGTCCTTGAGTCAAATCACTTCATGTACCAAACCTGTGGACATTTTTTCTCTTTATCCAATAGCATAACCTGAATGAGGTTTCTTTTTTTTTTTGTTATTTATTTGCACGGCTTTGACTAATTACTAAGGAGTACAGAGTAATTGAGTAGAGTGGTAGCGCCTTGGTTTGAAACTCATAGCATATCTGATAGGAAGACTGATAATCTGAGTAGTTAGACCAGGTAGTGAGAGAGCTCTCAGCCCTGGTCGTATCCCCTGGAGACGACGTTTAAAACAATTTGATCACTAGGACAGCTATAAACAAAAACGGTAGAGAATTTTTAATTTAACGATGAATGGTGAAAATGTTTATTATTTAATTTGCAAGCTTCTCACGTAAATTTTACTTCGTGGCAAAACCCCTTTAACCAAAGCAGAATCAAAACAGCAATGTATTTGGTAATAGTCTTCATCTACCTTTCCCTACATGTTAAAAGCTAATCATGGTAGTGAGAAAATCTGTTTAATGTGCCTGGGAAGAAGCAGCAGCAGGATCTGGCTGAGGCCTTTGATCATGAGCTCACGAGGATGGCCTTTCAGGCCTGTAGACAAGATCTTAAAGAAACTTTTCTTTATATTATAGTAGAAAACATGTTGTGAAGAGAATTCTTTTTTTTTAATAGCCTTTTAGTGATCTCCCAATAAGGGTGTGTGTATGGGTAAACTATACATCACATGTACTCAGAAATATGTACATATAGGACAAATTATGCCAACATTCCTAAACATAAAGACTTTTCTCCCAGTATTTCAGATTGACTCTAAATTTAGTCTGTAACAACTAGGGGTGTAACCGTATTTCACAACAAGCATTTAAAGAAGCCAAAGCTTCATTAACTGCAGGTTAAAAAAAGGTAGGAAAGCAAGGATTCCCTTAAGAAAAGGAAGAATAAAGACAGAATTGTGTGTGTTTGGGAATGTCTCGGGAGGTAGGCTGCACAGTGGTTAACGGCTATGAAGAAAGGCTTTAAACGCTAAATACGGGGTCAGCTGGAATGGAAGTGGAGGGAAGCCAGGCACAAAGTGCAATTGAAGACAGATGTGGAGATGCAATAGAAACATGCTGCTGACACACAGTAAATTATCCACCCCAGCTATCACTGTGCGTTAGAACAGCTGCCATGGCTCGCTTCCATGACTTGTGTATGCTTACGTGGGCTCTGACGCTGAACTAAGCAGCTCTAAAACCAGCACAATGCTAGAAAAAAAGGAATCCTTTTGTGGCTTCGGAGGCTCCATCCTAACCAGTTGAAAGAACAAGCTAAAATATTCTACTGCGACCTAGAGGACGAAAATATCCTTTATATTCACTATAAAACTAGGTGGAATGTGAATGCCACAAATCTAACTAACTTACCCACTGATCTTTAGAAAGTATTAGACCCATCCGCTAAAGTAAACTAGCAGTTACCATAGAATATGTCCATGGTGATGTCCATAATGTGGTGATGTTTATAATGTTTGTATACCTATAAAGTTAGCCACTACTAATATGCGAGCATGAAGAGTTACAATACAAGATTCCCAGACAGTCACATGGCATTATACCAGAGGGTGGGAAATTTCCTCCATCTTTAGCAGTGAGGCATTCCCATATCATGGTAAGTGCAAGCCAATTAAGTGAGTGGTAGGATAACCAAAATTGGTGTCTCCAGTCCAAAGTGCCAAACTTAAAGAGTCACACAAAGCAACAAGACTTTTGAGTGACACAAAGCTACGATAGATGGAAGGCTTGACATACGGCCGGCCAACTGGTCGGCTGGAAAGATGTACTGATGGCCAGCTGGGCGGCTAGAGAGATGGCCGACTGGCCAGCTGGGTGGCTAGAGAGACGGCCGACTGGCCAGCTGGCCGGCTAGAGGAGGACGGCCTACGGGACCAGCTGGGCGGCTAGAGAGACGGCCGACTGGCCAGCTGGGCGTCTCGAGAGAAGTCCGTCTGGCCAGCTGGGCGTCTAGAGAGATGGCCGACTGGCCAGCTGGGCGGCTAGAGAGATGGCCGACTGGCCAGCTGGGCGGCTAGAGAGACGGCCGACTGGCCATCTTGGCTGGCAATAGAGACGGCCCAGGACTTTGCCAGCTAGCGTCTATAGAGACGGGCCGACTGGCCAGCTGGCACTATGAGAGACGGCCGACTGCCACTTGGCGGCTATAGAGACGGCCGACTGGCCAGCTGGGCGGCTAGAGAGACGGCCGACTGGCCAGCTGGATGGATGGTCAGCTGCCCAAATAAATAGATACATGGTTAGACAGATAGGTAGCTGACTAGATAGCTGGAGAGAGAGAAAAAGAGATAGATAAATCTATGTACCAAAACAGATAGTGAAGTCAGTATTAAAAAAGCAGAGAGAGAATTGGGCAATATGAAATCCACAAGTTCTTCATTCTTGTGGAAGTAGTTCACTATGTGCAGTAAACGCTTAAAAGCAACGAAACTTCAATTGCAAAAGGACATTTTCTTCTCCGATTGAAAAGCTCTGTAAATACGTAAGTAACAAACACCGCTGTTTCTAAGAAGTACAACAAAGGCTTCATAATGCAGAGCTTTATATAAATAACCCCAAAAGATATAAAACCAAAACAAAAATAGAAAAAAAGGGAAAAGGGAAAAAAAATAAACAAAACCAAAAAGCCCCATGACCCAATGCCAACCACTATATAATATTTTTTTAATTTGTTTAGAAAAAAAAAACCTTTATTTACAATTATTTGAATAGAAAATAACAGGAGGGGGAGATGTAACAACTAAAACGTTACATATAACTCACCAATAAAAGGTACTCAGCACTTTCACGATTAGAGAAGGTCTATACCAATATCACACCAAACAAAGAACTAACACCTTGTAATAAAAAGGGTAACGTTCTCTTGCTGAAAGTAGTTATGGAGAAGCCAGATGGCAGAAGCAGACATGTGATCACCATAAAGTGTTTACAAGTGAAATCCCACAAAATATGGATTGGGTAACACCTGTCCATAAATCGTAGTAGAACATATAAACATCACGGGCGCCTCTCTCTCAGCATCATCTCTCTGTTTTAGGTTAACGTATTTAAGATTTATTAGACTTGAGTTGTGACCATGGAGCTTCATAACTGGAGTGGCTGGAGTTGACACGGTCAAGCATGAACAAGGCCTACTAATAGCCTCATGCAAATAAGGAAGTCCACATATTCTGCCAAAGCTTTCCTGTCTCGTGTCAAAGTACCTTAGAAATGAGAAAAACTATCTTTTTAAAAAAAATTTATGAAATCCGAACTTACTCTGTAACCATTTTTCTCGCCTTTGTTTGGTTTTCTCCTTCTTGGACAGAATAACTTTTTCTTCTGCAAAAGATAAAGAAATAGGTGACAATTGTGCATATACAACAGATCATTGGCCTATATATGACTGAACAAACTTCTGCAGGCAATGTGATTAACGTTAAATATACTCCGACAATTTTGAATGTACACATTTTGTTGGAATTCTTTATTTATATTGAAATTTTTTTATTTTTAATGTCTTTTTTTTTTTTTTATTTAAGCTGTTTATTATTTATATTATTTTATCTAATGAGTTTGATTCCCTTAATAAATAGCTTCTTTTTTCTGGATATTTTATTCCAACTTATTTTCAATTTTAATAAATGGAAAAGTTTTTTTTTTCAATTGAACATTTAATATTGTACTTTTTATAAATAATAGTATAAATAAAAAAAACACAGTCAAATATAACAAAATAATCAAAAATAAAATATAATAAATCATAAAACAAAAAACAATTATAAACACAAAAAAATAATATAATATAACTAAATATAAGATAATCTACAATAATCAAAAACATAAACAATTATTCCAATTTCAAATAAATTAATTACACAATTCAAATATAAAAGAAAAAGTTAAAAAAACCACCCACAAAATAAAAACACCAAAAGAGCTAAAATCCACACATAAAAAAAACCTATGACAAAAATACCAAATAACACCAAAAAATAAAACACAACATCTATAAACACAAACAAAAAAAAAACCAATACAAAACTAAAAAAAACTAATAACAAACCAACCAAAAATAAATAAAAACAACATACAAAAAAATATTAAAAACACACAAAAAACTTCACAAACAATGCAAAACAGCAAAAACAAAAAAAAATAACCCAATATAAAACAAAAAATAAAAAAAAAGCTACAAAGAAAAAAAAAAAATACAAATCCTAAAAAAATAAAACATTCCACACAAAATACGTCAACAAAAAAACCAACAACCATAATCCACAAAACACTATTACCCAAACAGCACAAAATACACCACACACCCAACAAGCAACACAAAAATACACGAAAAAAACAAGCAAAAAACCTAAACCCACAACGAAATAATAAACGCAAAAAATTGCCAAAAAAAAAACATAAAAAAGAAAAAAATAACCCAGAATCACAACCAAATAACAAAAATATATTAAAAAACCCAAATAAAAACAAAAAAATACAAACACAAAAAAAAGCAACCGCACATAAACAAAAACACCCAATCACAAAACTAAACAGCCAAAATCAACACACGACCTAATCATAACCAACCCAATCGTACAATCAACATCCCCTAATCCATGTCACCCCAAACAGAAAAAAAATAATAGTCCGCCCCCTCAGTAAAATGTACAAATCTGGCAGTACTATACAAAGCTTAACTAAGGATTAATGGCCTGTAAATGGGCATTTTCCATTTACATATGAATCTACGTCCTGCCGCTCTTTCCATCATATATCGCCCACCCAGCCACCTGCCATGGTTTAGGAACATGTCCGCAAAAGCCCATTAAAATGGCCAAAATGTCCCTGCTCTGGAGTGAAAAAGACCATTGACTGCGAGCTAAACCTATAACTAAAAAACTATCAAAAAGGCACATAGTAATTATTGAAAAATGGGGCGGGGCATTTTCTGCTACTAATGATACATGTAATTTTATTTTGAGGTTCTCTTAGTTTCCCATGATTTATCAAAAACTGCCTTAAGCCCACCTCCCGATCAACAAAGGGGACCTCAAATGCAGGTGGGGACATGCGTACTACTTTACTTCTCTTAGGTGCCTGTTCAGACTCCAATACTTCTGGGATTGAAGTTCCAGCTACTAGGAACATGCAATGATTTAAAAACCAGTTTGCACATCATTCTAATTTTTTCTTCAAAAAAGTTTATGTGGGGGAGTACAAAACCATATATTGTTTCTAGCTTGTTTATGAGTTGATGCTGCTGCCTCCTATGGTTGGTTTTCCGCACTCCACCCACCTTCACAGACTTTTTAAATGCAACGCAGTTGTACCTAGTAGCTGAGCCTCACTCCCCCAGAAGTATGGAGGTCTGAAACAGGCCCAAAAGAGAGGTAAAGTTAGTGTATGTTCCCACCTATTATTTAGTGTCCACCTTGCTGATTTGGGAGGTGGGCTATAAGCAGTTTTGTATCAAAAAATGTAACTAAGAACCTCAAAAACATTGTTCATCTGTACCAAAGTATCAGAAATTTTTTTTAAAGATTTCCTATGTCCTATTTGATAGTTTTTTTTTTTTAGTTAATAGTGTGCTGCTGATTATTGAGAATGTGATGTATATTGCTGCCACATCATGTGCACCTATGCTAATTTTTTTTCAAAAAAGTTTTTTTTTGGGGTGATGTGCAAAACCAAATATTGTTGTCGAGCTAAACATATAACCCACTTTCTCAGGAGAGGTGAGGGTACAGGAGGTCAGATCCTACTGATCAAAAAGTGATAGCATATACTGGCTACATACCATTATTTACGAAACGTGAACAAAAACTTTAAAGGTCCCTCCCTGCAATAAAAGTTAAAAGAGTTTTCCAAAACTAATAACAGCTTACAGTCCTCTGTCGGTGTTGAAAAACAGAAAAATAGAAAACCAAATAACCCCTTACCTTGTTAGGGTAGCTTCACGTTTTTTTCAATACGTAAATTAACGTATTAAATCAGTCTGAGATCTGCATCCAAAAACGCATCTGTTTATTTAGATGCATATTTGGATACGTTTTTCAGATGCGTATTTCACCACATTTTCTTATTAATTAACTTAAAATTTGGACCCAATGCGCATTTTAGGCGCGTAAACACATCTAAATACGTACCAGAAAGTGTGTTATGTATTTGGATACGTTTTTTAGCCTGCAAAAAACGCAAACTATTGTTTCCTATGGGGATTTTACATGACACTAAATGGATCAAGAATTGACATGTCACTTCTTTTTACGTGTCTGCAAAATGCAATACAATTACTTATGTAAAATACATAATATGTGAACAACGGTACGTATTTTACATTGAAATCAATGAGAACGGACTGGAAAATTGTTAAATACGTATTTTTGTATGCAATAAGTACCAAAATACGCTGTGTGAACATACCCTTAGGGTGAATTTACACGGCTTAATGCCAGCGTTTAGCGCCGGGTGTATTTCATAAATATGTTTTTCAGCGCACCCATTTTGTATAGTCTAATCAATATTCAATTAAGGAACATCCCTTTAAAAGGACTTTCTCACTCTTAAAAAAAAAAAAAAAAAAAAAAAAAATTACGTTTATTTATAATTTGATATTATTAGTCGTTGGTTAGGTCATAAAATAATAAACATGTTGGAACAATGTCATCCTTGTATTTATCTAGACAGAAACCATAAACCATCAGGGTTTATTTATTTTATTCCAAACCCTGAAATCCCTTTCAAAGCGGTATTCACATCTCAATAATAAATAGAATAGTATGTCTTGTTGCTAGAATATGTCGAACATTAGAATTGTGGGTTTTACCTGGAACTCTTCTCAATCCTAAAAATAAAGGGACCAAGCTCCCTTTGTCTCTCCCTATACAGTGGCAGCCAGGAGCATCACAATGAAGGTCCATTTACTCTGCAGATCGGTGGGGAGCAATCAGAAAGTGGTGACATAAAGTGATTTGTCATCACCTTAGTGGAAAAACACCTTTAAATTGAAATACTAAATATATTTGTATATACTGTGTACACACATACTGCAAAAATAACAGAAAATAGTAACATGGTTAGTAGGATAGTCAGCAAACCCGTGCCCACTCGAGAGTCGACGGTCTGACTTGAGGTGTATTTGGGACCATGTGCACCCCTCAAGGGTAAGCAAGGTCAGCCAGATATGGTTTCACAGTAAACCCCTGTCCACACGGACAGAGGAAGACCTAGGGAGTGCGAGAGGATACCCCACCCGCCCACAACCGTGAACGGCTGGGACAGATCTGTTTACCTGCATCGGGTAGACTGTCACCAGTTCCTCATTAGCTATAATCCTGATCCGTTACACACTTATAAACCGGCCAGGAACCTGCCCTGGGTAGCTATATATTAGAGACCGAGAATACGGACACGTGGGGTCGGGGTGATTGAGACAACAGATCAGCTCAGGGTCAAAGTTTATATATTTTAATCACCTTATGAGTGCACTAGACTAACCATACATAAATAGGAGATACAGCTATACATATATACTGGTCAGAGGTGCAAATACAAATAAGATATTTGCAGCAATATGTGGCCATTTACCCCAGGTTAGCTTGGTGCAGGGCAGACATGGAGGGTGAATGTGACCTGCTGGTGGATGCTCCTGGAGTGCTGGTGCATAATATACCCCCCTTCCAATAGAGACAACCCTGGGGCCTATGCAGAGCTTCAGCATAGGTATACTCAGAACCGGATGGGTCCAAACTACGGCTGGGTACCAAACACTGGCTCACTGCTCAGTTCCGGGGACCAGTTCACTGTTCTCCCTGTCTTTTGGTCCTGCAAATGAAGGAGTGACAGCTATGCGTTTGGGGCACTTTCACATTTAAAAATATGAAAATCGGAGGGTGTGCTTGTGTTGTATGGTTATTCCATAATGCTTTATAAAATCCAGACTCCGCTGTGAATCGTCCATCTCTTTGAACTACTTCACACTTCTCTTTAACTAAAGCTTTCATTGCCTGGGTCTCCAAGGTGTCTGTGAGGAACCTGTGAGTTGCAGACACTGCTTCATGCTACCTCTAGGTGCGAGAGCAATGAGAGAATGCAAAAGTGACCAAAACAACAGCCAAAAAGGATGAGAACAGAGAAATGGTCTGTGGTCACCACCTGCAGAACCACTCCTTTATAGGGGTTGTCTTGCTAATTGCCTATCATTCCTACCTATTGTCTGTTCTAGTAGGAGAAATTGATTCACAATTAGTGTTGACTCATAACTGGACAGATTGATTTCACAGAAGTGTGATTGACTTGGAGTTGTATTGTGTTGTTTAAGTGTTGCCCTTTATTTTTGAGCAGTGTTTATTTATATATATATATAATATAATTATATATATATATATAAATATATATACACACACACACACACACCACACACACCACATAACTATCTATCTATATCATGTATAAGTTCATACAAACATACATCTCTCTGTGTATATATGTGTATGCCTATGATCCAAGTTTCATAGCTTTCTAGCTACATGGCAGGCTATTTGGAAGTTTAAGTATATATATTGGCAATGTAGCTGTTACAAATGGACGGTTGGTCACCCATTTGCAGCTCTGTTCACTTCTATACGAGTTCAGAACATAGCTGTGCAACTGTATCAGTATTTTAAACTCCCATAGGAATGAATGGGGACACTTGCAAGGCCATCTCTACATTTGTAGCCACCATAGCAGCAAGCAGGACACCCAGCTTGGAGGTAAGTGCGGGTCTTGTGGACTTGTTATAAATATCTGAAATAGAAGCACCCGTCTAAGAGTATGATTTTTCAAATGCAAATCTTAATGCAGACATGTCACTGGAATGAACTCTAAAAAGACTTTGCAATCGGTGTGTTGTATGTGCACAGTGCAAACAAAATGTTCTGTCTAAATCGGCAATGATCACACAAAGTCAAATCAAGACGCACACCCCTGGGCAGGTTTCGATCAGTTCTGTTCTGATGTATTCAAAGAAACTCCTGGGACACTGGAGGAGTCACTCAGCATTGTTGAACTTCTAATGACAGATTTTATTTAGCCGTTTATTTGCTAAAAGTCAAATACTAATATTAAAAAAAGGAACTTTACAAAGTTTCTGTAACTGTGCTAAAAAGAAAAATCTTCGAAGTTCACCTTGACAGAAGCATCACTGTGTTTTATAGCATTCCTTTAATATTCCTAGTGTAAGAATACCAAAAACTGTATTGTACAGTTTGGACACTGATCATCTTCTACTGAGTTAATTTGTCCCTTCCTACTCCAGACCAGGACGCCATAAAGAAGAACTGTCAGCTCTCCTGTCAAGTGTGTTTTGGTAACTTCTTGCTCCTGAATTATTTATTCCCAGAATGCACCTTTTCTTGGAATTCCGTGTTGCACCCTCATTTCTCGTGAAATTGTATAAATTAGTTGATTGTTGTGTGTTACCATTTCCCTTATCGGGGGGCCGGAGACACATCACCTTGGGAATGGCAAGAATGGGTGTATACGTTTTTTTTTTTAAATCTCTTCTCACACTTTTTATTAAAAAAAAAATAATAATAATTATATATATGTACCAACAAATTCATACAATCCATGTAACCCTACCTTGAGGGTGCATTCACCAAGTGTGGTTGTGTTATATTAAACAGCCCCTACATCTCCCCCAAGTCCCCCAAATTAAAAAAATAAAAAAATAAATAAATAAGCCCGCATGTAATTTTACTGCAAATTGCTTTGGTTTTGTAATATGGTTGTTAGCTATGTAGTTTTTCCAGAGGAATCGTTTTACATTTTTCACCCGTAAGAACCGAACATCACCGTGCATAGGTCAATGGGAAACTTCAGTAACAATGCATGCGCTGTGGATACACCCCAGGGACAAATATGTGCGCCATTACTCCCTAGAGAATGCATTATTTTACTGACATTTCTCTGTTTATATGGAAAAAGTTTGTACCAAAAAATTTTTTAAAAATTGAAGAGCAAAATTTAAAGGAATTAAAAGAAAATTTACAAGAAGAGATCTGTGACCAGTATCTGCCCTATGATCGAAATTCTGGGGCATCTGCTCTTATATCTCTCTGTTAGGGCATGTCCCCACGGCACGGGTTTTCGGCCGGTTTTTCAGACCGCCTGAAAAACCGGCCGAAAATTAGCATAATTGAGCTCTATAGAAAACCCGTGCAGCAGTCCCCACTGCACGGGTTCTCCGCCCGACTGTTTTGTCGCCGGCGGACCGGCGGCAAAACATTGTATATGCACAATCTTCCGTCCGGTTTTCGGACGGAATCTGTGCATGTCTATGGGAGGGGGGAGGGCTGTTCTCCGCTCATCGCGGAGAAAAGCCGTCCCCCCCCGCCGCAGTGAGGACGGCCGCAAAACAGGACAAATACCGGCCGGCAAACCGGCCGGTATTTGTCCTGTGCAGTGTGAACGGCCCCTTAGGGTGCTTTCACACGGTGCGTATTTGGTGCGTTTTTCAATGCATTTTTGGTACAGGAAGGTACAGCAATTAATGCTGTACATTGCTGCATAAAAAACACGGTAAAAATAGCGGTAATTACCGCGAATTTACCGCGATTTTTGTGCAGTGATGTACAGCACGAATTGCTGTGCCATCCTGCACAAAAAATGCATTGAAAAACGCAGTGTGTGAAAGCACCCTTATGCCGCTTCTCTGTTATTCATGCTAGGAGTTTATTACTACTAGTCAACAGGGTGTTACCATTCCTTTTGTCAAAGGGGTGTGTCCTTGCAAACACTGACTATCAGCCCTGATTGGACAGTGTACAGTCTGACAGGGACACACCTCTAAGTGGCAACACCTAGTTGACAATGTAATAATACATTTCTAGGAGACACAACCGAACCACACAACATAGAGTTCTAAGTAAATTTGAAATACATCTAGTTACAAGGACAGATATATGAGGAGAGCTGACACCTCCTCTTTAATGTGGGTCAAGATTTCAACAAAGCTTTTAAGCTTATAAAAAAAAAAAAAAAAAGGAAGAGTTGCCTTTTCTAAATGACGTTAATTACTTTCGGCATCTTTTCTTTTATTAGCTCCCAACTGACTAAGATAAAACTGCAGGAAGACAGGAGTCATGGGTAATTTCACTAAAATTAAATGACTCACTACGAAGCTAAAAACAAGAACCTTCAGTGAAGGATTCTACCTTATGTCAAAATATATCTAAGAATCTGCTTTCTTTAATCAGTCTTCTCCATTACGACTCTGCTGCTCATTAGTTTTCTTAGTGAAAGTGACCGAATGCAACATAAAAAAGAAGCCATATACTTAGGGCGCATCCCCACGGCAGTGGACAAATACCGGCCGGTTTGCCCGCCGGTATTTGTCCGGTTTTGCGTCCGTCCCCACGGCCGGGGGGGGGGGCTTTTCTCCGCGATGAGCCTTCCCCCCACCCATTGAATTGTTCATATTCTGTCAGGAAACCGGACGGAAGAATGAACATGTTCAATGTTTTGCAGCCGGGCGGAAAACCCGTGCAGTGGGGACTGCTGCACGGGTTTTCCATAGAGCACAATTGTGCTAATTTTCGGCCGGTTTTTCAGGCGGTCTGAAAAACCGCAAACCGTCTGAAAACCGGCCGAAAACCCGTGCAGTGGGGACATGCCCTTACAGGCAGAATTCACAACATAATAAATAGTGCAAGCAAGGTTGGCCTTTCCAAAGAGAGCTCGAGTTGCAAGGAGGGAAAGGAACCTGATAGCCACACATTTCAATCCAGGACCTTGAAAGGATCCCAAAAGGGCACCGCATTCCAAAATCCAAGTGATCAGCAACAGTGGTAGTAAACACTCACAGGGACATAAAAAATAATTATGAATGCGTACACTGAATACTGCGCTGAATTATAAAGATTCCTTATATTACCTAGTTAGAAGCCCGGGTAATGGAGGTGTGTGCTCAAAGTGAATGGGCAGCAGAGTGGCTCAGTGATTAGCGCTGTTGCCTTGCAGGGCTGGAGTCCTGGGTTTAAATCCAACTACAGACATTTGCATGGGTTTCATGTGGGTACTCCAGTTCCACCTGCACTCCAAAAATATACAGATAGGTTGAACTGAAATTAACGGTGTTGTCTCACTACATTGATTCTTCTCACCTCAGTCCTGTTTTCTTGGTTGCACTATGAATTCAGGGGCGTGTTTACTGGCTTTTCAATGGTTTTGGGGATGGTTCGGTCTGTAGCTTCCAGATTTGCTCTTAAAGGGGCTGTCTTGTTGTATTGATTTGTCCTGTTTTTTTGGTTTCATTTTGAATTCAGGTGCGTGTTTACTGGCTTCTATTAGGCTGCAGTAGAAGCCAGGTCTGTAGCTATAGCAACCAGCGCTGGAAGCCTATCATGAGAGATTAAACAGGTCTGTAGCTATATCGACCTGAGGAGCTGATGCAGCCCATACAAGAGGGGATATCTAGGAATAGTTTGGACACTGTTAATGGACATATATTGCAGTGATTTGTCTTTGCAAGATCTTGAACATAAAAAGCAATCCTTGTAGTGAGACAACCCTTTTAAAGGGTTTTTATCGTTTGAAGCTTTCGTACACTTGAGCAAAATCTATCATTTTCATATCCAGGGGCGAGTCTCTCCTCTCAGTAGGCATGTATCTCCTGCCAGGAGGTGTGTCTCCCCTAACTGAAGAGCTGTGACATCATCATTCTGTGTTAGCAGGAGAAGGGGGAGGACGTCAGCTTTGCAGACCTCCTGCTACTAGCTGCAGATCTGATGCTTCTGGTTCAGAGTTCTCATGGTGGCAGAGTTCTCAGGTCGAGGCTGCACAAGCTACCTTCATTGGTGTAATTGCTGTTATACACACAGCCTGAACTGATGAAGCAAGTGTGAGAAATGCGCTCTACCCCCCTCTGTTATCAGGCAGGAGATACAGCAGACTGTATAATGGGACAGTATAGACTTTTATATGGGAGGAGCACAGGGTATAAGACTGTGTTATATGAGAGGAGAGTGAAGTTACTCAGTACATAGAAGAACCCCTGAGAGCCATCACATAGGGCTGCCCAGCTTCTCTCTTAGGCTATATTCACACGGCTTATTTGCAGGGCGTAATTATGCCCCGCAATTACGCCGTGTGGGCGGGAGCGGAGGGCCGGCACCTCGTCGGCCCATAGACTTTCATTATCAGCCGCTAGTAATTCACATGTCAATTATCTCCCCCGCGGCGTATTGTGCGAGCAGGGATAGGAGACGTAATCGATACTTCTCTATGAGAACTGTGGATTACCGTAATGACTGGGGCGCATTCCAGCCATAATTCGCGCACTCTGGCACGTAATTATGGACTGAAATACGTCCCATTTTAAGCCGTGTGAACATGGCCTTACAGCCATCTCAGGCAGCTGGTTTCTCACAGCTCAGAGAGGACTAAACACAGAGTGTGCAGGCAGCCAATCACATAGCAGGGGGCCTTCCCATCCAGGGGCGTGTCCAACAGGCTAAATGAAATGTCAGCCAGCCAATCACAGAAAAGGGGGGCGTGTTTCATCCAGCTGCCGCAGAAATAGCTTTAGATGCACAGTTTAGCTCATATCTACTATACTAAGTGACTTGGGTAAAGCAAACCAATTGCAAAAGTGCTTATTTTTACTGTCCCCATCATTAGAGATAATAAAGCGACAACACCCCTTTAACACCAATTTGACTACTGACAATCTTGGTCCAGCGCTGCGGCACATTATATCGCTATATAAATGAAACAAATAACTAACCAAAACAAGGGGGAGGGAAAGTGCAGTGCGATGTGTCGTCTACTAAAGTGGGGTCCCACACCCGGAGAGCTCAGGCCCCCCGGGATCATTACTTCTGGGGCACGTCACGCCGCAGGCTTTCAGATCCCCCCCCCGGGTACCTTATGGCTGATACAGAAAGAGAAGAGACATCACTAGCAGTGAAAGGCAGCATTGCTCAGACAGATATGGTGACCCAAGGAAAACCGCAGGCATCTGGGATCTTTCACATATGATTGTGCACTGCTCAAAAAGGGCCAAGCCCCAACATCTGCGGCGTGCGCCTGAAGAGATATGAAACCACTCTGAGAGCGGGTTAATGAAAGGCCCACACAGTTCATATAAGCTGTGAAATATGAAAGGGAAGCTTGGCGATGCTGAGCGGAGAGATGCTGCTGCATGGGTAAGTTATTATGGAAGGGAGGAAAACCACAAGATAACCCTGAAGCTGGAAATAGCAATGTGCTTTATGAGCACTAGAAATGCCTCCAGTGACTTCATCTTGTCTTGGTTTACAGAGCTGGCTGAGAAGTGTTTAGCATTTTTTCTTTATGAAGAAACTGTTTGTAGTTTCAGCAACACTAAGTAAAACTAAAAAAGGGATAAACCTCAAAAGCCCATTGATCATGACTGACGTGACCGGGGCTGTTTACTTCATTTCGTGTGCACTCCAGGAACCCTCTTAAACATTAGACCTAGCTGTATGACTGTTGCCTATAGAATAGGGACCACCCAACTGCACGTTTTTATTTTTTTTATATATATAGTTTTTAGAGAAAGTAGAAATTTATAAGGGTCGTCAATCAGTAGAAAATTCCTTGGAAATGGGGTCAGGGTGGGGCAAAAAAGAAAAATGTGTTATACTTACTGTTATACTGTCCACCTGCACTGCTGCCATGGAAAACAAGTAGGGAAGTATAACTTATTTCCCCACCCTGGCCCCGTTTTGGAAGCATTTTCTTCCACTTGGCAACCCTTTAAAGGGGTTTTGCCACGAAGTAAAATTGACGTGGTAAGCTTGCAAATGAAATAAACATTTTCATTCATTATTATTAAAACTTCTGAACCGTTTTGGCTTAGCTGCTCCTTTAGTGATCCATTGTTTACAGCTCGTCTCCATGGCATACGACCAGGGCTGAGAGTTCCTCACTCCTGGTCGCACATGCTCAGACATCACCTCACCTCTCAGGCAGCTACTGAGTGTTCAAACCCCAGGTGCTGTCACCCTAGTGCCGTCCTCTGTACTCCTTATTAATTAGTCACACTGTGCAAATAAATAAAAAGAAACCTCAATGAGGTTTGTGCATTGATAAAGAGAAAAAAACACAGGTTTGGTTCCTGCAGGGATTTGAACCTAGGACCCTTGTGCCTGGAGGCAAAAACGTTACCTCTCAGCTACTCACAATGCTTTACATAAACAGACCTTTCTTTGACTACAGAGAGGAAAGTCATGGTGATGTCATCCTGCTGGGTCATATGATATGCAATTCAAACAAATCACACACGCCCCCTTCTGAGCACACAGAGCTGGATGTAGGAGGTATGAAATGAGATTGTGGCAAAACCCCTTTAAAGGGGTATTCCCAACGTATTGATTAACTTTAAACATGTAGGCAAAGCAATATAAACATTCTCACTAAATACATTTCTGTTCCAATTTTGCTTGATTCCAAAGATTCAGCAGGTTATCTATCCTGCATGTTTACACACGGTTTCTTAGGAAACAGGTCTACACAGTATATGTTAAAATGCAATCCAAAATCCGTCGGCATTTTAACATCGGCGTACTGCTGTATTTGGCACGAGTTTGCGCAAAAACCACGGACGGTTTTCGGATTTCCCACCGGCTCAGTACATTGACTGCACGGGAACCCGTGTTCTATCTTCTGGTGGAGGGTCGGTGGTTTAGAAATCCCACAGTAGAAAATCCGTGCTGCGTAGACTAAATACTGAAACTGCTTAAAAATCTGACTGTAATTCTGTGCCATGTAGACATAGCCCAAGGCTATAAACCACATATGTGCTCTAGCAACCCAGCCCAATTCTGCTGATTAGACATAGCAGGGAGATGGTCAGTAATATAGGAAACCATCATTAAAACAAGAGCAGGATAGATAACCTGCTGAATCTTTAAAAAGAAGCAAAATCAGAACAGAAATATACTTGACAATAATGGTTATTGATCATTGCCAGCATTTTTAAAATGAATTAATGAGATGGGAACATTCCTTTATGTCTCCTTCCAATGAAAAACTTCCATCATAAAAAATGTGTATGTCCAATGTACAAACATTCCAACTTCCGGCTGGCACAACAGGTCTCCTTTGACCTGCTCTTGTCTTGCAATGTTGGCGATGGCACAGTAGGTGTCTTGTCATTGCTCCCGCTTTTCCCTTTACCCCCAAGTGCATGTTGCCACTTATAGTTTCACAGCTACTTGCTGATGTGGAGCTTGGAACTATAAGTGCCAGCATGCCACATAAGCATATGCTAAACACATGTGTTAATCAGCACACATAGAATTAGTATGTGTGGTGTGACATGCTGGCACTTGTAGTTCCATGTTCCATAATCTTTAATCAGGAAATCCATAAAAAAAATGTTTTTTATTTTATTTTATGGAGTACCTGATTAAAGGTTAAGTTTTAGTTATTATTTAAATGCTGTGATAACAATTTGTTAGCAAAGTTTTTTAAATCAATATCTTTGGCAATAATTTGTTGCATAGTAGCTGGCATCTGTGGAACTACAAGTGCCAGTATTCCACAGCACTCCACAGCAGCACGTTAGCACATGTTTTGAGTTACATACTAATTCAACTTAAGAACAAACCTCATAAAAGATTATTATAAATTAATATTAAAATAAAACACGATGTTACAAATAGAACTGGCATAAATGGCAAATAGCACTGGAATTAAATGAGTGGGCAATAGCAGTGCAACAATAAATATTAGTGAAACAGTTCATAAATAGTTGTATTAAACAGTGCATATGCACTAAATTTCGCACAAAAAGGCGCATTGGAAGAGTTTGGGTAATTAGCAGTGGACATTTATTGCACTTTATAGTTACTATTTATCAACTGAATTTGGTGTAAATTACCCGATGTGGTATGAATTTAGTTGCTTTATTTATGCACTTGCACTTTTACATACAATCATTTTGTATGCACTAAAGATTTGCTACAATGATTTATGCATTGTTTCACTAATATTTATCGTTGCACTGCCATTGACCACCCATTTAATTCTGGTGGTATTTATAAGTTTTAGTTTTATTTTGATATTAATTATAATAAAAATCTATTAATTATTTTGTATTGGGCTCAGCTATTCCTTGATTTTGGGTTTAGCATATATTTCTTGTAGGATTGTTTTCGGTTTTTGGTGCATAGGTAGACTCAGACACATTGGAAAGATTTATTTGGTTGTTTAAGAACAAACCTACAGTCCCTATCCTGTTGGTAACCTGGGGACTGCCTGTATGTGTTTTTATTGGGCTCCATGGGATGGATTTTGAATGGTCTACTACACCATTCTACCTATGTTTGTAGCGTTCCAATGTATAAGGACTCGTCACAGGTATTTACCCAGTGAACACACATACCGGCTCAATGCACCTGTGATGTGCATAATACCCCAAAATTATGTTTCTATTTCTGTATGCACGCTTTAGCAATTACGAACATCAGTCGCTCTAGCAAATACATTCTGAATGAACATAATAGCACATGTTGTAATGAATGAACATTGGAAAGAACTGATAAGGAAAGGTAAGAAATAGTTCTAAAAGACTGTCATAAATAGAGGTTTTATTCCCAGGGAAAAACGTTCCACCCGGGGCAGCTCATCTCCGAAATAAAAGGAAGCCAAATGCTGGAAGTCAATTGAAAAGCATTTGAGAAACAATCATTGGCTCTTTTCACATGTGCTGAACCGTGTGTTCCCATCAACAACACTTCATCCAGGAAAGAGAGAGAGCACCAGAAGACAATACGGGTATGAAGAGCGCCTGGTGGATCAAATGTACAGCTTAACCACAACAAAACCAATCTCCTCCATAGGGGTAGTTTCACACACAGCGGGTGGAATTTACTAGAGTGATGATATTTCCAATGCCGGACTTTAGCTAAACTATGTTTCAGTAAGATGCAACATGTCTCCTAAGGAATTTACACCACTAGAACATAACATGATCCTAACACTGCTAATTTACCCCAAGGTTACCCAATTGGTTACCCAATTTCTGCTCTATTATAAATATATTTTATAAAAACTTAACTTGTATTAATATTCATTAGTAATGACCCCAAGATGAAAACTCCAGTTTGGGTCTGTTATATATAATATTTATACCTCGAACATTATCAGTAGGGGTTACACATTACACCACTTTTATAATTTTAGGATGTCCACTGCAGCTAGACTTCCTATAGAATCAGTATACACAAACCTGACTCGCTAATAAAAAAAAAAACCTAAACAGTGCTCCTCCAAGTAACATTTTATAAAAATATATGTATAATAGAGCTGAAATTGGGTAATCTTCTACCTCCTAATATATTTGGCGCATCTGTGGGGTGGTCTGTGTGTCAGAAACCAAAACCTACACCAGTTATAAATTGGCGTAGATGTCTGCCACAGTTTACACCAAACATCTTGCCCAAATTATGGCAAATATATTGGATATGGGCGGCTATGCCACCTTCTAAGCCTTACTGGATGTTCACACTGCATTTTTTAAGATACACGTTTGGGTAAGTTTTTCGGACGCAACGTTCCTGTGTGATTACTTTAGTGTCAATGTGAAACACGTATCAGCATTCAGAAGATACGTGTTTTACATACGTCTTTGTGATGCATTTAATGGATCTGATCAAAGTATTGACATGTCAATTCTTGATCCGTTTTACAAATCACAAACCCCATTTAAAACCATATGTACCACACGTGTTTGGATCCATTTTACACAATACATTTTGTGGATCGAAAAACTTATTGCAAAACATCGCGTGTACATAACCTTACCCATGGTTTTTTCCCCTTCCCACTGCAGTGATTTTTGTTTATATGGCATTCACTTTTTTTTTTTTACTTTATTCCAACTTTTTGAGGACACAAAGTGACCAATTTTGGTGTCCCCCCCCCCCCCCAGTGTTCTCTATACAAGATAAATAATGTTATATTTTATTAGATTGGACTTTTATGGATGCAGTTAAACCAATTATGCTTAAAGGGGTTGTCTCATTACATTGATTCATCTTACCTCAGTCCCTGTTTTCTTGGTTTCACTTTGAATTCAGGGTGTGTTTACTGGCTTCCACTAGGCTGCAGTAGAAGCCAGGTCTGTAGCTATAGCTACCAGTGCTGGCAGCCTATCAGGATAGATCAAACAGGTCTGTAGCTATAGCGACCTGAGGAGCTGATGCAGTCCATACAAGAGGGGATATCTAGGAATAGGTAGGAGACTGTTAATGGACATATCTTGCAAAGTGACTTGTTTTTGAAAGATCTTTAACATAAAAAGCAATCCTTGTAGTGAGACAACCCCTTTAATGTTTTCATTGTTATTTATTTTTTTTAAATGGGGGTTTTAGGAACTTATCTTTTTTATATTGTTAAACTTTTTTTTATTTTTTTTCACTTGTACAGGGATTCAAGTTGCAATAGTTTGGGATACAATACTCTAGACATGCAATAGTCTTTCCTGAGACACTGTTTATGGCACAGATGAGCCCCATTTCAATAAAGTTAATCTGTTTCTTTGCTTTCGGATGCAATATCCGACTTGCTTCCATGTTTAGAGCGGCTTCACCTTTTTTTCTGCATCATGGATTTTTCAGTAAAGCCAGGTTCAAAGGGAGTATAGTGACACATACCTGTGTGCGTACTTTCAACGGCGCTCCGGCCCAGCTCCAATTTTCTTTCACAGGGAAGACGCCGGAAAATCATAGCACTCAATGAGTGCCATGATTTTACCTTATTTGCAGGGTGTACTTCGCGCACATTCAGGCGGATTTCAAAATGCATGTGTTTTCTGGACAAATGTGCGTATTTTTCCTATACGCGTTTCTGATGTGTTTTTAAAACAAATGCATTTTGTCTGTGCGTTTTTGATGCAGTTGTGAAACACAACAAAATTGCAACATGTGAACCATGGCTGAATCTGTTCTAGTCAGTATATTGTCTGCAGACATCACTGCAATTCCAATTAAGCAATTTTCAAAATACCACTAAGCCCAAAATATTGTCGAGTATGATTGATTTGTGAGATTTTATAACTATTCAGGAGAAAAAAAAAATCCTACCTATACATACATATTTATTGATCTGCATAAAGATAAACCAATATAAAAAAGTGAATTCTACTTTAGTACCTAAGGTTGTACAAAATATATAAAGGCCAACCTTTGTAAGACCCAGCATGCGATCTAGCAGAAAGAAACAATGAAACATTTGTATGCTGCAAATAGGAAAATTGGAAATAGAAATCGTAAAATTTACTGTTAATTAAAGAAATTAGTAATGGGATTTATTCATTTAGCCAGACTCTATCAGAGATCAGTGGTTGAACTGCTGAATTAATCTGATGCAGACAGTCATGCATTTTAAGAGCGGTTGATAGCTCTGGGCTACTTTCAAGTAATTAAACTTGTTAAAAAAAAACAAAAAAAACCCCAGAAAATATTCACCCAACGATGGTAGGCATTCTAGCTATAATTACTTTGCTTTTTATGCAAATCTGTAAATAATAACAACCAGATTTTACGATTGCGATTTGTATGTACAGTGCGTTTGTCCTTGAAGTCATTGGTTAGGTTCATCTTTCCTTTATTGTCAATTCGTCTTGTAATAATTGAAAAGAGAATATATTGTAGATGGACAAAAATGGGAACAGAAGCTACTGTAAATCTGCAACGCTTAAAGCTATAAGGCTAAGGCTATATTCACACGGCGTAATTGCGGCGCGTCCAGTACGGCAGCAATTACGCCGGGAGACTTGGGAGTCTCGCTGATATGCGCGTACTCCCGTGTATTTGCTGCATGCAATTGACATGTGACTTATCTCTCAGTGTGTACAATACGATCTTATTGTACGAGCGGGGAGAGGAGGTGTAATCCAAAGTTCTCTACTAAAACTATGGATTACTGTAATTCCGGCGCGCACGTGGCTCATATTAGAGCGCAAATACGAAGAAAAACGCGCTCCGATATTAGCCCGTGTGAACATACCCTTAGTCATGTATCAAATTAGCAATCCAGCCTTTCATAAAACATATGACTTTATTCTATAAATCTTTAAAAGCATACATATATCCGCTCTCCTCGGCGTTTATGCAGTAACGAAAGCATTTATTATAGGATACTTAAGTTTAGTTGCGGCAGATCGCCGTTCAGCTACAGTGTCCATAGACCATCGCAGTCTTGATCCCGACAGGGTTTACTTGGAGGTACGCCAGGAGCCCGGGCTAAGCGCACGTCAAACAGCGACGTTTCGAGACAATGTTGCCTCTTTCTCAAGCATGCGCACATCGATATAGGCGTTCCTTAGGCCGTGTTCACACGGCTTATTCCCGACGGATTTGTGCGCCGTATTGAGCGCACAAATCCGCCGTGAATAAGGGGCGGGATGGGGGCGGGGCCGGAGCGCGGCGGGGGGGCGCCGCTCCCGGCCCCATAGACAATGCATTGTTTACGGCGCGTCCGCGCCGTAAATAATGTGCATGTCACTTTCTCCCCCCGCGGCGGATTCGCCGAGCGGGGAGGAGCGACGGATTCCACTGTTCTCAATGAGAGCAGTGGATTACCGTAATTGCTGCCACGGATTGGCGCCGTACTGAAGCGCAAATCCGGCACGCAGTACGGCGCCAATACGCGGCAGAATAAGCCGTGTGAACAAGGCCTTATAAAGGAATGCCGACTCAACAATAAAAACAATACACGCTGCACCAACTTACAAAAACACCTTAAGACCAAAGTTTTCATTAATGCCTTTAGGGGCTAATGAATCCATGTAATGTATCCAGAACGCCTCTCTCTGCAAGAGCCTTCTAGCGATCCCTGCGGACTCACAAGTAACCCTTTCCAGTATACACCACTTCAACTCAGCTAACCCGTGTCTCTCACTAGCCCAATGCCGGGCTAGAGAGGTTTCGCCATGTCTACTCCCCTCATCTTTGGCACTAGCGTCTTTTCTATCTATCTTATATCAAGACTAAAGTAAAATCTATAGACCAATGAATTCAGAAATATTTAACGGTCCCTTCATGTTGAAAGCTAATCTTTGTACTGAAAAAACCCCCCTTAAAGGGGTATTCTCATCAGGCTGCTTCACAGAGCCTGCTCTTCACAGTCAGCTCCAGGCTTTCACTTCCAGTTTAGGCTTTGGGTGATTCTATAGCATTTTAGACATTTCAGCTCTGCTATTCCCTGCTGAGCCTGCAAGAGGGACATTAGTGATGGAGGGGTTTTACAGTACGGCAGAATGCTACAGAGTGTTAAAGGGTTAGGCCTTGTCCCCACGGCACTGTTTTTCGGTTTTGAAAAACGACTGCAAACCGGCTGACAAACTTTTACACGAATCTTAAAGGGGTTTTATCATTTGAAGTGTTCGTGCTCTTCAGTTAATTCTATGAGATTGAATTTGAAATCCAGGGGCGAGTCTCTTCTCTCCTGCCAGGAGGTGTGTCTCTCCTGCCAGGAGGCGTGTCTCTCATCACTGAAGAGCTGTGACATCATCATTCTGTGTGAAGTAGGGGAATGGGAAGGTTGTATGGAGAGGACAGCTCCATACAGCCTCCTGCAGTGTTCTCTTGTCTGCAGAGCCTTCATCTCCAGGCTCCACAAGCTCCTTGCTGTGCTATAACCAGTTGTACACACAACCTGAACTGATGAAACACATGTGAGGAAGCACACTGCCCCTCCCTTCCCCCTCTGTTATCAGGCAGGAGACTGTATGACTGTGGTATATGAGGGAATCGATGAGTTAAACAGCCAGATTTTTCACCTTAGAGCTGGGAGATGAGTATAGAGCCAGCAGCCCTCTCACATAGCTGGTTTTACTTTTGGTTTTAACATCTCAGAGGGGAGTGTAAACAGAGTGTGCAGGCAGCCAATCACAGCGCAGGGGGTGTGTCCAGGACGTTTCCTGTCTGGGGGCGTATCCCAACAAGCTGAATGAAATGTCAGTCAGCCAATCACAGTGCAGGGGGTGTGTCCAGGGGCGTGTCCCAACTAGCCAATAACAGAAGAGGGAAAGTGTCCTGACAGCAGCTGCAAAAATAGCTACTGATGCACAGTACAGCTCATATCTGCTATACTAAGTGACTTAGGTAAGGCAAACCAATTACAAAAGTGCTTATTTTTACTGTCCCCATAATCTGAGATATGATCTTTGTAGCAAGAAAACCCCTTTAATGGACCGCTGCACGGATTTTCCGCCCGGTGGTCCAAAACCCATAGTACATGTTAATTCTTCCAACCGGTTTTCGGGTGGAATATGAACATGTCTATGTGAAGGGAGAGGGCATTTCTCTGCTAACCACGGAGAAAAGTCGTTCCCCAGTGGCCGTGTGCATGGCACAAAAACATTACAAATACCGGTCGGAAAAACCGCCCGGTGTTTGTCCTCTGCGGTGTAAATGGCCCCTTAATGTTACATAGTTTGTAAGGCTGAAAAAAGACAAGACGTCCATCCAGTTGAGCCTATTTTGCTGAAGTGTTGCTAAAGTGTTGATCCAGAGGAAGGCAAACCCCCCCCCCCCCATGAGGTAGAAGCCAATTGTCCTCATTTGAGGGGAAAAAATTCCTTCCCGACTCCAATCTGGCAATCGGAAAAATCCCTGGATCAACGACCCCTCTCCAGAAGCCTAGACACTATAACTTGTTATATTATTACGCGCCCGACATGCATCCAAACCCTTTTTGAACTCTGTTATTAAATTCACATGACAATTTCCTCTGGCAGAGAGTTCCACAGTCTCACTGCTCTTACAGTAAAAATCCCTTTCTATGTTTATGTAAAAACTTTCTTTCCTCAAGACGTAGAGAATGCCCCCTTGTTCTAGATACAGCCCTGTGTATAAATAAATCTTGGGAGAGATCTCTATATTGACCTTTGATGTATTTAAACATATTTATTAGGTCCCCCCGAAGCCGTCTTTTCTCTAAACTAAATTACCCTTATTTTGCTAATCTTTCTGGGTATTGCAGTCCACCCAGTCCTTTTATTATTTTTGTTGCCCGACTTTGTAACCTGTTCAAGCTCCACAATGTCTTTCCTGTGCACTGGTGCCTAGAACTGTACACAATATTCCATGTGTGGTCTAACCAGTGACTTGTATAATGGAAGAATACATAAAAAAAGATAAACAAGCTTCTGTGCTGCTGATCAGATACAGCAGAGAGTGAGGTCACCATGACCAGCCACTGGTAGCGCAGAAAGATGTGGTCAGCAGCCTAGGAAGCTTGTAAACACGTAGGAGAACTTCTCTAACTATAAAAGGAAGTCAAATCAGAACTGCAATAGCTTTGTTAATAATTGTATATACCTTTGCTCACCTATTAAAAGCTAATCATAAGTGTTGCTCTATAGCTAACAAGGGCTCATGGGACACAGAACGCAACGTACAGTATGTACGTTGCCTCTGGGACCCACACTTTTCTTGAAAGCAGGCCCCCAAAAGTCTTTGTACAAAAGGAAGAATTGGTTGCAAATGCACAAACCCCTTTGACTGTTATAGGACAAACTGCCTGTCTTCCATTATGAAAGGGAAAAGATCTCTCCTTAAGGAGAGGAACCAATAAATTGGTCGGTGTGAGGGTTTACATGCCATTCAGACCTCACCGACTGTTTTGCCTAAAGCAATGGCTTATGGGAAAAAAACTGAGGAGCTCCACAGCGCACTCTATTGGATGTAGTTATCCTCAGTTCACATGTAGCTCACAGGAACCTAGCAATCTGAAAGGGATTTGAGCCAAACCAGTTAAGTTCAACTACAGACAGCTGTTTCGGGGTGTTTACCCCTCGTCATTGCAGTGTAGAACCTACTGGTTTGGCTGGGTGAGAGGCAAGAGTGGTTTCGAAAGGGAAACGATCTCTCCTTGAGGAGAGGAACCAATAAATTGGTCGGTGTGAGGGTTTACTTGCCATTCAGACCTCATTTGTTTTGCATAAAGCAAAGGCTTATGGGAAAAGAGCAGAGGAGCTCAACAGCAAATTATGTGATTTTGAGTGGGCCAGTCAACAAATTCATTGTGAAGGTCACACTAGACAAAAATACCAGTTGTAACCCAAAAATAGTGCATAAGTAATTAAGGCTATTGAGAAATGTATATTCCTTTACATGTACACTATATATATATAGAAATAAAATGTAAAAGAATTATGACAAGTTGAACATATACGGAGACTAAAAACATGAGGAAGAATTTTGCATTCTGTTTGCAGGGTCAAGGATATCAAAGATTGTCAATGGAAGAATACTGTAAAATGAAGGGTCATACATTGCACAGTATGGTTTACGGCTATTGCATCTCATATAAGGACTGGTTTTATTCACCATGATATGCAGATTTACACAGTCAAACCAGCTTGCAGCATCATATGCTCAGCCGAAAATAACAGCTCACATCATCAAAACTGAAAGGTGGGTGCAGCTATGCAGATTCCGAGATTAAATTCTGCCATTCAACGCACAGCTCTCGCTGACAATTATAATCTCTGTGCCTGTCAATCATACAGGGCTTATATCTTTGCAGAAGGTACCCAGCCCTGAACATCCCGAAATCAGCGATCAGTTAAATTGAATCAATGTCAAAAGAGTTCGAACTAAAATGTGTGTGCAGGCTCAACACACACGATCATATGGAGAAAGGAGACATACAGGACAAATGCTGACAGATTCCATGGATCCTTCAACTGCAACTGCACTGGCATCTGTACAGCTATTAGACCATGACTGGATCCTTGTTATCCATGTACGGACAGGCTAAACTTGGTCTCTTGGTGCACAAAAAAATAAATATTTATTTTGCATAAAAGGGGTTTATTGATTTTGTACAAATAAGTTTTAAAAGGGTTTTCTCACCACAATGATCAGCTTTTACCATGTAGGAAAAAGTAAATGATGACCATTACCAAATACATTGTTGTTTTGATTTTGCTTTAAGAGATAAAGAGGATTCTATCTACTACTAGTGTACATACATGTCTCTAGGCTACCAACCACCTCTCCCTGCTCTTTTTTCTTATCCGATTGCTCTTTAAGCTGCCTTCCGACAATGGCGAGTCACTCCCTGCTGAGTCTTATCTGTAGCACAGGATCTTGTTTACCTAAATTAAAGACAAGATTAAATCCTTTGAGCTCTGTAGTTTTGTGCACTACAGATTAGAAATGTCCTGCGTTCCTGTTATTATCAAAGGAACTGCTGAAAATAGCATAGCTGATATGCCAATCACTGCAATAGAACCACCCATAGCCTGACCAAGAAATTAAGAGAGTCTGAAGCTGGCTGTGGCTCTGCGAAACAGCACAGTGAGAAAACCTTTTTAAAAGGGTCTTACCGCAAAGTAAAATTTACGTGGGAAGCTTGCAAATTAAATAATAAACATTTTCAGCATTCATCATTATTACAAATTCTGTATCATTTTTGTTTTAGCCACTGTCCTAGTGACCCATAGTGTACAGCTTGTTTCCAGGAGATACAACCAGTGATGAAAGCTCCTCAGTCCTGGCCACACATGCTCAGACATCACCACTCCTCTTAGGCAGGTCTGTTTCCTGACTAGTAATCACACACACTCACTGCTGAGCAAGTGTTTATCCCCGGGTGCTGTCATTCTACTCCTGTCCTCTGTACTCCTAGTAATAAGACAGTACAACAGTGCAAATGAATAAAAAGAAAAAAGAAACCTCAAACAGGTATGCACATTGAGACAATAAAAAACAAACAAAAAAAAAAACCCACAAGAGTGGTTCCTGCAGAGATTTGAACCTGGGGTCCCTTAACTGAAAGGCAGACGTGATAGTTACTGAGCTACATTGTAGTTACTCACAGCTCTTTCCAAAAACAGACCTTTATTTGACTAGAGTGAGCACACTGGGGAGAAAGACATGTTGATGTTAAGTCTGCTGGGTCACATGATATGCAGCTCAAACAAATCATTCACGCCCCCTTTTAAGCACCCTGAGAGCTGAAGCAGGACAAAATAGGCATGAAATGCCTTTGTGGTAAAACCCCTTTAAAGTCTCATCTGGTTTTATGACTCAAATTTTGTTTAAAGACTAGAATATGGACATTTACTTACTTGCATGTTTGAAATGTTCAAAATTACAACATAGAAAATACAATAAATAGCCGTGTAAATAGCAAACTAAATAAAAGAGCAAATACAGATTGAGGGAGTTTTCTCACCATACAGTTTCACAGAGTCACGGGCAGCTTCATACTAACACCTCCTGGTCAAGCTGATTCTGGTACATTAAAATGACTGCAGGAGATGTAAAATCTGTAGTACACAAGATTTAAGGAGTAAAAACGTGCCCTTATCTTAAACGAACAACGCTCCGTTTCTAGAGATTACACACAGTAGGTAGTGATATCACCATGGATGAACAGCAGCTTCTAGAAATTAGAGAGAAAGGAAAGAGATGTTCAGTAACCAAGAGAAACTTGTGCACTCAGAAGAGATAAAATATCTGATCGCCGCAACAAAGCAAAATAAAAAAGCAATATATTTGATAATAGTCTTTATTTACCTTTCCCTACATGTTGAAAGCTAATAAATGTAGTGAAACACCCCTTTAAAAAAGAAAGGTGAAGCCTGGAGGAAGAGAAGGTAGACTATTTTAAACAAAATAATCCATGGATTATTGTACCTCTATTAGTACAAAAACTGTACCTCTACCACTACTAAAATCGTACCACCATTACTACCGCCATCAGTACAAAAATTGTACTACTATTATAACTTCATAAGTACAAATATGATAAACTGGGGTGGTAAAGATACAAAGTTTCTTCATGTTGCTTTAATTGATATCACTTTACACTATGCCTTGAATGGGTTTTCTAATAATCAAAAATACTCGTCAGTCGATCGTAGATGACCTTTTTCCGCCGCCGGTCATGGTGTGCCTGCTAAAGACATCACAATCAATGCTCACGCGATACCGCAGCCAATCACAGGCCTCATTGGCTACATGCCGTATATCCTGGAAGAGACCACTACAACCTATGAATAGCTGCAGATTCATATAGACAATGAGGGTGGTTCACCACCATTGGTGACACCGGAACAAGCAGGTTTAAAAAGTAAAAAGAGTTGAGCATTATTAAAATTGGCACAGCCGTTTAACAATGATGTACAAACCATACATCATTTCCTGTGACCCCACATAAAAAACTAAATATAAAATACAAATTAAACGCTCCACTTGTTCTGACCTTAGCATCTTGTTGCATTTGCTAAGTATTCTACATACCCAGAATACCAAACTGGATTACAATTGAAATTAAACGTGTATGCATGGCCACACAGCCTGAAGCCACCATCAAGACAAGATAGAATATCATATTTTTCAGATTATAAGACTCCTTTTTTCCCCCCGAAATCTGGGAAAAATTGGGGGAGCATCATAGTTTGAATGTGGTTTCTCAGGTGGGCAAGAGGCTGCGGGAAGACATCAGCAGGGGTTAATCCCTGCCACAGGTTTCCCGCAGCCTCACCACACTTCAGCCTCCAACCTGCCCGAGATACTACTGGACATTCAGAGTGTATGAAATTGGGTTCATGTGCTGAGCCCACTCCATATAGGTGACGGCTGTTCCCTACATTCGGCAACCGCCGCTAACAGCAGGGATGGAACTGGATCTCTCTGCAACGTAATTGAAGGAAAGTGATCAGTCGCCCTGGCAGCCGGAAGCCTCATGCAGGCTTCCATAGCCGCTATGAATGTACACCTATTTCACTCTGCCATAATGAATGAAAATCCTATATACAGCAGTACAATAGTACGACCGTATATAGTACAAGGGATCATGGCCACTAGTGGTCATGTACCCTAAAAGAGCTAAGTATTAAAGTAACACATTTTTTTTTTTTTTTAAAGTTTAATTTTTTTTTTAAAAAAAGGTTAAAATCCGCTCCCTTTTGCCATTTTACAAATATAACAATTAAAAAGCTGCACATAATTGGTATTGCCGCATTTGTAAAAGTCTGATCTATTAAAATATAATATAATTTATGCCGTATGCTGCACACCGTACATGAAAAAAAAGTATTGGATTAAAAAGTGATCAAAAAGTCGCATGTATCCCAATATGGTTCCAATAGAAAGTACACTTCAGCCTGCACTTTGTTTAAAATTTTTACAAATTTATTTGTATAAAAAGTTGCCCACGTTAATCATAGAGAGAGCTCTCTAGCAAACATACTGTAAAACTGTGTATAAATGCAAGGGCCGGTTCACGTGGCTTAAAGCCAGCGTAATTGCGGGATGGATTTCGCCCCGCAATTACGCTGGCTGCAGTGCAGCGGGGCGGGGGGCCGGCAGCTCGCCAGCCCCATAGACACTCATTATTCACAGCGCGTACACGGCATAAATAATGTGCATGTCACTTTCTCCCCCCCCCCCGTGGCGTATTGTCCGAGCGGGGAGAAGAGACGGAATCCATAGTTCTCTACGAGAACTGTGGATTACCGTAATGACTGGGACGGATTCCAGCCGTACTGCAGCGCAAATACGGCACACAGTACGGCTGGAATCAGTCCCAGAATAAGCCGTGTGAACGGCCCCTAAAGGTATACTGGGTGTTGTATTTGCTATGGTTCGAGGAAACGTTGCATCCGTGCAATGCTCAGTCGGTTGTCCAAGCTGCTCCTCTGCTATCCCCTGGACTGGTAAAATATAACAAGGTCTTTACCTGATATGTACTACTTGCTTACTATCCATCAAAGGACTTTATATGGACTAGTGATGACTGAACGTCGCTGTATGCTAGGTCTATTGAAATTCAAATAAATGTATGAAAGCAAGCGCAGCTGCATTACAGGCCTATTTCTTGCTGCCCTGGCTTGTAGTTCCTCAAAGGTTCTTGGCCCGTTCTGGTATATTTGTCCCCCGAGGTTTCATGCATGACAAGGAGACATTTTTGCAGCCTGAAAACTTTTGGACTAGCCTGACTGCTGCTAAAGTCTCTGCAAGGACCTTGTGGTGAGAGCAGAAGTCCATTCCTCATGATCTAAACTGTTTTCTGCTTACAGTTTTGGACATCTTCCAACATGGAAATCAAAAAACATGGCCCTAGTTTCCAATTTTTTGCTGGCTAGAGAACGCAGGTATTTGACGGTGGTTGTAGTCCTAAAAAAAAAAATTTTATGAATCATTTTTTTTCGACAAGTTATTATTAACTCACTTTTTCAATATGTGCAAACAATGACGAAGTCTTCCTCCATGGGGTATCTATACATTTCTTAGGATTCATAGACATAAACTGCAGAAGCACTTCTTACATTATACTGTATAAAGAGCCTGAGCAAAATGACTAGCACTTCCCAGTGTTTCCTCGTCTATCACCATAGAAGCACCTCGGTTTTTCTCCAACTTTTCGAGCGCCTAGAGTGCCACCACACACATCATTCTTATGGTCATAGAGTAAGGTAAGCGCAGTTCAAATTTGGTTGTAAAGCAAATTCACACTTTTTCAGGTACCAAAGAGAGCGGGACACCCAGTACTTCAGGGTCGTGTTCTTCAGCGAGTGGTTCTCAGGAACCAAAGATTAAACAAGTTTTTGGCAACTGCAGAAACTACTGTGCTCTCTTGGCACCACACAGGTTAAAGGGGTTGTATCATTTCATTAAATGGTCTTCAGAATAAGAGGACAGTGAAAACAAGCAACTTTGCAATTGGATGTCATTAGCAAAGCTGTCTTGTTATCACAGGATCCCTTATCTTCGTTTTCTGTAAACAAACTTCTCCAGTGCTGGTCAGAAAGTCGGATCCCACCTCCTTGCATTTCATTAGCTGAGGGCTCTAATAATTTACATTCTGTTCAGCCCCCAGACGGCCGTATTCACGGAGCTTGCATTCCTGCCTCTCACTCAGAATTAGGGGCCGACAAAAATTTCACTCTATACAGCTAGCTGCTCCTCATTGACACTGCAGCTACCGCTACAATCAGAAAACAGCAGAATTGTGCGTCGGTGCCTTAGAGGCCGTTCACACGGCTTATTTCGGCACAGATTGGCGCCGTACTGCGCGCCGGATTTTCGCTGCAGTACGGCGCCAATCCTTCACAGTAATTACGGTAATCCACAGTTCTCATAGAGAACAGTAGATTCCGTCGCTCCTCCCCGCTCGGCGAATCCGCTGGGCGAGGAGAAAGTCACTTGCACATTATCCAGGCGCAATACACGCCGTGGATAATGTAAGTCTATGGGGCCGCGGGCCGGCGCCCCCGCCCCGCCCCTTGTTCAAGCTGGAATTGCGAGCGCAATCCGGATCGCAATTCCGGCTTGAATAAGCCGTGTGAACTGGGGCTTATGTAAACATGAAGGGAGACCGATCTGTGCTGCTCTGGATGAGTTCATAGAAGACTGTCTAGACTGAATGCAGGCCTGTGGTATGTAAACAGCTCTTACAAAATAAGACTGCATAGGGAGAGGACAGTGATATGTGATGGGGAGGGGGGGGGGGGGGGACACTGGAGCCAGCATGAATAGTGATGGGGGGATGATGTCATCCCTCTTCAGTTAAGAAACACCCAGCTGGGAGGGGAAGAAACACCCCTGGATTTCAGGAAGTGAGAGCATCAAGCTTCAAGAGAACAGCCCAAATGAAGAAGCGATACATCCCCTTTAAGGCTGCGTCCACACGACACTTCAAAATACTCGTCAGATTCGGAATCCTAAAATGGCGGAAAGAATGAACATGCTCCAAGTTTTTTGTAAAAAAAAGTGGTTTTGAAATTAAATTTGTGTGGACAACACACTTGAGGTCTATGGGGAAGCTTTTTACAGTCCAATTTTTAGTTTTTTTTTTTTTTTTTTTTTTTTAACCCGAATCCACATAAAAATCGGACTGTAAATGCTTGTCGTGTAGACGGGACCTAATGCATTCCTAGAACTTGGTATCAGTGTCAAAAATCTCTGGCAGTTTTTTTTTTGTTTTTTTTTTTTCACACAATGCAACACACATGCCACTGGGATCTCTAACGTGTGTGAAACTGAACAGAAAATAAATAGAAGCTTTAACTGATGTAATAATCTAAATATGTAATAAGAACCTCATGATCTTTTTTTTGTTTTTGTTTTTTTGTATACATCTTGAATTTCAGCAACAGATCAGTGTATACAATGTGGGTGTGTTGCAGCTGCTGTGGTTGCTGCACACCATAGGTAACTACAGAGCAAACAGTCTCTTTTGGACTTCATTTGCTCTATTTTCCAATTCTATATGCTTCAACGTATTATCCCAGAATTGTCCCTGGAAGGCAAAATCAACGGACAGACTGATCTAGTTTGGTCATGTGATGATTCACAAGACAGTAGACGCTACTTGGAATGAATAATAGTGGAAGGAAACATGGGAGACCAAAGGCCCATTGGTTGGAAACCATCAAGAATGACATGAATATCAAGGAAATGAAAGAAGCGGTGGAAAACAGGGAAGCCTGGTGAGAACTGGCCTACAGCATATCCATGGGTCGGACATGACTGAATGGATAGAAGAAGATGTTACGCTTTATTTGCCAAACACAAGAGTGTGATAGTATACTCTTTATACACAAAAACATGGTCTGACTGGAAATAGAGCAAATGTTGTCCAAAATAGACCAATTTTACACTATACAAAACAAATACTGACTAAAAAGAATTACCTTTATTAAATAAAATCTGGGGACCCACAAAAGCCAACGCGAAACGCGCATCGGGACTTTGTCCATATACACGGCAGCCAGTGCAGGTATATGAGACTGGGTTACATTGTTCATGGTTTCTACAGGGTAATGGTTTAACATGTGTGCGTGGGGTGTATATTTTGTGTCACTTGATTTAAGTTACTTGATTACGATCACCCCTTACTGTTGAACATGGTTTGATAGGTGAATGTCATGAACAGTCTTATCACAATATTACATTTTGTTTTATTTGTATGAAATCTGCGCCCATCCAGATCTGTTTTATTGGCTGCTGTGTAACCCTGTTCAGTTACTAATTGGTGTGTTTTGAAATATTTTCACTTTTTATGTATTATTTAATAAAGGTAATTCTTTTTAGTCCATATTTGTTTTTGTGTAGTGATTTCTGATAGGTATACTGACTTAATTATTGAGAAATTGTGGTACATCCAATTTTACACTATACTTTCAAGGTATCCAGTGACAGAGGTCTAAAACATAATAATCTGAATGGGGTCTTAAAGAGGGTTTACAGGCCAGGAAAAGGCTTTATTTTTAATATATAGATTGAAACAAAACCACTTAAAATATTTAGATAAGGGACCCGCCTTTTGCAAAAGTGACCTCTGGCATGACCCAAGGGAAAGAGAAGAAAGCCCCTTCACCTGGTGTCCATTATCAGAAAGACAGAGTTACTCCTCGCACTGCACAGAAGACTACACATTTGTGTAAAAGAAGAAACTACAAGTTGAGCAGATGACCAAATTAAAATCTCTATTACTAACAAATAAGTATACTCAAAAGTGCTATTTGTATAATGTAGAATATATAACCACATGTTTGCAATATAATATATATATAATATTATATATATATATATATATATATATATAATATATATATATATATATATATTTATATATATATATATATATATATATATATATATATATATTAGGAGGCGTTCATCCCCGCCCCTATTTAAATGAGATTTATGTCATTATGTATTGTTTATGTATGTATGCACTTCGTATGTGAAATCATGTCAATATTCTATTATGCCTAATTGCACTTATTTATCACTTACACATTTTTTATGTGGCACGTTTATTATGAAATGTTATTTATATGCATCACTTTTATGAATATTTTGCACTAATCAAGTAATGATTTGCATTTGTAATTGCTCACCCCTTTAAATACTATGCACCACCTATTATGGTTGCTTGAGAAAGGCTCTTGGTAGCCGAAACATTGCTCTGTGGACATGCTGGAATAAAGTAGATTTTTCACTTTGAATTGGAGTGCTGCGATTTTTCTATTTTTTTACATTATATATATATATATATATATATATATATATATATATATATACACACACACATATATATACACACACACATATATATATATATATATATATACATATACACACACACACAATCCCTCTCTATATACTATATATAGATATATATGTACACACCCACAATCTCTCTCTCTATGTATACATACACACACACACACTTTTTTACGCTAGACAAATAGATCTAATAGTTATATAAAAAAAAACCTTCTTTATATTCTGAAAAGTTACAGCATTTCCCAACATAGTTTCTGTATCAATCTCTAGACATAAAAGTAGATGGAGAGCACTTTTATCAACTTTATGGACAACAACAAAAAAACAACTGGGGGAGTTTATCATGTTTTCAGGTTCACAAAAGGGACCTAAATGTTTGTACAAACCCAACATTGTTACTAGAACTTCTGCCACAAATTGTACTAATACCACCAAATGTATTTAAAGGTGCTCCCTCTTAATACATTTGGTGCATCTTACTTCAAGAATCTTAGCTCATTTCCAATGTCCTTTATTAAATATATTTAAGTTCCAGTGGAGCGACTGATGGTGTATAAGTCTTCAAACACCTTCATGGTGCATCTCCCTAGTGGGGAACAATACCCATTTTGAGTGCATCTTACCAATATTCTACTGATGAGGGGCAGACACCCATAACAGCGGTCTGCAAATATATATCTGGTTGGCTCTAATCCTATTTAGATTGCAGGTGTCAATGAGTCAATGTGAATTGAGGAAAGCTACGTCCAATAGGTGGCGCTGTTGAGTCCTAACTCATTTCCCATGAGCCTTTTTGAAGATATCTAATAGTATTGTAGCTAAGGCTCGGCATATGGAGGGTCTGTGTTAAGCAAATACCTCCCTTTATGTTAATGCTGGGTAGATTGCCATATACTGTAATATATAAAATATCACAAGTAACCTTGTGCAAGCAGCTGTGGTCTAAGCAAAGCAAATCCCATCTATGGACAAATTATACTGTCCTCTGAAGAAACCATATCTCAAGGACTTGGCAGGAAACTCAAATCATCTTTCTTCATAACTATGTGAAGTCTGGCACAAGTAAGATATATGTTGACATTGCCAAGTTCTACTAGGTACAAGCTCTTCTTCCCTACAGCTATACGTTTTATCATCGTGGGAGTTAAGAAATATCTGATTTGATGATATACTTGGAATATAGGGGTCCTTATAAAATGGTTTGCATAATGAAACTACAGTGTATGGTTCAGGTTTATAGCAATGCACAATACAATTTTGCCATTAGTCTTGATTAATAAAATCTTACTGCTCTCTTTTAGGCAGATCTAAGCGACAAACCATAAATAGTATGGGCTTGCAGTCATGCTCCCTTGGGTCTCCTAACTCCTGCAAAACAACTGAATGTAGCATTTGTTTTTTTAATTTTATTTAAGATGTAGTAAAGCCATTAAAAAGCCAGCAGAACTGTCTATACCCTTTAAATGGAGACAAACACGTTTTATTTGTATTATATTCCTTTTCCATATGTACCTAAAAGTAGAAGGAAAAAAAAAGTCCCATCTGCAAAGGTTAAAGAGAACCTGTGGCTGATCCGGACATGTCAATACGGTACATGCCTTTTCTGTAAAATAATAATTCTGGAGCATCTTCCCTCAAATCTCTATGTTGTGTGGTTCCGGTTATTCCTCCTAAAAATTCATCACTACTCTGTCAACTGGGTGCTTCTAATTGGGAGTGTGTCCCTTCCCGGTCTGACACTGTCCAATCAGTGCTGACAGAGTTCGTGGAAGCGAGGACACGCCCCTTTTAAAATGAGAATGGTAACACCCATCTGACTGATTCAGTAATACATTGCTAGGAGTAACAGAGGAACAGCAGAACACAGTTATAGGAGAAGATGCTTCAGAATTGATATTTCACAGGGAACACGAGTATTTACCAGGTAGACGTCAGGAGATGTCACATGTCCACTTTAGCACACAGAACTGGGACAAGAGTCACCAGTGCATATATCTATTTATAAAGATGGTTTTCCATTCTCCAAATATATATATATATATATATATATATATATATATATTATATATTATATATATATATATATTATATATATATATAATATATTATAATAATGCATTAATTTTTCAGCTCCTGCTGGTGCTGGGTAACAGCCTATATTACTCTTTATAGTCAATTTCAGATTGCTGCCGGTAACAGCTGAGATGCTATGATACAGCTAGAGAGATGTGCGTCATTACAATCTCACGGTCACCTCATATCTAGAGTCAGAAGAAACAAGCAATGAACATGCTGGGTTCCAACGGTCACAGAGTAGCGTGTACCTCCTCCCCTATACTAAAAACCTGCTCCCTCAGACGGTCCATGAGTGCGTGTTGTGGTGGATATGGAGTATGGTGCTGTACGGCTTCTGTGCACTGCCATAAAGGCTTCTCATGTTTCATGAGATGACACCATCCACTGAATGTTTCTACAATGCCATTTGTAAAAGTTTTTAATTTACTTAGGAAAAAAACTCTGCATTTAAAGGACTACTGTATCGTACCTGTGGAGGCCTCCCATTTCATACAATGTCCTCACGATACAATATTTTCATCATACAATGATATTGTATCTTGAAACTACACTTGCCATAGACACTTCTAATCTGTGGCAAAAGTGATTGACTGAAGATCAAGAAACTATCAGGAACATTTAAATGGTAATATATCTGTATTAGTGCAGTGTATGGAGTGATTGGCAATCTAGTAGCACCTCTCTATAGTACAGTGCGGCACTACATGTCCTGTACTGCTATTTACATGTGGCAGGAAAAGGTACTCCTTTGGGCACCAGATGATGGCAGCCCCATTTCCTTTATTCTGGTACATTATCTCTAAAGTACTTGACCCACAGGAACTCCTATCCAGGGCTGTTTCTAGGCTAAACTACACTCAGGGCAAGTAGAAAAAACAACTCCCCCCTCTCCCCATTAAATATGTTACGCTATCATGCGACACATCACAATAGATCAGTTCCTGACCAGGTTGTTTAACCCCCTTCCATTTCCTTTATTACACATGGGTTTGAATGCACTTACATTTTTTTCGCATTTGTTATTTTTGTGTAATTTTACATTTATTATTTTATTTTTATAATACTGGTAGTCGACAGGTGTCTGGAAAAGGTATTATATGTATCTTTGAACATACAACATTGCCAACATTGTACATTCTACACCCGTACTATTAGGTGAATCAGATAATTACAAGTATTTAACACATAGGAGAGGGAGGGGGTAGGAATCTATGTGTGGGTTCAAAAACCCAGGCCAGTGTTAAGTATATGTCCTAATCACACAGGTGCAGAATTTGTATAATGGGACTACTGGGACATGTAGTTCCTTGGCAGCTGCTATGGAACTACAAGTACCAGCATATAGCTATAGATAGACACACACACAGTATAAACCCTACAGTCAAGAACAGTAGGGTCTGTATACATACATATATATATATATATATATATATATAGTCAAAAGTTTACATACACTAGGATTACTATGCCTTTAAACAATTTGGGGCAGCCCATATGATGATGTCTTGTCTTTAGAAGCTTCTCATTTATTGGCAACATCTGAATTCATTAGAGACACACCTGTGGATGTATTTTAATCACACCAGAAACACACCGATTCTGTGTGTAACATCATGGGAAAGTGTAAAGAAATCAGCCAAGATATCAGGAAGAGAATTGTGGACTTGCAAGTCTGGATCATCATCGGTTGCCATTTCCAGATACCTAAAGGTGTCTTATTCATCTGTACAAATAATTATATAAAGTACAAACAAGATGGGAATGTCCAGCCATCATACCGCTCAGGAAGGAGACACGTTCTGTGACTTAGACATGAATGTGCTTTAGTCCAACATGTGCATATCAACCCAAGAATAAAAGCAAAAGACCTTGTGAAGATACTGGTGGAAGCTGGTAGATTGTGATATTATCCACAGTGAAACGAATACTGTATCAACATGGGCTGAATGGCCACTCTGTCAGGAAGAAGCCATTACTCCAAAAGAAACATATAAAATCCAGATTAATGTTTGCACATGCACACAGGAACAAAGACCTACGTTTTTGGAGACATGCCCTGTGGTCTGATGAAACTAAAATTGAACTGTTTGTGGCCACAAAAACCATCATTACATTTAGAGAAAAAAAAAAAGAGAAGCTTGGCAGCCTAAGAACACCATCCCAACTGTGAAACACAGGGGTGGCAGCATCATGTTTTGTGGTTGTTTTACTGCAGGAGGGACTTGTGCACTTCACAAAATAGATGGCATCATGAGGAAAGAAGGCAGCAACATCTCAAGACATCAGCCAAGAAGTTAAAGCTTGGATGGAAATGGATCTTCAAAATGGACAATGACTTGAAGCATATTGCGAAACTGGTTACAAAGTGGCAAAGGTAAACCAAGTCAAATTTTTTGGGAGTGGCCATCACAAAGTCCTGATCTCAATCTTATTGAAAATGGGTGCGAGCAAGGTGACCTACAAACATGGCACAGTTACACCAGTTCTGTCAGAAGGAATGGGCCAAAATTCCTACCAACTATTGTGAAAGCTTGTGGAAGGACATCCAAAACGTTTAACCCAAGTCATACAGTTTAAGGGCAATGCTACTAAATGAAATAGATGTTAACTTTTGACCTTGCAGAAAGTAATAAAAATGCCTTAAAATTCTCTCTCACTCATTCTGGCATTTGGCAAATATTAATAATTTTAGTAATCCTAATTGACCTAAAACGTGTAAGGTTTATTCTGATTACATGTCAGATAGTGAGAAAAACATGAATATGTGTCTTTTTAAATAGTGTATGTAAATTTCTGGTTTCAACTGAGATAGATAGATAGATAGATAGATAGATAGATAGATAGATAGATAGATAGATAGATAGATAGATATAGAGTCTTACCTTGAAAGTGTGGCATGCTGGGGAAATACAGGTCCCAACTAGTCACACTTTATGATAAGGGATTTTTTGTGTGATTGTATATACTGTATGTGTATGTATGTGAGTGTATACATTGAAGTTCCACTCAAACATTGCACTCTTGCCTAGGCTGAAGGAACTGTGATACAGGAGTCATATGACTGATGTCATTACCACAGGTCCTTCATCATTTTGGAGACACTGGAGGTTTCCACAAACCCCTAGTGTAACAGGTAGTTTCTGGAGATGGGCGGGGCTTAGCACCACCCACAGCTCTGCCTCACCACCATTTATGGCGCCCGTTGCTCATGCTCTGCCAGCCTCTATGAAGGACACTGATCATATCCTCAAAGCGGTTTTGCCAAGAAGTGAGTTTCTTACCTAACAGTCTGATAATCCACACTTGAGGATTGAAAAAAGGGGCGTTGCGTTTCTGTGTTTAAAAAAACAAATACCTCCTCTGTGATGTCATCGCTCCACCTGCCATGCACGCTCCTGATACTCAGTCTCTGTAGTTGAGTAAACATTGTTCGGCTAATCCACAGGGGATAACTGTATTGTGCACAAGCTCTACAGGTTTTGTTTATCTCTCTTATCTACTCAGGAGAGCGTTCTTTCATTTGTTCAAAAACTGCTGCAGAGGTTGGGGTGGGGGGGGGTGGGTTTGAGCAGGGAACGTCTGCATGTTTACTCCGATAATTACATTACAACCAGTGGATTCTCTATACAGCAGACACAGGATCTTTTCTCCCCAGTCCCTTCAAAGCTTGTTCATGTTTCACTGCCATCAGAAAAGAAGTGCAAACAACGCAAGTGCGGCCAGATCAGCACCTGGTCATATCTAATGTAAACAGTCAGGAAACTAAGGGCATGTAAGGAAGGCTGTAGCTCTCACAGGCTTCACTTTTTAATGACATATTTAGAAAAGTGATTACATACCCATTTTGGAGGATCCCACGTCAACATTACATCATGGCAAAACCCCTTTAATATAAAAAGCTATTTTCAGCTTCCAGCCAGTCTGACTGTTATACCTAAGGGCTTTCTGTATCTGTATTAGTTATCTACTTAAATTTTCTTTTATAATTTTATCCATTTTGCATTATGTTGGGTGAAATTTTGGGGCTTTACATGTAATTAGGAAATGAGCCGTTGGAAACAGCACTCCTCACTTGTAGTTCCATTAAAACATCAAACTTTTTTATTGAGTCATGAATTAAAAGCTTCTAAAAACACAGACACAATCCAATTCTGACACTGGAGGAGAACTGATGCGTTTCAAAATTACTTACCAGTTTTTCGTAGAGTTAGGGCGCATCCCCGCGGCATAGGGCGTTTTTTTTTCCCCCGAGACAAGAAGAAGAAAGCCCTCCCCCCTCCCATTGAGAATCACAGATTCCGTCCGAAAACCGGACGGAAGAAGGTGCCTGCTCAATGTTTTGCTGCCGGACCGCTGGCGACCAAACCGCCGGGCGGAAAACCCGTGCAGTGGGGGCTGCTGCACGGGTTTTCCATAGTGCACCATTGTGCTCATTTTCGGCCGGTTTTTCAGGCGGTCTGCAAAACCGCAAACCGGCTGAAAAGCCGTGCCGAAAACCCGTGCCATGGGGACATGCCCTTATGGTCTCAACATACAGCGATTGTACCGGACCCAATTCATATTGTATGTTGCAGGACAATTCCAAAGCCTATATGGCTTTTTATTTCCACTTCGTACACACTAAGGCCCACATGTATGAAATGGTTTTGGTCTAAAACTCACTTTTTTCCCCATAGGTTTCTATGGGGAAAAAGTGAGTTTTAGACCAAAACCGTTTCATACATGTGGCCCTTAGAGTTTAGCTCTATTATTCTGATCCATCATTCTTACAGAAAAACATTTCCATTACCAGCTTCATGAATTTTATGAGATTTTTTAAATGTCTTCAGGTGGCATCAGTTATCCTCTGTTGGTAAAGAAACTATATATATATAAAAAAAAAAAAAAAACCTATTGTCTTTAAACAATTGCTTGTACATCAAAGTAAGAAAGGGCCAAGTAAAGTATACGTCTATAAATATATAATGCCCAAGACACTAAAAAACCCAAACAAGTTATTGGTCCAACAGATAACGCTGGGTGCAGGTTCCAGGCATCCTGATCACATACAATGCTTGTCAACATCCACGAGACTGGACATTAGCAGAAGCAGACAGACAGCTCTGCATTATTTATACTAGTCTCACAATCTCGTCGGACAGCTGCTATTGATGCCAACCGGCTCTGTTTTCACGGAAGACCCGATGCCAGATACGCAATGTACTGAGAATCAAACATTTAGTTTTACATGTTACAGACTGTTCTTTTTGGTTCTTTTCTATCCATTAAGCTTGTCCACGGCAGTGGCTCGGATTAAGACACAGAAAATAGCACAAACCAAGGACAGTCAGTGTCTCCGATCAGGAATAATCAACACGTAGTAAAAAAAAGGTTAATAATAGCAATCACAAACATAGGCTTAAAATGATTCGCGTTCCTTTAGAAAGGAGATACTTGGAGAGGAGGCTTTCTCACAGGCATCTTGACCTGTAAGCCTTTACATAATACTACTAATATACTTATTTAATTGAAGAAGCACCGGGCAGTATTTTCCAGGGGTCATAAGCCTTTATTTCTGTGCATTTGCAGATTTTTATTTCAGGTCAAAGATTTTTTTCTAAGGTCATGGTTCATTTCACGGTCAGTAAAATACACAGAAATAAATTGCAATGATAATGTCAAGTCGTTAAACAGTAGAAGAGCAGAAATCGATATTAAAGGGGTTGTCTCATCTCAAAGTTTTATAGGATGCATGAATGAAATAATGCTGCTTTGCTCTGTCACTTCCTGGTCAAGCTGTCTGTAATTAGCATATGAGCTCCGTGTATTCAGACCTCTGTTAATTACCGTATATACTTGAGTATAAGCCGAGGCACCTACTTTTGCCACAAAAAACTGGGAAGACTTATTGACTCGAGTATAAGCCTAGGGTGGAAAATGCAGCGGCTACTGGTAAATTTCAAAAAATAAAAATGTCCCCCATATGCAGGGATAGGCAGTTTAATGTCCCCCCAAAGGCAGTTTAATGTCCCCCATAGGCAGGTATAGGCAAGTATATGCCAACTATAGGCAGTTTAATGTCCCCCATAGGCAGGTATAAGGGCCCCCCAGGGAATTATATGTCCCCTATAGACAGGGATAGGCAGTATATGTCCCCATAGGCAGTAAGCCCTCAGTATAGGTTTAAAGGTATATGTCCCTCATAGGCAGGTTATAGGGTATTATAGGCAGGTTTAGGGTATTATAGGCAGGTTATAGGTAGTTATATGTCCCCTCATATGCAGATTATAGGCAGGTATTTGTCCCTATAGGCAGGTTATAGGCAGGTATATGTCACAATAGGCAGGTTATAGGCAGGTATATCTCCCTATAAGCAGGTTAAAGGCAGGTATATGCAGTTTATAGGCAGGTTATAGGCAAGTATATGTCCATATAGGCATGTATAGGCAGGGCTGTTTAAAAAAACAAAATACAAGCACTTACCTCACTCACTCGCTGCTCCATATTCCGGGTGCTCTGTCCTCTGCCACAGGGGGCGTGATGTCATTAGGTCGTGCAGGCAGCATGATGACATCACGCGCTGCCTGTGCCGGAGACTCCGGACAGCCGCATGTCTGCTTGCGGCCTTCCGGAATTCTATTGCAGAGCAGTGAGCGCTTGCTCTCTGCTCCGCAATAGTGTGTTCGGCTGTATGCGCTCCCAGGAGTCGCATACAGCCGAAGCGATCCCCCCTGGTGCCCGGGCCATGGCAGTGCCTGGACACCGACGGGTGACAGAGTAAGCTGTATGCTGCAGCAAAAATGCATCCAAACATGGATATGTTTTACGCAGTGCTTCTGAATACGTTTTTTGAATCTGAAAAACTTATTCAAAACCCCGTGTGAACATACCCTGAGAAGTCTAAATTACTAGCACCTGTAGTCATACACTCAGGTATAATTCTGCCTAAATACTATTTAGAATCTCTCTCCTTAAAGGAAATCCTTTAAGAAAATGCTAGTGCTACCTATTGATGGTGGCCATCCTCTGTTAGTTGATCAACCCTTAGGCCATGTTCAGATGGCTTATTTTGCCGTGGTTTTGGACAAGGTTTTCGGAGCGTTTCCTCACTCAAAACCTCGTCCAAAACGCCCCCCAGTTAATTTCACTGATTCCTATGTAAAATCTTGCTTTAGTTCACATTCACACACGACGAGGTTTTTACACGCTTCTTCGAAAGTGCTGAAAAAGAAGTGTCATGTCAATTCTTGAAGCATGTTTTAGGTGCGTTTTTCTGCATGGTTTTTGTCCTGGCTATTAATTTGTATGGGTGAAAACCTCGTTGAAAACCTCATCCAAAACCTTGCAGGAAAACTCCTCTAAAACTCTCTTCTGAAGAAGCGTGTTTCAGGCGAGGTTTTGGGAGCGGAAATGCTCCGAAAACCTCGTCCAAAACCACGTCAAAATAAGCCGCGTGAACTTAGGGCATGTTCACACAGCATTTTTGGATGAGGTTTCGGAGCGTTTCCTCGCCCAAAACCTCATCCAAACCACATCAAAACCTCGCCTGAAACGCGCTTCTTCAGACGAGGTTTTTGACGAGGCTTTGATCAGGTATTGGATGAGGTTTTCAACGAGGTTTTCACCCATACAAATGAATAGTCAGGACAAAAACCACGCTGAAAACGCACCAGAACCGCGCTAAAAACCGCACGGAAAACCGCGCCTACAACGCGCTTCAAGAATTGACATGTCACTTCTTTTTTCATTGCTTCCAAAGAAGCATGTATAAACCTCATCGTGTGTGAACTACAACGAGGTTTTACATAGGAATCAGTGAAATGAACTGGGGGCGTTTTGGAAGCGTTTTGGACGAGGTTTTGAGCGAGGAAACGCTCTGAAATCCTCGTCCAAAAACGCTGTGTGAACATGCCCTTACCCTTAATGGGTTTTTCTATCTGCCTGTTTTACAGAGCCTGCTCTTCACAGTCCGCTTTAGGTGACGTTCACATGATTTATATGTTCAGCGAAGACATGTCCGCACCGAGAATACATTCATTTCTTAGTTCTACTTCTGAGGTTGCAAGTGTGTTATTTGAATGAGGAACGATGCATACTGCCGAGGCAGATTTCAGCCTCGTGTACTTTAATATTTGACGGCAATTCTTTGCAGGCACAGACAGTACGTGCTGAAAAATACTCGAGTAAAATCAGCGCCGTCTGAACAACAACGCTGATTGTTCATGGTAATGAATGGGAAATGCTCTACAAGCGGTTTTGATGTTTATTTAGGGGAGTATTGAGCACACAATGCACCACAAGATAAGAGTGAAAAAATGCCCTGTGAATATACCCTTAGGCTAGGTTCCCACGGCTTATTGACGGCGTAATTGCGGGAACGGATTTCGCCCGCAATTACGCCGGCTGCCGTGTAGCGGGGGTGTGCCGGCAGCTCGCCGTCCCCATAGACAACCATGTGTGCATGTCACTTTCTCCCCGCTTGCCGTATTGTGCGAGCAGGGAGAAGAGACGGAATCCATAGTTCTCTATGAGAACTGTGGATTACCGTAATGACTGGGACGGATTTGTGCTGTATTTCGCGTAGTACGGCGCAGAATACTGGACCAAATCCAACCCAAAATAAGCCGTGTGAACATGGCCTTAGGCTCCGACTTTCTGTTCAGGTTGTAAGTGGTTCTACACCAATGACTGACATTTCGGCTCTGCTATTCCTAGCTGAGCCAGTGACAGGGACATGGGTGATTGACGGAGGGGTTTTAATAGCAGGGCAGGAGGCTACAGATCTCTAAAGGCTTAAAGTTTGTCAGTAAGAAACAAACATGCTCCTTTGCTGTTGCTAATACACAGCAGGGAGTGAGGTCACAATCCTAGACGTGGTTTCTAGAGCAGAGAGGGGTGGTCGGTAAACCAGAAGACCTTCTATAAACAGACAGGAGAGAACAACAGCTTTATAGTCTTTATCAGTGAGTTGGAAAGAACCCTTTACTCAGCTTTTCAACATGACCAGGGATGTTAGCCAAACCATATACACATCTGCAGACAGCTGTTGTAGGGTACATGCCCCTTGTCAGGACAGAGCAGGCGTTGGTGGGCTGAAAAATGACGATAAGACAAAGCTTAGTAGACCAGCTTTATATGGAGTCTTATTTGCAATTATCGATGGGCAAAAACTATGGAAATGATCTCTCCCCTATAAGGAAAACAAAATATTCCTCTAGTGCCACCTGCTGTAAATCACACTCTGGAAAGCTGGTCATAGTTCAAGGAAATTGATTATCAATGGTCAAAACCCTTAGGCTAAGTTCACACGGCTTAAACTGGAACGTATCTCGCCCCGTCTTTCGCACCGTACTACGCTAAATACGGGGCGAGATACGTCCCAGTCATTGTGGTAATCCACAGTTCTCATAGAGAACTATGGATTACCTCTCCTGTCCCCGCTCGCACAATACAACGAGCGGGGAGAGAAGTGACATGTCAATTATTCGCGGCGTATACATGCTGTGAATAATGAAGGTCTATGGGGCCGGTGGGTTGCTGCCCCCTCCCCCGCCCCCACGGAGTCATTGCGGGCGAAATACGTCCCACAATTATTGCCGTGTGAACATAGCCTTAGGGTGCTTTCACACAGAGCAACTTTCGGTGTGTTTTTGATGTGCAGAATTAATTACAGTGCCTTTCTGCACAAAGACCGCATCCAAAAACGCATTTAACTATCCTTAGAAAGACCACAACAAATCTTACTTTTGGAGCGAATAAGTAGTATCAAACAACCACAGGAAAATACCTAAATAGCCACACAACACACTATGTAGAGTCAAATATGCAAACTATCATGTGCCAGTATAGGGATGGAAAACACATGTAAATGGAGACAAAGCCTCTCCCTATTCCTCGCCCTCATATATCCCTACTCAAGGCAGAGCAACCACCCCGAAAAGGGCGGCCTCGCCTATTGGTGGCTTACCCTATTAATGACTAAATTTATCCCTGTTGTCTACAGTAGGAACACAAAAACTGTATGTAGATAACAGATTAATATGACTTAGTCGGATCTCTTTGTATTCAGATCACATCCCTGTCTCCAATCCCGTCGCATTGTACCCTCAGTGTATAGCAGAGGGTTCATCAGGGAAGATCCAATATTCTTGTCAAATGTGGTTCCACAGATATGGGAACTCACTCCTAACTAGAGGGCCGATGAAGTTTGAATTATTCAAAAGGTTTCATTTGAAGATTATTGAACAGATTCAAAGTATACCTCAATGACAATAGGCAAAGTAATAAAGAATACCATAGCACTGTGTATCCATATAGTAAAGGCATGTCCCCACGGCATGGGTTTTCGTCGTTTTTTCAGGCAGTTTGCGGTTTTGCAGACTGCTTGAAAAACCGGCCGTAAATGAGCACAACGGGCTCCTATGGAAAACCCGTGCAGTAGTCCCCACTTCATGGGTTATCCGCCCGGCAGGCCGCCCGAAGATTGTTGATCATGCACATTCTTCCGTCCGGTTTCTGGACGGAATACGTGCATATCGCGGAGAAAAGCCAAGCCCCCCCCTCCCACCTCAACCAGTATTTGTCTATTGCAGTGGGGAGGCGTCCTAAGGTTACATGTCACAAAAATAAAGGGAGAGATAAATTTAAAGATGCAAAATAAACTTTGTTTCGGGAAAAGTGTAAAAAGATTTCATATTAGGTTTTTGCTTTGAACTGGTGATCTAGATTAATAGAGTATGTTCACACAGTGTTTATTTGGACCGCTTTTTTAGCACGTTTTACACGCTGAAAAAGGGTCCAAAACCAGCCTCTGACCAGCCTCAAATCTTCCTTCATCGATTAGAATTTAAAATACGCCTTGTTCATATGAAGCGTATTTGACAAGCATAATAGCGGCCATACGGCCATACAAATAAGTGACGTGTCAATTCTTGAGGCTTTTTTTGCTCGTAAAATCCCCATAGGAGAACAGTGGGGATAGGATTTTTCAAAATACGCTCAAAAAATATGCTTCGAAATACGCCTCTAATCAGGTGGGTTTTTTTATCAGATTTTGAAGCCTAGATTTACACTAAAAAAATGAACATACCCATAGAGTACAAATATTTCCAAAGAGATAATAGAGTAAGGCTAGATCAGACCTGGACAATGTACAGCCCACGGGCCACATCCAGCCCTGTAACTAACTCTGACCGGCCCACGTGAGATTTCCTGACATTACATGCAGCTCAGTAGTCCCCGATGGCTCCATCCCCGTCTTTAAAGGTCCCAAGTCGATTCCAGTGCTAAGTTGGGCTTGGGACCTTAAAAAAAAGCTGGAACAGCGGAGTTTCCGGGGGGGTAAAAGGGGGGGTGCTGTTAGTTTTTCTTTTAATTAGCCCTTGATTGCTGAGAGATAAAAACCTGCTAAAACCCTACTGGGGAACCTAAACCTGCTGGTGGTATAAGCCGCTTATACCTACGGGGGGGCTATAAACCTCCCTTTATCCTACTGGGGGATCTAAACCTGCCTTATATATGGGGGACCTATAACCTGTTTTAAAAACCTGTTGTGGGCCTATAACCTCCCCGTTATTACTATGGGGGCCCTTAACCCGGCGATATCCCCGCTGGGGAATTATAACCTGCTTATTCCCGCTGGGGGACCATAACCTGCCTATATACCCCGGGGGGGGACCTAAAAAACCTGCTAAATTTCCCTTTTTTGGGGGATTTAACCTATTTTACCTACCTACTGGGCGAATATAATTTGTCGGGGGCCCCTTTAGCTCACTAGGGGCCCATCATTATGATGCGTTGAAAAGTCGAAACATTTGTTAACCCAGTTGTTAAGGCCTAAAGTCGATTGATAAGAGCTTGCAAATGAATTTAGGGGATATGGGTTTTGTGTAGAAGGGTTAAATTATTAGTTGTCCTCTAAAACCATTCCAATTTTCAGTGGGCCCCATGGGGAAATTTTAATTTTTCCACCCCGGGCTTTTTTACACTGCAACTTGAAAATGCTGCCCAAAATCTGACGGCATTTTCAAAGTGCTGGACTACGCCGCATCGCCATTTTTTTTTTTTTTTGCAAAAACTGGCTGTCGGATTTCAGATTCCTGGGGCCCCTACATTGGGCTGCGAAAACGTGTCGTTCCCCTGGAATTTTTGAACATGTTTTTGGTCGGTTTTGGTTTTAAAAAACTACCAGTGCAGGGTATGGCGTTTTTCGGGATTAAAATACTTAAATTTCTGAAAAAGCAACCAAAATCCTGTGCTGTGTAGACCCAGCCTTACTTTTCCTTCAGGCAAAAAAAAAAAAAGGAAGACACAAAATACTCGAAACAGAAACCGAAGTTTGGATGGTTATACATTGTCATGAGGGACACCATCAGTAATTTCAGGGCCCCATTCAGCCAAAGCATTTGGGACACCTGACCAGTAATAGTTCCTGTTATGCACCATTTCAGTGGGCTCCTTTCATAAAAAAAATGTCATCGTGGACCCGACAAAAGTATTTGCCAATACGGGCCCAGGTTTGGGCTAATGAGGGATCCCCAAGCAACACACTTATTACTTCACATGATTTTTGTACACTGCTGTGGTTAATGAGTAACTGTTATTTTATGGATTATAAAATGCCCAAAATCTTAATAAAACCCCTTTTTAAAAAACCCATTTTATTTGGGGGCATCACTTGCAAGGTCAGGTACCCAGAGCCAAGGGGAGCCTCCCCATTCTTCATCAGAGCCCCCGCGGGTTTCTCCCCTTTTAGGGACTTTTTTTGTGGGGGGGCCCTGGGGGGAAGTGAAGGGTGGAAAAAAAATCAAAGATTTTTTTAAAAAAAAATCAAAAAAATCGGATTTTTTTTTTTAAAAATCGGAATTTTTTTTAAATTTAAATGGGAAATTTTTTTTCAAAAAAAAACTGCTTTTTGGGGGAAAAATTTTTTTCCCATCCAAAGGTTTTTTCCCATCATGAATAAAGCTGATTTTTTTAAAACCCCAGTAGAAAAAAGGTTTATATATGTTTTAACATTCAAAATGCCATGCTCTTCCCAGGGGGTTTCTGAAAAGGGGATTAGTGGGCGTTTTCTCTCCATTTTAAATCACAGAACCTCGTTTTTACTTACGAAATTTTCCTAAAAAACTGAATTTGACCCCCCCCAAAAGGCCCCGCCTCTTCTTCACAGAAAAAATTTCAACAAAAAACCCAGGTTAAAAAAGCCAAAAATCCTTTTTGGGTTCTAAAAAACCTATGAATACAGAATAAACCCCCCTTCATTCCCCAAGCCAAAATTAAAGACAATATGTTTTTGATTTTTTGGGGAGGGGAAATTTAGATCTACACAACACTTTAAAAAATGTGAATCAAAGTGTGGGAGGGGGGAAGGGGCAAGCAGACAAAAAAATTTAATTAAAAACTTTGAGCAAATACTGCGCATAGCCACAAAAAGAAAAGTCTAAAATCTTTTTGTGAAACAAATCGGGGTTTTTCCCCATTTTTTCCCCTTTAAAAACCCAGCGGGCCCTTTTAAAAAAAGACCCAGTTTGGGAATATAGTTAATGAAGTTTCCTTTTCCTTTTGGGAAGGGCCCAGGCGGGCGGGAAAATGAAAATTTTTGCAACAAAGGGGACCCCAAAGCCGGGTTGGCGCGAAAGGGGAAAACATCATGAGAAGTGGGGGGAATGAAGATGACCAAAAAAAACACTTCTAAAAGGGGCGGATTTTCCCAGGTTGGAAAAACTTTTTTTAAATTGAATCCTTTTTTTAAAGCCCTGAAGGGGTGTCATTTGTGAAAAAAAAAATTATATTTCTTATTAAAAACTGCTTTTACTGTCTTTTTGGTCCCTTTATGAAGAAGAAAAACAAAAAAACCCTTTTTTGGGCAGTAAAGTGTTTGTGTACAAAAAGCAAAAAAATTGTAAAAAACAAATTAAAAAAAACCAGCTTTTTTGGACTTTTTTTTTTTTTGGGGAATTCTTTGGATTAAAAAACCAAACCCACCTCCAAAAACACCTTTTCAATGTTTTCTACGTTTCAGAATTAACCACCCGGGGGATAGTTTTTTTTCTTTAAGCAGCAATTTTTATCAGAACCCACACCCCAACAAATCACCATCCCCCAAAAGGGGGAAAGAAAAAACCTTTACCTCCGGGAAAACCAAACCATGGGGTTTTGGGGGTTTTTGGGTGGAAAAGAAATACAGTTTTAAAAAAGTTTTTGATTTGATAAAAAAATTGGGCCCTTTTTTAAATTTAGGGGCAACAAAAACTCGTCTTTCCGTGGGGACTTAAAAACCCCAAAATTTAAATTAATATTTTTCGGGGGTCAAATTGAGAACCGGGTTTCCCGGGTCCCCCCAGAAAAAACTGATTTTGAAAGGGGGAAACGCTGGATCAAGTGTATTAAAACAAAAGAAAGGGGGAAAATTTTTGCAACGCTCTGGGGGGGAAAAAATTTTTTAACCTAGTTTTTGATGGGTGGGGTTAAATTTTCCCCAAAATTTGGACCAATTGTATGTGTTTTTAAAAAACAACAGAAAAAGGGTTAAAGTCTTTTTTTGCAAAAACAAATTTATAAGTCGGGGAAATCCCACACACACGGGAAAAAACTTACAAAAGTTCCCGGGGGGTTAAAAGCAAAAAACGAATTTGAACAAAAATTTCCCGGGAGATGTAAGAAACGCAGTTTGGTTCATTTGGCCCAATGCTTAAAACGTATCCAAGTTTAAAGAAAATTTAGAAAGCGGGGGGAGGGAAAAAAAAAGCTGTTTTAATAACAATTTTTGCAGGGGTTCATTTGCTGCACCTCTTAGCCAAAGCCCTTTAAGTGTTCCAGAAATAAAGGGCCCAAAAGGTTTTAAATTTTTGCAAAAATTCCCTTCCTTTAAAAATTTTCCTTTTTTTCCCAGCAGCGGGGTTCAAAAAAAGGAAATGGGGGGGAAACCAAAAAAAACGTTTCCCCACAAGATGTTAGAGGGAAAAATTTTGTGGTGGACTTTTTTTGAGCAGTAAATTCAAAAACTCCCCTTTCGGGATGAAAACTTTGTAAAAGAAAATCGAGAAAAAATAGAACCCACTGAAAAAGGGGCCAAAATCCTAAAATTTGGGGCTTAAGAGAAATTTTTGGGAACAATGTGACCCCCGAAAACCCCATTCTCTCAAGCTTTAAAAAAAAAATACAGAAAAAATAGTTTTTTATTGTCGGAGGGCTTTTTAAATTAGGGAAGGGAAAACTGAGTGAACACTTAAAAACCCAAAACTAAACATGGACAGAATTTAAAATTACAAGCAAAAAAAAACCCAAAACCAAAAGGACAAAAAACGGGACTCCAGCTCATTTTTTGGAAAAATTTCAATTTTATTCCCAAAAACAGGGGTCAAAAAAAAAAAAAGGTGCTGAGGGGAAGAGGGGATTAGTATGAAAAGGGGGTTTTATTCCGGGCAATCATAAATCAATTTTTGCCAAACCTTTTTAAAAAAACTTAAAGAAAAAGGGGGGGAAACCCCTTTCCCAAGGGGAAAAATTATTTTTTGTTTGAAGATTTTTTAAAGGGAAAGGGTTCACACCGTAAACTGGGGAAAAGTCATTAAAGGTTTGGGAAATCAGAGACGGGTTCAAGAAAATGATTTCCCTTTTAAAACAGCATTTGTTTTTTGTTTCGGGTTGAAATAAATCTTTTTAAATTTGGGTTATTAAGGTCGGGGATTATTTTTCTCCTTCCTAATTTACAACAAACGGGTTTGCCCCAAATGGGAATTTGGAATTAACCCATTAAACTGGGGAAAAAAAGTGATTTTAAAAAGGGGTTTTTCTAAAAAATCTTTTTTCCTACTTGCAGGGTTAAAAAATAGCAAGATCAAAGGTTTTGGTAAAAAAATTTTGGGATTTTAAACACGTTTTAAAAAAAGCCTTACTAAATAGGTATTTAAATGTGTTTAAAATCGGGGGGGTTTTTTAAAATCAGTTAGTTTTAAAATCAAATCCCCCCGGGTTTGCGTGGGGGTAAAAAAACCCCAATGGGGCGGGACGTTTTTTGGGGACGGGTTTTAAGGGGGGGAGGCATGCGGGTTTTCAGGAAAACGGGGTCAAGAAGGCGGTAAAAAGGAATGGGAAAAGAAAACACAACTCAAAGGCTTTTGCTCAAAAACGGTTTTAAACTGGGGACGTACCCTCCCCCCGAAATTTCCCGAAACCTTTTAACGCGTTTGGAAAGGGTGGGGAAATTTAGGGTTCCCCCAGTTTTTAAATTGGTTTAATGCCCCACATTTTCTAAATTGGGGGGACTAATGGATTAAAATCTCCTTCTCCCGGGTTTTCCCAAAAAAGTCGGGGGGCAGGGGATAAGGGGGACGTCAATTATTCACCCTTTTGGGGGAAGGGGGTTTCCCCCCCGTTTTAAAAAAGGGGCCCTTGGTGGGGGGAAGGGGGGGGCAAAAATAGGGGTCCTTGCAATTTTAGCGTGGGAAACTTAGCCAAGGGCCCCAATTGTCTTACACCGAAAAAGGCTGACTGGCCCCCAGGGGTTGTGTAACTCCCAATGAAAAAAATCCGTTTTTTTTTAATTTCTTTTTTCCCTTTTAAAATCCGTGGACTTTTCAAGGGCCTGCGTGATCTTCCCGGGGGTGGGGGGGGGGTTTTAACCGGTGGGTTTTCCCGGGGGTGCTTCAATTACGGGGAAATTTGGCCCCAAAATTCCAAAAAACGCCCCGCGATTTTTGGGCGCAAGTGTAGTCCAGGGGATTTTAAAAAAGCTGTCGGATTTTTTGGGGATGCCTTTTTTAACTTAGCCCTAAACCCCCAAAACCCCCTTTAAACCCAATACCTACCCCAACCAAGGGGGCCCAGGGGTTGCACGGGGTGTATTTCACTTTGGGCCTTTTACCCGATCACAGGGTGCTTGGGCCCTTTTTAATTTAACAGGGGGGGAACCCATTTTTTTTGGGAAAAGATAGGGGTTGTAGAAAACCTCCACATAATTTTACAAGGTTAATGTGCGGGTTTTCCCTTTTCACTCCAAACAGACCCGGGTTTCCCCCCTTCCCCCAAACCTTTTAAAACCGGGGCACTTCACGGCCCAGCCAAAAACCCGGTACAAAAGTTTGAACAAATCAGCCCAAAAACTTTCCCTTTACACCCCCTTTGGGGAGGGAATTTTTGGTCAAATTTAACCCCTAGAAAATTTTGCAAGATCTTTTTTAAACCCCCAGGTGCTGAAAAGGGTTTAGTTTCCTCTTGCAATTTCCAATAGATGGCACTAGTGAGACAGTTTTCTTCTTCCCCAAAGAGGGGGCTTATTTTTTTAAATTTTGGGCCAAACACGGTTTATTTTCAAAAAACCATTTCCCCCCCACCACTTGAAACAAAAAAACCCTTTTGGTTTTGAGTTTTTAAAAACTAGAAAATTTGGGTATCTATAAAAAAACCCCTAAATTTCAAAGTAAAGGTTTTAAAAAAAGGGGTTTAAAATGGGTTTTTTAAACCCCAATCTTGTAAAAGGGCCTTTTATTACTTTTGGCCACCAGTATGGGGGGGTTTTTAAACAATCTCCCCTTTTTCTTTTTTAGTGCACGGGAAAAAATTTCCTCCCTTTTTTAAAAGATGTCAAACAAAGGGTCGCCCCCATTCACAAACCAGTATCCGTATTGGAAAGCCCAAGGGCAGGGGGGATTTTGGGCAAATAAACACACAAAATTTGTTAAAATGGGGGGCCCAAAAAACCGAGGGGGAATTTTAACATTGCGGGACCGCTTTTTTGGGGCACTTTAATTTGCGCTATAAACTGAGGTTTTTTTCAGAAATTAAAATCCCCGGGTTACAATTGAAGGGGTTTTTAAGGAATTCTAGGGGGCCAATCCTGGGGGGAATATGGGGGGGACGTTTAAAAAATCGGGCCCGGAAATTTGGGATTTCAAAATTTCGGGGGGGGAAAAATTTCCGTGCCGGAAATAACAAAGTTTTTAAAATTCCCCTTTTTTATCATTGGGCCCGGCAGAGAGTGTCCCTGTTGGTTTTTTGGGGGCGAAAATTCTAAATTTCCCCAAATTAGTTTTGGAGTATTTTATGGGTTTAAAAAGGGCTGGGGTTTCTCCCAACCTTTTTTAATTTTCCGGGACCCCGCAATACCATTTTCCCCCAGGGTTCCCTTTGGGCCCCAAACCAAAAAATAATTTTTTGGCTACTTCAAAAACTTTTAATTTTGGGGCTCCCTGGGGGGGTTAACCATATGTGTGACCCTCTGACCCGGGTCCCTTCTACTTTGGTAACCTACAATAAAATTTTTACCGCTCAGGGGCCGATTACATAGATAAAAACCTTTTTTACGGGGGGGATTTGTGGGGGGGTAAAATGGGGGTTTAATTTTTATATGTGCCCGCCTCTAAAAGGGGGGGTTTTTCCCTCTACATTTTTCCCCTTTTTAATATAAAGGTACCAACTCAGGGGCCCGGTTTCCAAAATTAAAAGGTAAATTTAAAACGGGGGTGAGGGGGGGTTTGTGGGGGGTGGGGGGGGGGAGGCTTTTTGTTTGGGCACTTGAGGGGTTACATATGTGAACCCTCATGTCCCACTCACAGCCCCCCCTATAAGGGGAGGGGGGGGGGTAAATTTTGATGTCATATTTTTAAAAAGGCGGTTGTGTAGTACTTTTTAAACAGGTTAAAAACAAATTATTTGTACCAACACAGAAAATTACTTTGATGCTTTTGGGATGTTTTGGTGTGTTTTTTTAAACAACTAAATTCCCTTTTCAGCCAAAAAACACCCGGGCCGAACAGTGTCCGGGGTTCCTGCTTTGGGGGTACATTTTTGGGGTTGGCGCGTGATCTGCGCTTTTTTCAGCGCCCTGCAGGGCACCCGCCCCCCCAAAAAAAAACCCGGCGGGACTTTCAGTCCGTCCTCGCCCCCAGGGGCGCTCACGGGGAAGGGCTCACGACCCCCCAATGCTCCCGAGTAACGGCGCCCACTGTTTAAAAAAGGAAAAGGGCGCCCCAATGCTTTCGGGGGTTAACGGCCGCCAAATCTTTTTGGAAAGGGTCGCCCAATGTCCCCCCCCCCCTCAGAAATTTAAAAACGCGGGGGGGGCCCGGGGCCGCAAAATGCAAGCGGGCGCGGGGGAGGGGCCCCAACCCGGGGGGGCCCAGCGCCCCTTCCCATAAAGCTATTAACCCAGTGGGGCGCCCCTCCAGCTCCCAGGGGGGCCCGCCCGGGCCCGGGGTAGGGGCGCCCCCTGTGTTTTGGCGTTCGACCCCCCCCGGGGGTCGGCGACCCCCAGGTTGATAAAAACCGGGGTCAAAAGGGGATGTTCACACAATGGAAAAAAATTTTATTTAATCGGTTTTTCTGAGTATTTCACGCATATGGATTTAGGGTACTTTTTTTTTTTTTTACTTGCGGTTTACAATCAGAAACGAGTCCCTTTCTTTTCCATGTGGTTTTGGACACGGATCCGCATTAAAAACCACATACAAATGTTTTGGGTGTGTTTTACATGAGATTTTTAGCCATCCCCATTGATACACACACCTATAAGGAAACGATACGTTTGTAACATGCTGGTTCACATAGTTGTCTTAGGGCTTCTTGTTCATACATCCGCCTTGGCCATATTACCACATTGCCTCCCTTATCTTTAGATACAACGGGTCCTCATCCATTTCATCATTGGCTAAGGATTCCAAAATAGATACAGCTTCTTGTTCCTGATTAGTAAAAACCCATGAAGTAAACTTTTTGGCATGAAAAAATCTTCTTGAAAGTTAGTTTACGGGGAAAAAGGTGCAAGTCCTTTATGGCTTAAGGGTGTGATCCTGTCTCCTATCACCACCATTATCCATGCGTCGTTTATTAATTGATCTCTTTGAGAAATCCATTTTTCTTTTTGAGTGTTGTCTAGTTGTATCATATATTTGTGAAGAGCTGGATTCAGCTGTAGATGTATGTGAAGACACTGATGCAGATCTTTGGCGGGAAATACGAAGCGCAATGCGAAACGCGCGTTGGGGCACATTACCTCATCCATCCATCTGCCAACTTTGGATTCCAGTATATGTTCCTTATTGAAGGTCGGGTATATATTTACATATATTATTTTTCATGTAGTATTTAATGTTGGTATAAACAATATTTTTTTCTTCACCATTTTGGGGTTACCCACTACTGTACTGAATTTTAGGATATCCTAATGGAGTGAGGTTGGGTCATGTACTTGTGTAGTTCAATGTCACCTTTTTACATGTTTTTTATAGATTTTTGGTAATGTTCAATAAAGCTATTCTATTTTTTATTCATACTTGATTGACCCTTTTTGATAGGTGTTTTTCATCCCCATTGATATGAGCAGTAAATTTCCAGGTGTTTTCGGCAGGGAATACGACCAAAGAATGAACACGTCCAAAATTAGTTTTTTTCTGGTAGAAAAAAAAAAAAATAACTGCCGAAAGTACGCGTATTTTCGATTGTTGTCAATGGGAACGGTTTCCTTTCGGTTTTTGAGGAGTATTTGATCTGCTTCTGGTTTCAGTTTACAGTCATGCGAAATACTGCTGTGAGAACACTTTGGCTATGTCCACACTGCACAGGAAAACGATCGTATCTTCGACGTTTTACGTTTTCGAAAAGCGCCGAAGATACGATCGTTCCTGCGGCCCCATAGACGGCAATAGGAAAGACGAGCTGCAGTCTACACAGCTCATCTTTTGTCTGCCCGTTTTTCGGCAGTGGCCTATTATACAACATGTTGTATAATACGCCGCCGCTTCTCGTTTTCTTGCCGTCTTCCCATACAATACAATTGTATGGGCGACGTCAGGAAAACGAAAAGCGACCACGGTTTTTGTACAAAGCGTGACAAAACCGCGGTCCTGCATCGGAGAAAAAATGGCCGCTTCCAGGCCGTTTTTTGTCTGATGCAGTGTAGACATAGCCCTTGGAGAATACATTACAACCAGCCAGGCAAGAAGCATTGGTGGTGGAGAATAAGATTATCCTCAACATCACATTTCTGTGTAGGAATGTAAAGAAGCCGCAGAGTCAAAATAGCCATCACAGCTAAAACGAAGCACCACCGGAGAGAAGTGTGGTACCTTCAGCAATGATATATCACTGACACCCAGGACATCTTGAGCGAGAGCAGCTAGCCGCAGCAGCTGGGTCAGGCCCAAGCAGTTAAAACGACTGAAGGACAATGAAGGGCTCGTTATGCATTGAGAAATCCCTCTTTCGCTTCATTTGCCATAATTCCTGCTGTCAAAATTTAGAATTCTCACTCAGCACCTTGTTTAAACCTCATTATGCATGCAGCTCAGGATCCTGACAGTATATCTGAAAAAAAAAAAATAAATAAAAAAAAACACTTTTGTCCTTTCACTCTGCCTCCCACATGTAGGTTTAAGAAATTCTTTAGTAAAAAAAAAAAAAAAAAAACTAAGGGGCCTGAGTTTTTTTTTTTTTTTTTAAAAACTCAGGCCCCTTAGGTTTTTTTTTTTTTAAAGAAAAGAGAAATATTTAGGCCATGTTCACACGGCTTAAAATGGGCCGTATTTTGGTCCGTAATTACGCGCCGAAGTGCTCAAATTACGGGCTGAAAATGGCCCATTCATTACGGTAATCCACAGTTCTCATAGAGAACTATGGTTTTACGTCTCCTCTCCCTGCTCGCCGAATTACGCCGGGCGGGGAGATAATTGACATGTCATTTACTAGCGACGTATACGCGCCACTAGCAGAGATTCTCTATGGGCCGGCGAGGTGCCGCCCCCCGCTCCCTCCCCCGCTCCCGGCCACACGGCGTAACTGCGGGGCGTAATTACGCCCCGCAGTTAACCCATGTGAACATAGCCTTACAATGAAAATGTAAGCATTAAAAGCAAAATCAAAACAAGAAAAACCTCATATGCCAAAAATCTCTGAAGGGGTCGTCTTACCATAGGTGCGTGGTTATACTCACGACTGCCATTGATTTCAATGGGAGAGCCCTGCCACTTCTCCATTTAAAAAGGGCTTTTTTTCCCCAGACAGGTGCGATGCCCTATTAGACACGGAAATTATATCGCTATATCCTGTAGATAGGTATGTCTATGGTGAAAATACCCCTCCATGCTTTCAAAAGAGCAATTATAACGATTAAAGTTCAGTTCTGGAGGCCTTTTAAAGGGCCTTTCTCACAATTAATATTTACTTCCTATCCACTTGATAGGAGATCGTGGTCACTGTTCTACCACTAGTACAGGGGTACTCGGAACCCATTCCTCCCCCTTGCACAACTGCAGTAAGTAGGAATTTGAATGAAAACGGAGTTGCGCATGCACCATGCAGCTTCACTTTTAAACTATGGGGGGCCCCAAAAAAGGGGGTGGATATTTTGTCAGCCCCCTATGACCCCAAAAGGAATAGTAGAATTTATGTGCAACCACTGCTCCATTCAAATTCCCACTTACTGAGGTTGTGCAAGGAAGAAGGATTAGGGAGTAGAGACACTGTTTTGGTTCTCATTAGGGGCCCCAGTGATCGTACATTGAAAAAAACCCCATTTTTGGATAAATAATTTCCCCTGGGAAGAAATCCCTTTTGTAGTAAAAAAAATTGCATGTGACTTGCAGGATTTTTTGGGTTTACAAATTGATATTCGTCCTGCAGGGCTCTGGGAAAAAATTTAAAATTTCTAACCTTCAAATGTATACCAAGGGTTCCCCCAAATTTTAAAAACCCCAAAATGAAAACAACTGTATAGAAAAATAACAGGATCTCTGTAAGTAAAAGTATCACAATTATCCAACTTCTAGACTTCTTCCCCAAATTAAAAATTTCCCCTTTTTAAAGTTTTTTTGATGTTCCCCTTTAGAATTTCTTCCAACCTTCCTGATAATAAAAATTCACTTAAAGGGGGTTTATCATTTATATAAGGGTCCAGAATAAGGGGACAGTGAAACAAGCAACTTTGCAATAGGGTGTATTAGCAAACTGTCTTGTTCAGAGTCCGGTCGGAAACCTCCCCTGGCCTCTTTGGCGCCGGCTCTACTCATTTCATTCCACCCAGCCCCTGGTCGTAACCACGGGAGCGCGCATTCCTGCGCATGCTCCCTGCCCCCCCTGCCTCTGTGTTCCTCTGTAACTAGTAAAATGAGTCCAGGCATGCTCAGTAGCCTGGAGTCATTTTGGTAAGCAAACAACTTCCTGGTGTCAGTGCAATCACACGGCAGCGAACAGATATCGTCTCTTTGCAGGCAGGCTGGAAGAATCGGTCCGGTCCGTTCGTCTGGGGAGGGAGGTTAGCAGCACATCACCCAGGCAACAAACTCTCCATTGGAGGATGTCTGCAGAGCTCTGCTATCCATTCCCTCTGCTCTCCCACAATGACACTGTCTCAGGAGCGAGCACAAACAATGAGAGGGGGAGGATGATGTCATCCCCCTTCAGTTAAAGGGGTGTTATCGTTTCATTAAATGGTCTTCAGAATAAGGGGACAGTGAAAACAAGCAACTTTGCAATTGGATGTCATTAGCAAAGCTGCCTTGTTCTCACAGTGTCCCTTATCTTGTGTTTTTTATTTACACTGATATCCAGTGTGGGTCTAATCCCTCCTGATCCCTCCTCCTTGCAATTCACTAGATGAGAGCTCATTTACATTCTGTACAGCCCCTGGGTCGATTCAAGGAGCTGTGTGTCTGACTCAGAGTTAGGGGCCGTAGCATTTTCTGTTTCCACACCTAGCAGAAACAGACTGCAGCAGATTGTACAATGAGAAAACATGACAGTTTTGACCCTGTGCCTAACTCTCCTGCATACACGCAGATCTGTGCCGTTCTTAGAAAGCTGTAATACATCTCCAGCATGTGAGAGATCAGTGCTCAGATTAGATTGAATGCAGCCTGTGGTTGTATACAGCTCTTATAAAATAAGACTGATAGGGAGAGACACAGAGATATGTGGACTCAGAGGGGGGGTGGGGGGAGGGAGTCTCAGGCCACCAGTGAAGGGGGGAGGATGTCATCCAGCTGGGAGGGGAAGAAACGCCCCTGCATTCACAGAGCTGGGAAGCTAAGAGAAGTGTGACTCAGCCGAAGTAAGGAAGCGATACATCCCCTTTAAGAAATGCCCAGCTGGGAGAAGGGCAATGCCTCTGGGGGCTATAGGCAGGCATGGGGGCTATAGGCAGGCATATGGGGGGCTATAGCAGGCATATGGGGGGCTATAGGCAGCATATGGGGGGCTATAGGCAGGCATATGGGGGGCTATAGATAGGCATATGGGGGGCTATAGGCAGGCATATGGGGGGTATAGGCAGGCATATGGGGGGCTATAGGCAGGCATATGGGGGCTATAGGCAGGCATATGGGGGGCTATAGGCAGGCATATGGGGGGCTATAGGCAGGCATATGGGGGTATAGGTAGGCATATGGGGGGTATAGGAAGGCATATGGGGCTATAGGCAGGCATAGGGGGGCTATAGGCAGGCATATGGGTGGGTAAAATAAGAAACAACTTACTCACTCGGTCACGCTCCCTGATGCGCCGCTCGCTGCCGCTCTGCTGGTATCCCTGCAGCCTCGCGCCGCTCAGCGCGGCGGCGCGGTGATGTGACGTCACCGCGCGCGCCCACGTGACCACAGGGGCGGCAGGGGGAAGTAACAGAGCGGAGCGATCGGCGCTCCGTCCTGCTACTACCGGCAGCGCTGCCTCTGAACGCTCGGGCCGGGGGCCGGGCGTTCAGAGGGAGTATGCGCTGGGCCCCGCAGCTCCCCGCCGCCGCAGTGAACTGTTAAGTTCACTGCCGGCGGGCCCAGGAGCGGCATTACCGGGGTAGCGGAAGCAGTAGCAGCTGCCGCGGGCCCCCACTAAGCGCAGGGGCCCCGTAGAACTGCTACCCCTGCTACCCGGTAGTACGCCCCTGCAATAGAAGATCATCACAGCTGCCCCTCTATCGCTCCCTGTGCTCTGACCTTTTCCCAGGTCACAGAAAATACCTAAAGAATTCTCCTATGAAATATCAATTGGCTGGCTCCTGTCCAGAAGCTCCTATGTCCATGAAGCTGCTGTAAAGCATCTCTTTAAATGCTGTTAAAAACTGCTCGGGCAAGATGGCTGCGCTCATAGTCCTATACAGAACACAGAAATAAAAAATCTACAAAATCAGAAAATAAAAACAGCTAGGAAGGAAAGAATATGTATTAGTATCTAGTTTTAAATTAGTAAAAAAAAAAAAGGGCAAATAATTACTTTTAAGAGATTAGAGGAGGCATCCTCAAACTGCGGCCCTCCAGCTGTTGGGAAACGACAACTCCCATCATTCCCACTGTTATAGAGTATATAAATGCATGATGGGAGTTGTAGTTTCCCAACAGCTGGAGGGCCGCAGCTTGAGGATGTCTGGATTAGAGAATGGTTCATAACTTCTTAAAAAATTCTACGGTTTAAAAATATGGTACTTCCCAATGGAGTAATCGCACATCCTAGCAACACCTACAGCCATCAATAAAAGCATCAGAATTTACATGTTAACAATATTAGTTACATACGTGGTCTTATGTCCAGAATTATTATACGTGCCCTAGAAAAAATATTTTTGGGTTTCTCAATGTTGTCCCTGTCATAAATAATATACAGTATATATTTTTTTTTTAGTAATATCAATGTTTAGAAAAAATTTCAAATATGTCTCTAGTACTTAGAATAAATGTTTTTCCAACATAGTGATGTAAACGTGTAATTATATAAGAAACTACATATAATAAACTAAAATCTTTCTCAGTTGCTGAATTGATCGTTGCAGATATTCAATTATGTTGATATTATCAGCTACTCTGCTCAAACCCTCCTGAGAGCCCGCTGACATCACCACTAGAACATCAGAAATACACCACATCTTTCAAGATAAGGCTCATTTACCACTAACCCAATGTTATTGTTGTAACACATTAGTCATATTAGCACGGTTTAGTTGAAGGGGTTTTTCCGGGACTTAGAAAAGCTCTCTGGTCCGCTGAGGTATGATCAGCAATAAAAAAAAAAAAAAAAAAAAAAGCCTGCTCACCTCCATGACGCTCCCGTTCCCTCCCAGTGCCCATCCCGTACATCCCGGCTACAGAGTGAACGTCCAGCCTTTACCTGCTGTGTGCAGCCAAGCACTGGCCTCGTAGTCACCGGCTCTTATTTTTTAAAACAAAATATTTATTGAGATTTTGAACATAAACACACAAAAATATCAAAGAAAACATAGCCCTGGAAGAGCACATCTAAAGTACAATAGTTGGACTTGTCTGGAGGTACAAAGAGTAAGGGTATGTTCACGTGGCTTACTGCGGCGCATATAGTACGCGCCGCAATATGGCGTGTGTTTTGGAACCATTGGCGCATAATTCCAAAGCGGGGGGGGGGGGGGGGGCAGAGGGGGGCTGTTGATGGGGGCAGCCGGACGCCTGCCCCATAGACATGCATTGTCAGCGTTGCATAATCGCCACTAACAATTCACAAGTCAATTCTCCCCCCGTATGTGCAATACGGCCGTATTGTGCGCGTGGGGTGACAACGCGTAATCCATAGCTCTCTATGAGAGTTAAGAATTACCATATTTGTGGCGAGTATTTCGCTGCGTATAAAGCGCAATAGGCAGCGAAATGCGTGCCGCAATACGCAGCTAAATAAGCTGTGTGAACATACCCTAAGGGTAAGTTCACACAGCTGATTTTGGGGCGCATTTCGCCAAGTATTTGGAGCGTACTGTGCTCTAATACAAGCAAAATGTGCCTGAATCATTACGGTAATCCAAAGTTCTCATAGAGAACTCCTCCTCTTCCCAGGCGTACAATACGATCGTATTTCTCGGGGGGGATAATTGACATGTCATTTATTCACGGCGATCAGCGCGAATCCCAAAGACCCGGAGTAATTGCGGGGCGTACAGTATGCCTGCAGTTTAGCCGTGTGAATATACCCTAAGAGTAGGTTCACGCGACGTGTTCTATCCGTGTGAACATACGTTATTAGATGCGTGTTTGGATTCGCATCGGCGTTCACACGAGTGCATCTTTCTGATGCGTATTTTGGATCCATTCTAAGAATTGACATGTCAATTCTTGATCAGAAAGACGCAGCAGGAGCTCTGTTTAAAGCTATAGGCCATGTTCACACGGCTTAATCCTGGACGTATTTCAGTCCGTAATTACGCGCCGGAGTGCGCAAATTACGGGCTGAATACGTCCCAGTCATTACGGTAATGCAGCAGTTTCTTAGAGAAACTATGGACTACGTCTCCTCTCCCTGCTCGGCGAATACGCCGAAGGGGGAGATAATTGACATGTGAATTACCAGCGGCGTATACGCGCCGCTGGTAATGAATATCTACGGGCCAGAGAGGTGCCGGCCCCCCGCTCCCGCCCCGCCCCCACGGCGTAATTGCGGGGCGTAATTACGTCCCGCAGTTAAGCCGTGTGAACATAGCCTTAGGGTGCGATCCTGCTGCAGCCAAAACACATCCAAACATGCAGCTGTGTGTTGGATGCGTTTTGGATCCAACTGATGTTGTGTTTCTGGATGTGATTTTCCGATCCAAAAACGCCATGTGAACATACCCTAAGACCATATCAACCAAGATTAGAGACAAAAAAAAAAGACAACTACAGAAAGACTATTACACAGAAATACAAAATAAAACAAAGAAAATAAAGCATAATGGCTAAGGAATAGGCCTAAATTCTGAGCCTAACAAATTAACCATAACAGTTAACTTAACGTGCCAATATAATGAATCAGCCCACATTCTAAAGTAAGTGGGTCAAAGGCCTCCAAATGCTACAAGACCTGATTTTGGAGGGCCCTATATCCAAATTTACACACATACAATAGACGGGATCATAAAGGAGGGTATACAGAAGGGTATACAACAGATTAAACAACTTGTACACATGAGGGTAAGTATGAGGGTGACATAAGCCTACACATGGTGCCGCGCACCCGCAAAACCGGAGCTTTAAAGGGGCTGTAAACGGGGGGAAAAAATCTAAACATCTGTCCCAAAGTTAAAGCACTTTTATAATGTACTTGTATTACATTTTCTGTGGCCCTCCTGCAGTCTACATAAGCTGACTGAGAGAAGCTCAGTAGTTTTGTATCTACACCCCAGAAAGGAGCTCTGTGCCAAGCCCAGGAGATCAGGTGCCCAGAGAGCTTTTGCTTGTTTCAGGGCAGCCTTTAAAGACATACTCTTTTGATCCAGCCTCCCAAAGCTTATAAAATGAGATAGGAAACAGGGGTCATGCACCAGGTCTTAGGTTGGGAGGGTGAAAAATAGTCAACGCACAGCAAAGAATCCTGGGACTGAGTTTCATAGGGCAACGGGAAGCAGATTTCAAGCTGCTGTTTGGCTACAGAGAAAGAAATCTCCACACGGCACAAACCAACGCATAAGAAGACATCAAAAATGGGATAAATGAAGACTCAGAGACGCTATTTGAGACTTATTTTTAACCCCTTAACCCACCATGATGTATTAGTCCGTCATGGCAGTGTTAAGGCTCGCTAAGCCCGCTCCAAACCGCTAACAGCAGGATCAGAGCAGACTTGTCTAATTGCGCACCGTTTCTCACTCCGACCGGCACCTTAGCGTCAAGATCGCGAGGTGCCTTGTGGAGGCTTCCATCGCCGCCTGTTGGATTCAAAATTTTCCTTTTCCGACAAAAGTGCTGAACCCCATCATTGTTCACCCTACTCCATATTTTTAAAAGGGTTTTGTATGCCCCTTGTTGGCTGATTAAACTGTTCGCTTTAAACTCTGGAAAATTGCAGGGGGTTTTTTCCCCCCAGCGGGGGTGACATCACCCCCCCCTTCATGTGCTGTTGGCTCCCGAGACTCCCCCCCCCCCCCCCCCATCTTGGTCCATTTCGTTTGTCTTCCCTACGTCTTATTTTGTAAAGCTGTATACATACCACAGGCTGCATTCAATTGGCGGGCAACTGATATCTTCCCCTCTCACAGGGGAAATTGCTCTATGAACGGAAGATCTCCCTTCTATGCAGGGGAGTTAGGCCCGGGACAAAATTTTTGTTTTCGTTTAGAATCTGTTGCAGTTGTTTCGTGGGGGGTGGGAGAGGAAAAAGTAGGGCCCCCTAACTCTGAGTCAGGAGGGATCGACACAAATTTGCTGTTTCCTGATTGTGTAACCCCTTCAGTGTAATTCTGTTTCTTTGCCTGTATAAAGTGAAAATTTTTGACGGTCCCCTTACTCTGAGTGAGAGACACAGCTCCTGAATTCGACCAGGGGTTTGTACAGAATGTAAATGGCTCTCAGCTAGTGAAAAGAAAGGAGGAGGGATCCAGGGATTGACCAGGACTGGATACCCGTGTAAACAAAAACACAAGATAAGAAACTGTGAAACAAGGCAGCTTTGCTAATGACATCCAATTGCAAAGTTGCTTGTTTGCACTGTCCCCTTATTCTGAAGACCATTTAATGAAATGATAAAACCCCTTTAAGATGTGCAATAGAGTACTAAAGATCTTACTGTGAGAGAAACAGAGTATAAAAAAAAATACGCGCCGTGAATAATGAATGTCTATGGGGCCGGCGGGCTGCCGACCCCGCCCTCGAGCACACGGCGTAACTGCGGGCGAAATACGTCTCGCAATTATTGCCGTGTGAACCTAGTCTGACTGTTTTTACACCGTGCATCAATGGGCCCAAAAAACTGGGTTTAAAAAACACGCAGCCAAATACCGTGGCAATTCTCAAGTCATAGGCTGGGTTCACACGGTGAATTTGCAGGGCGTAATTATGCCCCGCAATTACACCGTGTGGCCGGGGGCGGGTCGGGAACGGGGGGCCGGCACCCCGTCAGCCCATAGACTTTCATTACCAGCAGCGTATATACGCCGCTAGTAATTCACATGTCACTTATCTCCCCCGCGGAATTTGCCGGGGCAGGGAGAGGAGAGTAATCCATAGTTCTCTATGAGAACTGTGGATTACCGTAATGACTTGGACGTATTCCAGGCGTAATTTGCGCACTCCGGCGTGTAATTACGGACTGAAATACGTTCAATTTTAAGCCATGTGAACATGGCCTTAGGGTGTTTTTTTATGCCTTACAATACTGTCCTTCGTAAATACGGTACCTTTGACCTACAGTTATCTCCATTCTTCATATGCAAATACAATTGTAATCTCACAATTCTGTAATGTACCGCACATATATCTCATATTGTGAAATGTAATGTAAATTCCAATGTGCATGGATGCATTGCAGAGATGAAAAGCGCACACAGGCTTGTCCGGCACTTTTGTAATGTTTGTAGAGAAATTAAACAGATGTTCTGCACTACGCAGAAGAGCAAACGCTAAAAGCTGATCTGTTCTGAAAACTTAATTTCTGCAATGTCATTAAAGCAGGTCTGCTGCTAGAGACGAGAGACAGAGGACTCTACGGTAAATGCAACAGGCGCCAGAGTCTTAACAACAAATATTCAATCTGAAAATGAAAGGGGATTTGTACAATTGCATGTAATACACTGGAGAAGCATTACATGCTTAAAGCAAAGTGATGTAATGTCAAGGGATAAGACAGGAACACTGGTCCACAAAGTTCAACTTACTACAGTAGGCTATGATCATCAGAATGCTAAAAAACAAAGAGGCATATTTCAAGGGGGAAAAAAACACATGCAATTCACATACTTTTTTTAAGCATTTTTTCTGATACAGTTTTGATGCTTTTCCATGTACTTGGTATAACTTACTGCGATTTCCACTGATGTGTATTGTACAATTACGTGGAAAAAATTCCTGTTTTATCCGCCCAAGTATTTTTGCACGGTGTGAACTGCTTGACATACGTATAGTGCTTAAAATGAGTGTGTATTACTTAAAACTAGGCACCATATGCCCAAAGGTGCATTGTCACACAGCCATGTTTGCTGTGCACTTTGGTGCAAAACACATATATGGGCAACAGACATAGGTCTAAAGGTCATCTGAAGCAATATGTGCCACATAAAACAAAAAATAATAATAAACTTCTCAGTGTATAAAATGTGTGTTTAAAGGGGTTTTACCACAAAGGCATTTCTTGCCTGGTTTGTCCTACTTCAGCTTTCAGTTTGTTCAATAGGGGGTGGGTATGATTTGCTTGAAAAGCATATCATGTGAACCCTACTGGGTCACATCACCATGCCTATCCCCACAGTGTGCTTACTCTAGTCAAACAAAGGTCTGCTTATGCAAAGACCTGAGAGAAGCTATTGTCTGACATCACTATTAGGGCTGGTTCACACGGCTTATTCAAGCCGTAATTGCGGGACGGATTTCGTCCGCAATACGGCTTGAATAAGGGGCGGGAACGGGGGGGCGCTGCCGGCCGGCCAAATAGACTTTCATTATCCACGGCGCGTAGTCCGCCGGGATAATGAACATGTCACTTTCTCCCCCCGCGGCGGATTCGCCGAGCGTGGAGAAGAGACGGAATCCATAGTTCTCTACTGTGGATTACAGTAACGGCTGGGACGGATTCCAGCCGTATTGCAGCGCAGTACGCCCCGCAATATGGCTGCAATCTGTGCCCAAAATAAGCCGTGTGAACGGCCCTGTAGTAGCACTTACTTTCAAATGCTGATATCAACCAACACCTAACCGCTGCAGTCAAACAGTGCCTGCGGCAGTGACCTCCCGTTCAGATCAATACCAACAGAAAATAGAAGTCTGATGAAGAGTGAGGACTGGATCACAAGTGAGAGGAGTGGTTAGTATGAATTTTTTTTTTTTTTTAAGGGCAGCAGTATGCTTAAAAAAATAAAAAATTAACTAGACAACCCCATTAATGTCCATACTATATTAAAATACAAAGAAATTCTCTAATGATTCTACTACACCTAGTTTAGATCATCATAGGTTTGGTTGTAAGTGAATGGAGCATGAGCCTCTGCAGCACGTTGTGAAGACAAGCGGATCGCCAGGGAGCTCCAAAGCGGGTAATATATATCTTTATATTATTATATATATATTATTATATTTTTATATATTATATATTATATATATTTTAAAATATTATGCGTCCCCGGGTTACGAACGGGGTAGGGACTGTAGGTTTGTTTTTAAGTTGAATTTTATGTAAGTCAGAACAGGTATATTTATTAAATGTAACTCCAGTACAAAGGATTTTTTCCTAGTTTTGGATAGTGCAGGGAAGCTTTTTTACATTTGTTTTGCTGTCTGTGCCCATGTTAAGACTATTTCACCTCATGTGCTGCTGTGGCATGCTGAAACTTGTCGTTCCACAGCTTCTATCTGCTGTGGAACATGGAACTACAAGTGCCAGCAGGCCCCATAAGTCTCCGTTTGTAACTAGGGAAGATGTAACCGGAACGGTGTAACTAGGACTCCCTGATAAGTGCCGGTATTCGGCTACGAAACGCGTAAGGGTTATAGTTTTATATTTTGTATGTGTTTATTGATTTTAAATAAATTAACCTACACTGATCCAGCCCAATAGTGCATGACTCACTTTACCTCTGAGCGCTACTGCACGAGTTTTTCTATTTAGACTGTATATATATATATATATATATATATTTTTTTTTTCAAATCACCCCACTTTTACCATTTTACAAATAAAATAATTAAAAAGAAGTTACACTTAATTGGTATCACCGCACCCAAATTAGTCAGATTTATTAAAATATAACAATTTACCACATACGCTAAACCCCGTAGAAGAAAGAAAAATTCCATATGCCAAAATTGTGGGGTTTTTGGTCATTTTAGGTCCCCTAAAAATTGGAATAGAAGTAATCACAAAAGTCGAATCTATCCCAAAATGATACCAATAGAAAGGCCGCAAAAATGCCCCTTAAAGTGTAAAAAATTTATTGGTCGCAGAAAACGGCGCTGTGGCGCAAATTTCAAAATTACGGTACTATAACATAACGCAAACCCTACACATACGGTGTTGTTGGAATCGTATTAACCTACAGAATACAGAGAACACATCATTTATACCGGAGCGTGAACGGCGCAAGAAAAAAAAAAAACGCAAACATGGTGCGTTTTTCACATTTTGACCCACTTAAGGCTTGTCCTCACGGCACAGGTTATTTTTCTTTTTTTTCAGACAGTTTGCTGTTTTACATACCATCTGAAAACCGACAAGCAACGTTCCCCCATAGACTTCAATGGAAAATCCACCTGACGTTTTTTTACACAGCCGTCGGTGTGAAAAACTTGAAGGGGTTGTCTCGCTAAAATGATTGGGTTTTAATTAAAAGATCTTTAAAAAACAAGCAGCTTTGCAATATATGTTCATTACAAATGTCCTACTGATTTTGAGTTATCCCTGGTAGTAGTAGTGCATCAGCTCCTAAAATCACTATAGCCACCGACCTGTTGATTTTTCTCTCACTGGCTGCCAGTGCTGGTGACTCATCAGCTTCTCAATGCAAGTAGGAGCACAGAGCCCCTCCTGCACAGTATGAGGCCACTTGTGATGCTTCTGTAGGGGAGGGAGGGGGAGGGCTCTACTCCCGACTTCTGTGTCTGTGTAGCTGTGGTCAGTACTATGTGACAGCAGTGATGTGTGTTACTATAATAATGATGTGTCTGTGGAGCTTTGACTATACTAATAGAACAGATCAGGGGGGCATGTGAACAGTTCATATCCCTCCCTGCTCGGCTGAATTAGTGACACATTGTGATTATAGTAACTCACTTCACAGCTGCCCTGTGTCTGTTCTGATGGGAGGACAGTGTTTGTGTTTGTTATTGCTTGAGATGTCAATGGAGATTTGTATGCTAAGCAAGGGGTATAGGAACCTTTACATCCCCCCCTGCTCTGCTATTAGCATACACAGCTTCACAGACCTCTGGCTCCATAGCCACTCGTAGATCAGCCCTCTCCCTGCTGTTTCCTGACTCTGTGGAGAGGAAGCACAAGAGCTCGGCCACAGCAGCAGCACAGTGCAGCTGATTCAGCAGTAAGCAGCAGATCTAGGCAGGTACACACAGGGTTAACTCTGGCAGTAAACCCCCTCGCCTTCCCCCTGCTGTATAGAAGTTACTGCAGTCGGAGGAGGAGAGCTGTCTGTGTGCTGAGGGGAGGGAGGAAGGGGGAGGCGAAGAGGCAGACCAGAAGCACGCCCCTGAATTAAAAAATCCTATGGTGCCAGACACACTGAGGTAGGCTGAAAGCCTGTAGTGAGACAACTCATTTAATGCTTGCAGTTTTCTTGTGTGAGAGTTTTAGGGTTTTTCCCCACAGCACAGGTTTTTAGTCAGTTGTACAGACTGTTTTCGGATATGAAAACCATGTGTAAACCAACTGTCAACCTTTTACATTGACATTAATAGAAAATCCATTCAGTAATCCACACTGCACGGTTTTTCCACTGGATAGTTTTCGACACCGCCGGCGTTCCAAAAAACCTAAAACATGTTCATTCTTCTGCCCGTTTTTTCGGTCAGAACATGAACATGTGGGTGAGGAAGGGGACAGCTTGAATCAGCAAACTGCAGACAAAAGTCATCCCCATAGGTGCCAAAAAAAGACCAAATGCCGGTCGGGAAATCTGACCGGTGTTTAGCCTTTGCCATTTAAACGCACCCTTATTTTATTTTTATTCCTGTGGTTTCACATACACAGATTAGGCAAAACAAGAAGGGGCGCCATCAGGGCAGTATTGGCAGAACTCCTGTCAAGTGCCCTAGTCAATTTTTTTTTAAAAACAGGGTCTAACTGATCTTGTGCAAAATAGGAACTGTTAATAGGCAGTGGGGGGAGGACGAGGAAGGTGAGCCCAGATGTTTTATGGTGCCCTGAAATTAGCAGCTTTGAATACAGGTCTGGAGAATGATTACTCAAGGATGCTAAAATGTAGTTTTAGGCTATGTCTACACAGCAGAGGTTTCCCCTAGGATTTTCAGCCATTTTAGTATTTTGAAATCATCAATATAGCTCTTAATACAAAAAAATGACATGTAGTCTACGGAGGTCATTTTTTTCTGCTCGTTTTTGGGCGCCGACTGTTTTAGGAACTTGTAAAAATCCGATAGAGTTAAGTAGAAAATTTACTATTGAAGTCTATGTAAACCGCCGATTGCATAGCGCACTAGGGCCACATATGGGATCTCTCTAAAAAATGGCAGAATTGGGGGAAATCAATATTAAGTTGCATTTCCATAGTCACATCTACCGTGTTCCTGTGAATAATGGATACAAATTTGAAAATCTGCAAAAAAAAAAAAAAAGTGAAATTTCACCTCCACTTTGCTTTCAATTTCTGTGAAACAATTAATGGGTTAATAAACTTCCTAAATGCGGTTTTGAATACTTTAAAGGGGTTTCTTAGATGGAGTCATTTGTGAGTTTATCTAACATACAGGATCCTCCAAACCACATCCCAACTGGACTGGTCCATAAAAATATCAATGTTGCAAAATCTCTTGAAAATTGACAAAATTTCTAAGCCCCCTAATATTGTTAAAAAATAAAAAGACACTTAAATAGTGACACCAACCTACAGTAGCCATATGGTAGATGCTAGTTATAAACTATTTTGTGTGGAATAACTACCTGTCTTGCACGTAGACATTTTTGAACTTTGAAAGTGGCAATTTTTTCCCGATTTTTATATTTTTCATAAATATACAAGGATGGTATGAACCAAAATTTCTTACTAATTAAAAGCAAGACGTGTCATGAGAAAACAGTCTCTGAACCACTTGGATAGGTAAAAGTGTCAAAAAGTTATTCTCACAGAAAGTGTCACGTCAAATTTAAAAAATGGGGCTCTGTTAGGAAGGTCAAAACTGGCTGCGTCCTTGAAGGGGTTGTCTCACTACATCGATTCATCTCACCTCAGTCCTGTTTTCTTGGTTTCATTTTGAACTCGGGGGCGTGTTTACTGGCTTATACTAGGCTGCAGTAAAAGCCAGGTCTGTAGCAATAGCAACCAGTGCTGGCAGCCTATCAGGAGAGATTGAACAGGTCTGTAGCTATAGCGACCCGAGGAGCTGATGCAGCCCATACAAGCAGGGATGTCTCAGAATAGGTAGGACTCTGTTAATTGATATATATTGCAAAGTGATTTGTTTTTGCAAGATCTTTAATATCAAAAGCAATCCTTGTAGTGAGACAACCCCTTTAAGGGGTTAAGGGCCACCCTACTGTACACGTATGCGTTACACTACTTTTCAAAAAGTATACACTAACCTGCTGCGCCGCGAGTAAATAAAACACCCCCCGTCTCTGTAATATACTGACGTGTCTGTTGATAATTAGGAACATATTATATTCATTAACAATCTGACATGATCTATACAAATAGCCATGTCCAGTGTAATGAGAAGCAGACGTGGGCCCTTCCAGGTTCATGCACTGAGGACTGCTGATCAGCTCTCTGACAGTAATTGATTGCCGCTTTCCTATAATGAATTACAGATTCATTACACCAGCAAAAGCAAGAGCGATGGATGTGGCAGGAGGAAGGCGAGGACCACCGAACGGCAAAGAGTGGAAAGTCGACGTTCCTGGGATAATATTTAAAGGTTGCTATGGCAACCAGCCCCGAAGACCCCTGGAGACCAGTGAGTCATGCTTCTACACTACAACCAACACACTACGTACCCCCTGAATCAACGCGGGGCCTTTGATCGGCCAAACATCTTGTTAAACCCCTCGTCTCACTCGATCTGTCACTTTTATTCCAGTGGGATTTGGGAAAAGTTACGACGGATCGCTTTATTCAGTCCATGACATCACTCAAAGTGAAGCTGCCCTGAGGTGCTCTTCTGCAGACAGGCAATCTTACTGCTATTATCCAGAAACATCGCAGATGGACTAAGCTAATAAATAAAGTAATAATGAAGAAATCTAGTAATAAAGCATAAACCTCGGGGGGTCCTTACTGGCCTTTCATATTCCAGACATAAGGCTGCTGGAGTAACATGCAACAATCCTATTAGGAAGCGCATCTCTCAACTCTACTACATCTTGGGCTGTCCTTGTGCCACAAATCTATGTTAAAGGAGCCTGTCAGGTTTCTATTCTACCCTACCTGAGAGAAGGGAGAGAGGCCGAGCTATGGGACACGGTATATAGAGTTATATGATAGAGGAGAGAAGCTGAGCTCTGTGATATATAGGGTTATATGATAGAGGGAGAGAAGCTGAGCTCTGTGATATATAGGGTTATATGATAGAGGGAGAGAAGCTGAGCTCTGTGATATACAGGGCAGGGGTGTAACTACCGGCGTAGCAGACGTAGCAGTTGCCCCGTGGCCCGTGCGCTTAGGGGGAGCCCACGTCCCGGGACAGCGGCTACCGCGTCCGCTACCCCGGTAATGCCGCTCCTGGGCCCGCCGGCACTGAACATACTAGTTCACTGCGGCGGGCGGAGAGCTGCGGGACCTGGCGCATGCTGCCTCTGAACGCCCGGGCCCTCCGGCCCGAGCGTTCAGAGGCAGCGCTACCCTGAGGTAGCAGAACGGAGCGCCGCTCGCTCCGCCCTGCTACTTCTCCTGCCGGCTCTCACTGATCACGTGGACGCGCGCAGTGACGTCACATCACCGCGCCGCCCCCGAAGAGCACAGATGCTGCAGGGAAAGTAGCAGACCGGAGCGAGCGGCGCATCGCGGGCGCGTGGACCGAGGATAGTAAACTATATCTTATTTTACCTGCCCCTAAGCCTGATGTATACCCACTAAGCCTGCTGTCTACCCCTAAGCCTGCTGTATACCCACTAAGCCTGCCTATATAGCTCTTAGTCTGCCTGCCTGAATAGCCCTATAGCTACCGTGATGCCTGTCTGCCTATATAGCCCATATAGCCCGCTAAAGCTTGCCTATCTATATAGCCCCCGAAGCCTGCCTGTCTACTTATATGGGCCCCTTTAGCTACCTAAACCCTACCTATATGGCCCCTATAGCCCACCTAACCCCTGTCTACCTGTATGGCTCCCTATAGCTACCTAAACCCTGCCTGCCTATATGGGCGTATGGGTACCTGCTATTGTCAGTAGGAATCGATAAAGCGGGCTACAGAACACTGATAACACATCCTTTATTCCAAAAAGGGAACAGCATAAAAATTAAAAAATGCAAAAAA